>JAJMBD010000004.1:0-382676 GCA_030565185.1 Scheffersomyces titani | reverse complement strand
ACCATATTCCCAGTGAAAATGGTCGCAGGTTTTGGATCAATTCTCACTTTAAAAAAGCCTTTCACTTTACAAGAAAAACAAGCCATGGTACGTAACCCGCCTCCCACACCCGATTGGGAACAACAGCTTTCCGAGCCAGTCGATAGTCAGACCTTTAGTCGTCGGTTGGCCAAATATGAGAAGCAACAACCAGTTTGCAGCTCGACCACGTTATTTCAAAAATTCCCTTTGCTTCAAGAAAATTATCCCAAGTTTTGGAAAGTTCTCTATAAAGTCCAACTTCTTCATCCCAAGGAACGGAGGAAGTTCAAATGGTCCATCTCGGGCATCACGACCGCCATGGGACACCAGAAGTTATTGAAGAATGTCCTATGTGCTTCCAAACCTTTGAACGTAATCAATACTTTCACCAAACTTACCCGGCATGTGAGGCCAGCCGTACTTTCTGGACCTTGCTCGGGCCCGAAGGTATTCAATTTGACTTAAACCACATTATTGGTAATTTCCAACTAACCGCGTCTGCATTTCTTTCTTTAAATCGATTCTTCCTTTCCGTCTACTTATTTCAAGTTCGACGGCGAAACAGTGAGGACAGGGAACCTTTCACTCTGGCCACACTTTCTTCTTGGGTATCGATTATGCAGTCTAGACGTCTTCTTTAAATAACTACTATACAAGTCCGGTATTGTTCAACCGTTGTGACATTTTTCAACGGTTTTCTAAGGATATCACCTAGTTTTTAGGTTATATCACCAGGAGGTTTCATCTTTCGGTATGGATTAGAGATGGATCTATATACTATGTAGCAGCTAGGTTCGACTTCAATACATGTCATTTCGTAAAAAAACCGACTAAAAGCCGATTGGCCGATTGTCATAACTATGTTCAATGAATCAGCCGGTGTAGTTTCTTCTGGAGTATTTTCATGAAATAAAGCCCTAAACGAGTCAAAACCACTGGATATTGACCAAAATGTGCAAGATGATGTGGCAAGTACTGGTATTTGGACCTCAATAGAAAGTGCTCAGATATCAGTAGAAAGCTGTTATTTCTATCCAAACCTTGTGAAAGAGTCAAAAAAATATGTCCTGAGCAGTTCCAGGAAGAACCTTAGAAACTTGTATTGCTTAGAATTAGACACATTTGAGAGTAGTATGGAAAAATAGAAAACTCAAATGGAATCGAATTAAGCACGTGACTTCCACGTGCAGGACCCGAGAATGGCTGCAAATGAGAAATGCCTCACTTCGAATTCAGATTCTGTGCAAATGCGTTCAATTTACCTAGCCAAAAGTCGAAATTTTGCCACAATGACTAAACCACCAATCACATTTAGTACTTCATTTAGTACTACTTGAAGTACTTTGTTGTTGATGTTTTTTGTTTTAAAATAATTGTACGATTCCTCAAGTTTTTCAATCAATCCCTACTAGATGAGTATCAGATATTATTAGTTAATATTTGTATTGCAAATATATATATATAGTAATAAATATGCTATGATAGGAATAGATGTGTTAGTCGATGTAATGGCTATTCAACTTATTAATCTCGCTGCACAATACCTCCCAATTGTATAGCCGGCCCTTACTATCACTATTGGATATACTTCTAATTCCTAAGAAGTGCTCAAAAAGATATAATTCATAGAATAATCTCAAGTTTGGTTGAATGATAATGTTAAACCTTTGGACTCTAAGATACATGTAGCAAGAAAGTAAATTCAAATTAAACCTGCTCATCATGGAAGCCAAGACCATTGAAGCTGAACGAGAAACTCCAATTCGACAGTGAATTAATGTTGAGTCTGATGTTGTTTCATTATTTTCTGTGAGGAGCAATTTAGGTTGTATGTGAACTGGACAATTAGTCAAAAGATCAAGTATGGAATCCTTTCCATCATCTTTTAGATTACGAATGAATATTAAGGATTTTAAATAAGTCGGAAAATTGTATGGAAGTCTGTTCGTGTCTAATTTAGAAAAATCCACCTCGTATATGTGAGATTCATTGTCATTAAACAGATAGATTGGTGATAGCACTTGAACTCCATTCCTAAACATACTTCTTGATTCAAAATCAAAGATAACTTGATTTTTGAACATGCTAAACCAGCCAGGGCATTCACCAATAGAAACCAAATTAGTAATTTTGGTAGAATTGAGAATGGTTGTGGAATTAGCATGTTGCAAAGAGCCAAGGTATAAGTTGTCAAATATTCTTGATGGATAGTTGTTATCCACATCAAGATCGAACCAGTCAGTCTTCAATGAAGTTTGCATTGGATGCATTAGATGATATGAATTCATCTCGTGGAAGTCAAGAGATTTGATATAACCAGGCACATCTAGTAGTCTGTTCTTAAGGTAGTCAATCAATCTTTCGAAATGCTTGAGGAATAGAAGATCTGACTTGAAGTAATACAATCTCACGCTTCTATGCATAGACTTGCCTTTGTTTCCTAGTAATCTTTGAATTGATTCCTCAGTATTTTTGGCTCCAAGTAATTGAGCGACACAAATTGTTAGTAGGGAGAGTCCAGTGAAACCGTCAAAAGAGAAAATGAACACCTTCAGATTGTACTTGCAAACAACCAAATATATCAACTTCAATACATTCAAAAACGATGTGATATCTGGTACTGTAATAGCGTTTGCATTAAAGCATCCTGAAGAAGGAAACTCCACGTAATATGCGCTTGTGCTAATTGGCTTCGCTATGTCAGACATTATAGCTGATAACATCTTCATTGAGGGTAGAGTTGCGTTCTCGTGGCAGCTTATGATCAATTTGAATGGATTACGACCTGAAGCAGAGATTCGGTTGAAATCAGTTATATTACCTAGACAAATTTTGTCATTGTACATCCATTTCATGGAGTTTAGCTTCCATATTAAATTCTGCTCATATTTCAAGAACTTGCATGGATATTTTTCATCTGAAAATCTCGAGGGAACATCTTCTAATTCAGGTGAAACCAATTGATTCAGGTAGATGATTTCGTCAGTTGAGTCATTATCGAAATACTCTTGATTTATCCTGGCCCAATCAATATTTTTGTCTACCACGTATATAGTCTGCTTCTTCTTTTCGTTTCTCAAAGTATTGAGTAATAATGCTAGGGTTAATGAATCTTCTCTACTGTAATTATAGAGAACGAAACTGGACAATGGAGCCATCAATTTGATTTGCCCCACATAGTTACGATTGTTCAATCCAGTCTGATTCTTCATGACGTCTATGCGCCATACACGATCCAATCGATGGAAGTCTTCAAATACAATTTCATTGTGAATTAAACTGATGTCTTCAATCTGTTGTACTTCTGTAGACGAACAAATTTGTTCATTATTTGCTTTAGATGCCTTGGGCACCAAGATGTCTTCCAATTCTACAGTATTGGCCAAGTCGGGGAAAGGACTTTGACTTTTAGCAGTATTAATGAACATCAAATTGATCAAGTTGTTATCTTCTAGTACTGCGGTGATATCATCCACATTATGATCGTTTCCTTCGAGGAAAAAGGCTCTCTGGTTGATTCCATCGAGACCATGCAAATAAGGAAACAACTTGAGCGAACTTTTCAAGTGGTCGTAGTAGTGATTATCTTGAAAACGTTCATGGTAATAATAGTTAAGCAATTCATTGAGATCATTGGCATTGGAGATCCATTTGATACTTGGATAGTTTGCAGATTTGAGTTTTGCGTCAAACTTTTCCATCCAAGTTAGGTTCATTTCTACCTGAGAGTCTGCTAACTGAGAAGCAGAGCTAGACAAGTCTTCTGACGAAGAAGCCGAATCATTGTCCCCGCTTGCGGGAGATAAAAGACTTTCTCGAGTAATTGACAGCAAATTGTGCGATGAGTGATCGTAGTGAATCGTGGAGGTCAAGTGCAGCTTATTGTTTGTTAGGAGAGAAGGTGCAGAATGGATGCAATTTGTTTCTAGACATTCCGCATTGCTGTCGAAAACGCATAATTTGCCTGTTGTAGCAGTAGAAGTCGTAATAGCCGAAGTAGCAGTAGCTGTGGCACATATACACGAGCGGGGCACAATTGAATATTTGTTAATAAGGTATTGATTGTTTCGGCCCAGGTACAATTTTTCAAATTCCAAATTATGGGGCGACTCGTTATCTGTTTTACAAGTAGCAGGTGGTGGAGGCTGTGCCGTTATGGGTTGATTGGCAAGGAGTTTGGAGGTGTTAACGGCATTCTCTATCAAACTCATAACTTCTATGTACTTGCTTGTAGGGAGTGAGACGCAAATATGAAAGATTGGGACCTGTTTAACTTAATACTTAAATACGATGTTCGCTGTGGAGGCTACGGTTCGCTTAAATAGGGTGACAATTTTCAGGACGACTTAAGTCCAGAACTAGAAACTATTCTTATTATTTAGAAAGCTGAGAATGACACAGACGCCCTACCATAGATATGAGAAAAAATGAGCCAACATGCGCAGACATCCCAGGTATATATATTACCCATAAACTATAGCTATGCTATTTAATAGATATTACGTAGCATAAGAACCTCCGGGAATCCTTCATGTATGGACCACGGTTTCAAAAGCGATTTCAATGGCTAATCTACTGTTCCAATGCCGATTCTGGAGCGGATTCTAAATATGGAGTCTTAACATATTCCAATCTGCGGATCAAATATTGTCAGATGCCAGGCGGCAGATCATAATACATGCGTTTGCGTCTCCTTATTGTTTGGTGCAGCTCTAGTCTAAATCGAGCAAAATTCGAAATCATGCAGCGAACGAGATTGCAGGACAGCTAGTGTTTCACCAGCGTTTCTGGACCCAGCTAGCCACTGAAAAGGATTTACCTGATAAGCCATGTAGAAACAATGGCAAAATACTGACATCAGAGAGCCTTAAATATAGAAGTAAGTCCTGTCTGAATTAAATCACCGTGCGCCATTTGGTATTCTCGTTCAGTTCATTTAGCTCGTTTCCTCTTGTTAGTTTCAGGACTAGGCTCGATGAAAAAAATAACTGCAGTCTAGAATTCAGCCGAAATGTTGTGTGTCATTCTAGGCACTCCTTACATCGCCGATTCTAGATATTCAGATAATCAGTTATAAAGTTTGGGCGGTGCTTTCACTGGACTTACCGAATTAGTTTACGAATTGAAGGGCCAACCGCGCACTTAGCTGTCTTGAATATACAAAAACATTTATATAACTGAAATCATCTCTTCCAATACTGCGAAACTAGAAGCTTCTACGAAACAGATAATGAAATAGCTTCCGTCTAAACGATGCGCTGATGGACCGGCAGTTACTTCTACCGGCGTCTTATTCTGGGGCTCCCATCCGTGGGTGCTTGGGCATATGATTTCGTCCATAAGGCAAATAATGTAGTTGTAGTTTCAGGTTATCGATTATCAGCTTCCTACAAATTACTGCTGCTGAGGCATTTTAATAGCTTGACTGTCTAAGGGTGCCATTTGCTTTGTTCTGAGTGAGCAAATGATGTCATATGCATAAACTGAATTAGCCGCTTTTTGGGGCTTGGAAGGATTCGTTATGAAACTGGAAGAGGGTCAAGCCTTGGAAACAGCGCAATTTCAATTTTGGCACTTCCCAAAGCGTTGACTGTGCACATGAAGTGTGACATAATTTCAAGTATGAAAGCACTAGTAAAATCGTGGTTCCTCACACTTCCTGATTTGGTAGAGTGCGATAATTCTGTTGCAGCCATATTTTTTTAGCCGCTTTGCCGCCTATTTACGATTAACTATTGCAGATGCAGCTCCTTACAGACTGTTTCATATTCTTCTTCATAGATAGTAGATAACAACTCTATTGGTCAGAGGGGCTGCAAAATTGAAAAGACCGCAATGCAGCATACCACAATATTTTTAGAGCTCGTTTTTCTCCATGGAATAATAGCAACTGCAGCAGGGTTCAAGGGATTGTTATCGATATCTCTCTTCTCAAACTCGACACAATGTGTTTGGAAGCAAGCAACCGGAACGCAATCGTACGTGTTAATTTGTAACACTACGTATCATGGTTCTGGGATATCTGCAAATGGTAGTATTCCTTGGGCTCATGCTTCAGAGTACTTGAATATCCCATCTCATTTTCTCGTAGAGGAGTCAGAGAACAGAATAGAGGATGATCATCAAACTGATCGTGAAGCAAAGGATGACGAAGTTGAAGACCATGGTAATAACAGTGGCAATGAGAGTTGTGTAGTAGAAGATGATCTTGAAGAGGAGAACGAGCAAGACGAGAACGAGCAAGACGAGAACAAGCAAGACGAAAACGAGCAAGATGAGAAAGTAGAGGACGAGCAAGGAGAAGACGATAAAGGCGAATATGAGAATAGAGAAGAAGAGAATAAAGGAGGTAAGAAAGAGGAAGGTGGCGAAGGGAATGTAGAGAAAGTGGATGACGAAACTGAAAGTGAATACGAAGAACTAGAAGACACTGACGAAGAGGATAATAACGAGTTTCATTTCACCTACATCAATAAAACGACTTCACACAATTGGAAAACCACTCCCAGCACAACTCACTTAACACAAATTTACTCACATATAACTTCAAGTCCATCCAAACATTTTACCTTAACATACAACTACCCAAGTAAGACATCACGAAAAAGCAACCAATTTCTCTTCGAAGATGATGGCCACTTCAGAATTGGATTTGGCAGAACTACAACTGGGTGGACACATAACACACGGCTAACGTTTGATGATGAGACAACCTCATATGTTAAGGATTCTCCATTCATTCCAACATTCGAAAGTCAGGCAAGCGATACACTAGGAGAGAGCCAAATAATTTCGGAGAATGTACCAAAGGACTTGAAAACACTGGAGGATCTTCTTTCCATCCCTAAATCCCATTCTTCTCAAATGTACACATATACAAGAAAAGATATTCTCACATTGCCGAAAACCGAGTCTAGTCACACAGTTGTTGGAATCGTATTCAGTTCCACCGGGACCTCTAAAATTCAAGGTCGAATTGACAGAAGCGTTTCCACTTCTTCAGTGCCTCTATTTTCTACTACGCCTTCGCAAATCGTGAAAACTACGAAGGCTACCTCTCATATTAGATATTCTACAATATCATCAAAAATTAGCAAAGTTTATCCAACCACCACATCTAGTACAATTAGCTCCAAGGCTCCCGTTAAGCAAACCTCAGCGACGAAAAAGAACACAAGTTTACTTACTTCTACACTCTCAAGTGCTAACAAGACTGCCTTAAACATCACAAAGAGCTTTGGAGGTGTAATATATAACAACAGAACCATCAACTACTTTTCTGCATCTAGAGGAATAGAGATCTCCTGGATTCTCGCACCAATCCTTATATTGTTCTTTATAATGAGTTTATAGTAATTAATTAACCATACTTGAAAATTAATTGTTCCGCGCACTTAGTTCTACAGAAAACTTCATGAATGAATACTAGTCAATTGCAAAAATACAATACTACTCATCTACCCAGTACTTTTCATTTAAAGGCGACAAATAGCTTGTCAGCAACT
Source organism: Scheffersomyces titani (assembly GCA_030565185.1). Lineage (NCBI taxonomy): Eukaryota > Fungi > Ascomycota > Pichiomycetes > Serinales > Debaryomycetaceae > Scheffersomyces > Scheffersomyces titani. Next base: position 375,150 of record JAJMBD010000004.1, on the reverse strand, counting down.
TTCTTGAGAGATGTCATCGTTGCCGTCGTCATGGACGCAATTTCAATTGTTTGATTATACTCCAATTCGTGATCCTAATTTCCAGACTAATGATTCCTTATATTCCGATTCTAGTCTTCTGGCCATCCATGCCACCAATTCGTACTTAGTCATCGCCATCAATAATTCTTTTATAAAGATTATAGCAAGTAAAAATCTACAACTTCTCAAGACGTTCATAGCCTACGATTTGGACTATAGAATCAGTTTCGTGCGTAGATTGCCCAACTCCGATTTGATAATCACCTTAGCCGAAAAGCAGGGATCGCCATCAATTGTCAAGTTATGGGATTTGAACAGAATTGTACATCTTCAGGAAGAAGAGCAAGATTCTTTAAAGTTTAAATTCCAAACCCAGGCATTCGTAACCAATGCCGACAACTCGTTCCCCATCAGTTCCTTTGAGTTCAACAGCGATCTTACTTGTATCGCCATAGGATACACCAATGGAAAGGTGTTATTGATAAGAGGAGACTTGCTTAGAGATAGAGGTTCTAAGCAGCGTTTGATCTACGAGTCAACAGATCCAGTGACAAACATAGCGTTCAACAAGTACGAAGACCTATTGTATATAACGACTACTTCCAAGATTCTAACAGTGCTGACCTCTGGCAGAAACCAGAGAAAACCACAGAGAATCTTGTCTAACAAAACAGGAATCGATTTGAATTGTTCTGTAATTGACCCAAAGAGTCAATATCTAATAGTTGGGACATCTGATTCCATCCGCTACTACAGCCATTTGAATAAAATTAGAACAATCAAATTCGAGATTCCAAAATCCAGAATCTTTCGCTTTGACAAAAATTACCTTCTAATAGTTTCTCCACACCAAGAAGATCTTTTGGCGCAGGAATCTATTTCCAAGAAGAAAAAGTCGTTTACAAGAGTATTGGTTCTAGACATTTTGAACAAGCATATCTCCTTTAATTTCATGATCCCCAACAATACCATCAATCATGTATTTGTGATGCAAAACGAAGTTCACTTGCTTTCTAACGATGGTGTACTTTATAAGTTGCACGAAAAGCCAATCAATCAACAAATAGAGTCCATAATTCAGAGAGAATTGTTCCCAGTGGCTTATAATCTTGCTGTACAAGCAAACATGTCTAACGAATTATTATTGAGAATCCAAATGTTGCATGCTGATTTCCTATATGAGAAACTTGATAACTTAGCATCAATTGATATATATATTAAATGCTTGGATTTGTTTGAAAACCTGGTAAATTCTCAGGGTGAATCTGTGGAGCAAGAGGACGACTTGGAAGATTTCGTAATGACCGTTATTACGAAGTTCAAAGACGCTGCCAATATTCCAAATCTAACAAAGTTTCTTTTCAAATTGTATGAATTGAAAGAAGCCAACAATGATCACATAACATTGCTTTTGTGCTGTTACTGTAAATTGAAAATGACAGAAGAGTTGGATAATTTCATAAACGACTTGAATTTGGACGAGGACAACAATTTACAAGAGTTGAATTTCCAGTTGATCATAAACTTGTTCAAAGAATGTGGATATTTCACTCAGGTAATAAGGTTATTGTTTCGTTTAAACCAACCAAATTTGATAGTAGGTATACAGCTTAATGATCTCAAACAACCTAGAAACTCCTTGAATTATGTCAAGACGTTACCAATAGACGAGCTTTTGCTTATATTGATTGATCATTCAAAGACATTCCTAGACGATTGTCCAATTGAAACGACTGAATTGCTTATTAATGTATTTACAGGAAAATACATTCCAAGTGGAGATCAAAGAGAACCACTTAGTGAAGACAATCTGTCCAAAAAAGAGGAAAAATCTGACGAAGTAGACGCACCATATACTTTGAATAACTATAGAGCTTTTCTCAACTATTTGTCAGGTAACTCTCCTGACGACAAAAATAACTCCAATGAATTGATTCTCGAGAGACAGGAGCCTACCTACCTACCACCTAGACCTAGTTTGATATTTCCAAGTTTCTTCAATCATCCTAATCAATTTGTGATTTTTTTGGAGGCATGTATTGAAACGTTTGACAAGTATCAAGGTAACATGAACGATAAGAAAGAACTATTGATCACGTTGTTGGAGATGTATCTATCTTTATCTAAAGAATCAAGGAGTAATCCTGCGGAAACAGAATGGAAGAACAAAGCTAGATCCTTATTAGAAAAATACTCATCACTCTTGAATAGTTCCTCACTTCTTCTCCTTTCGAATATATATGATTTTCGAGAAGGTGAAGCATTAGCAAAAGAAGAAGCAGGATGTGAAGAAAGTCTCCTTCGATCGTATCAACTTTCTGGAGATGTATCTGGTTGCTTCGACTTGTTGCGTAAATATGGCGAAAGGAAACCTGAGATGTATAAACAAATGTTGAAGTTTGTCGTTTCCAAGAAAGAGATTTTTGAAAGCATTAATCCGGTGGAATTTCGCTTTATCTTTGAAATAATTAGCTCAAGACAGTTGATGAATCCACTCGAAATTTTACAGATCTTGACTGAGAATCCCAATAACGATTTCGTAACTCTTGGGCTCATCAAAGATTACTTGATCGATTACTTTGACAACCAGAATAAGGAAATCAGTAATAATACGAAATTGATAGGGTTTTATGAAGGAGAATCTACCAAGAGCTCGCATAAGTTGACGGAGCTAATTAAGAAACCATTTGTTATCCAGAACAATAAGTGTTCTGCCTGTGATAACAAACTTGATTTCCCAGTAGTTCACTTCAGGTGTAAACATTCTTATCATCAGAAATGCCTTGCCGATAATTTGATCGCAACAGTCCAGGAGGATACATCTGGGGAACGAAGATGTCCTAAATGTATTAATGAGATAGAAGAGGTCAAGACTCTTAGAGCTGGACAATTCAAATCCAAGGAGAATCTCGAATTGTTTGAAGGAGCGTTGAACGAGACTCGGGACAGGTTTAGATATATGAGCGAATACTTGGGCAAGGGTGTTATGGAGAACGAATCTGTAATTCTCTTTAATGAGTGATTCAACTTATGTATGACATTAGGTAAACTGGAGCGATTTGAATATGCAAATATTAATGCAAATAGAGATCTATTTATGATGAGAAATATGATACTAAGCAGTCAGTGCCGACAATATTGTAGATATGGCGACGGAGACGTCAAGATATGGCTGCAAAATAAAAATGAAAACTCGAATTTGTTTTACGGTTTATAATTAGATTTTACACGTAATTCATAAATAATGGACCAAGACTACTCAGCGGTATACTATGTTGCAGGTGAAGCAGCCAGTGGGTTCATTTTAGTTAAATTCAAGTTGCTAGTGTAATATGGTTATTGAAGTTCATCAACGCGTACACAATAAATGTGGGTCGATTGAGCAACCACTAAGTGGACACGTCCATAATTGACAAATAGTTCTACAGAGACAGACAATGGCAAAACATGGAAGTGCGAGAAGTAAAGAGATGGCCATGGAAACGCGTTGCAGTTTACAACTAAGAACAAGATCCTGTAGATGGATCCCGCCCTATTCACAACTCCTTGTATGGCTGGAAAACCACGCTACAATGCCATACACGTAACTCGGTCTGTAATCCAGTCTTGTGACAAAATCGAAAGTGACGAGGGTTTTCTCACAAATGGGGAAACAGTAATTCTCACTTTTCGCGCTCGGCACAGGAAAGAAAAAATTTTAAATACATATGTAGGTACTGCTACCTCCTTTTAAATATCAGGGAGACTTTTTTTCCTTATCAATTCATCTTGAATCGAGTTCAACCCAGACCAATTCATACATCCCTGTCGATCTCCAATTCCAGTATCGGATTCTAGCTGAACAAAATTACTAGCTGGAATATACTTATTCAACTCCGTACGCAATCATTAGCTACTGACTGCCCCAGACTTCTCACATAGTTGACTACCACTATTATCATAATTTTCATTATCTTCCCCCCTTGGATTTGCCCTCAACTACTAATTTGTAACATATCAAATTTTTTCAATCAGCAATGTCTACTACTACACCTGTTACCCAAGATTGTGCTGCTCACTCCTTGTTGACCTGGAAAGATCCTATCTTCACTGGTAAAGTTTTTGGAGCTATCGTTGCCTCTTTGTTCGTTTTCAAATACGTCAACTTGATTAACCACGTCTTCCACTTTGCCTACATCGCCTTATTGGGTATGTATTTTTTGATAATCGAAGAATTTCGGACCCACACTGAAGTGTTTCGTTGGAATTTCTTGCTTCGTCCCAATTGTCTATTCTGACATCCATAGGTGTCAATTCCTTCCTTTTTTGTAGCCGCACTATCACATCTTGATCCACACTTTTTGTCCTCTGAAAAGTCTACGCAAAAGAAGATCAAATTTCATTCATGCCATTGACTACAATTATCAACCATAGATACAATCACTCTAATATCATCAAAATCATCACTGTATCAAGAAAGTACTGAATTAATAATATTTGTCAAAAAAAAAGAAAATATTTTATCATAATAATAGATCAAAAATTGAACAGATAAACGCTTGATATGCTTCCAAACACCTATTCTATATTCTTTTACTAACATATCTAGTCTCTGCTGCTGCAGAATATGCCGGTAAGTTGGTTACGGGCCAAGGTTTCGTCACCAAGTACAAGCCAGCTGCTAAGTCATACGCCAAGAAGATCAACGACTCTGTTTTGCCCCAACTTGCTGAGTTGAACTTGAAAATTGAAGAAGAATTTCAAAAGATCGTTTACGCCCACGACGTGGAAACCACGTTGAAGGCTGCTGGACTTTCTTATATTTTGTATAAGCTTACTTCATGGTTCTCTTTGTTCACTTTGCTTGCCACTGCCGTTATCATTGTGTTCACTATCCCTGTGATCTACCAAAAGAACAAGAAGGAAATTGACGCTCTTGTTGCACAATACTCCAAGTTGGCCAAGGATAAGTCGGCCGAGTACACCAAGGCTGCTCATAAGGCTGCTGCTCCACACATCGATACTCTTGTTAAGAAGACCGGTCCAGTTGGAAACTTTATTAAGACCAAATTCCCTACCAGAACTGCTGGTTCTACTGTCGGTGCAAACAGGGATGCTTCTTTTGGAACTGCTGCTGACGAAATCTCGACTGCTACTTCTTCTGGTGCCTCCAAGTTCCCAGATGTCCCCAACACTTTGTCTGAAGGCAAGAGTCAAGTTGAAGAATTCGTGGATTCTGCTCCAGAAGCCAAGTCAGAATTCAACTTTTAAGCTGATGTTCGACTTCTGCGCTCTTGTCATATAGGGCTGCAGTATAGTCTGGCATATGTAGTTGACAATAGCAACTCAAATTGAATTTGTTCCCTTGTTTAGTACTCTCGTTCGAATAACTAGGTCAATGTATAGCTATAAACTTCCATTCGTCGATGTTTGTTATATTGAAATTGATATTGATCCCTTTTTATAGCACTTGAACTAATATTATTTTTATTTTAGCTGTACTAATCTTTTTAATTAGCCGTATTAATCTATATGTATTTATTATACGTCGAATATGGAATCTACACACATTCCTCTGGAGTAGGTAATCGTCTGTAGCAGGCTATCCATTTTGAGCCCTTATTTCTTGTGACTTTCTGACCTTCTTCAGTAGAGTTGTACATGATAGAAACACAGGTATCCTGATCTTCCCATTCTTTGCTCAATCTCTCGAAAAGTGGATGTTCTTCTAAATGTTGAACCATCCAGTTGTGCAAGTCTTCAACGTCAGTAATGGTGTACACCACTCCTCCTTCCTTTAAAACATATGCGTATTCCGACAACAAGGTGTTTGTGATTATTCTGGCCTTGTGCTTGCGTTGCTTGAAGTGAGGATCAGGGAAGCAAAAGAACATCTTTGACAACTGGCCCTTGCGGAAGAAGTTGGGCAAGAACTTCATGGCATTTCCACGCAAGACAGCGATGTTCTGGAAGTTGACGTCTTCGTCTTCGTGCTTGTTTCTCAATGCAATAATACGGTCTTCTACATACTGGGTGACTTGCACTCTGATTTCCATCCCCAAGATCAATGACTTTGGGAACTCTGGCGCCAATTTGGTCAACAATCCTCCGTAACCACATCCCACATCTGCTATCTCTACAGAAGAAGTCATCTGCTTCGACACCTCATCGTAGAACCCTGGGAACAACTTTTCCCAGTTCATATTGTCAGGTGATCTGGGGTAGTCCAATCTGTGGTCAGAAAATGGGTTGGAATGTGCTCTTTGTCTGTAATATCTCTTTCTTGGTAGCGATATCTTGTCGGAAGTAGATTCTTCCGGTGTTGGTGATGGCTCGAACCGGGCTTTTTTGTGCTTCTTTCTCGTTTCTTGTTTCACATCTCTGTATGCTCTTCTTTTGCTTTCAGCTTCCTGCTGTTCTCTTAATTGAGTCTCCTTGTCCTTGAGCACTTGCACTTGGTGAGGTTTTGGCATATCGGTAATGTTTACTCTTTCGACTAACAACTATAACTAAGATGAGGTTGAGATTTTTCAGAGATGCAAAAACTTTTTTTTCAGTGCGCCTAAGTGTTGCATTATTAATTTTTAGTATGAGACATGACAGAGAGTAGAGTGAGTCAAGATTATATATATAGTGATTCTACAGAATCGAAAAAAATACAATTATGATTTCATGAAGATGAAGTCATAATGAAAAATTGAAAAGTTATTGAAAGGGTTCTCGCTGATATTTCAATTTTTAATAACTGTTACATATATAGTTTGGTCTATTTACAAGGTTTTCCTATTCAAGAATATGCACACTATTTTCGGTGGATTATGATTTCCCTATTGGTATTCTTCTTCATTCACTTCGCTTGGGTCGAGATCTTTGCGACGTTGTTCCATGGTCAAGTATAAGACCGAGGATGCTGTTTCCAAAGTTCTGACAAGGCCAGCACCTCCCAAGATTGTAAGCAATCCAGCCAATTGGGCCTGTAATTGTTCTTTGTTGGGCAAGTCCTTGAACTTGCTGATGTCGACTACATCAAACACGGAAGACTCGACTCTAGCACCAATCAAGATCAACTTGTCCTGGGCATTCTTTATGACTTTTAAAACATCATTGACTACTGTTGGCTCACACTTAGGAATAGTTATGACGGCCGTAGGTCCATTCAATAACGGAGATAATGGATGGTGCACTTCACGGTTCTTAATGGTGACTCCAGAAGCGGCTGGGTCACTTTCGTGCTCTGCTCTCAAGTAGACATTGTAGATACTGTTTCTGATCACATTCAATTGTGCCCCAGCCTTCTTCAAATCGGATCTGACCTTCTTGTTATCTGCCTTTGAGACATTATTGTGATGTACAAACAACACGATGTCATTGCTATCGTTCAAGTGCTTATAGTAGTCCATCAAGAAAGTCTTTCTAGAGAACAACGCCTTTTCTGTGTTTCTCTGTTCGAACACATATTGCTGGGATTGACTTGCAGTGCTGTAGTAGACTGAAACAGGCAAAACTCTACAAAAATTTGTGCCAAAACTTGATAGCACAGTTTTACGTATGCCTGCTCTCAACCCCCCCAAAATACTCATATTTACACTCATATTGGTTGTTGTGGTCTTCGCAGATTCGAGCAGTTGTAGAGTTTTCACTTGGACGTCTAAATTTTTCAGTTATATCTGAAAATGCGAGGCACACGACTGGAAATATTTTGGCTATGAAAAATCTCTACTTACTTAGGAAAAGTTGTAGAGTAGTCATTTTTCACGTTGGAACTTTATGTCACAATTCGGGAGTCTAGAGGGATTTCTAAACTCGCTTACCCAGGTCGACTCCGGACGTACGGATGTGGTTACTGATCACGGTGGGAAAGCGAGTGATGAAGTCAATCATAGCCCAGTAAAAGATGGGTTCTTTTCCAAAGCCAAACAGGATTATGGACATGCGGGCACTTTACTTCCAAAGCGCCCCAAACTCTCGCCTGTGGTTCCCTCTATTGGATTTGTAGATCTTCAGAAACTTGAGTACGCCACCAAGACACTTCAGAAGAATGTAAGACTCCTAGTCATGGAATCTCCAGATATCAACAGCGTTGAAAAACTCCTCAGCTCGACAGCATTAGATTCCGGAGCTAAAATAGATTTGAAGAACAACAACTACATCAAAATGGCTTCAAGATTGAAGTCGAAATACAAGATTGGCAGGTTGCCCATCTTTGATGAAATCGCAGCTGGTGAGATCAAGATCTCGGACGAAGAGTTTGATAAAATTGTCCATTTAAACGAAAGTAGTAATCCAAAGGAGGTTCCAGTCGAAATGCAAATAGAGGCTAACTCCATTCAAGAGACTCGAGTTTTCACTACTGGAATCGATAATAAACATCCGCCATTACCTTTCATAAAAGACCAGACTTTGTTCGAAAGAGTATTTGTTCATAAGTCAGTTGTTAATGGCAAGACGTATTTGGACCAAAGTGATTTGATCAACAGCCACAACGAAAGACTCGAGTTCTTAGGTGATTCTGTCTTGAACAACTTGGTGACATTGATCATCTACAGCAAATTCCCTAGTGCCTCAGAAGGAGAGTTGACCAAAATGAGATCACAGTTGATTGATAATCATACATTGACTCAGTTTTCCTTCGAATATGGATTTGACAAAAGATTGAAAACAAAAACAGACGAGGAAATACTCAGAACTGGCGATCAGAAAGTATACGCGGATATATTTGAAGCCTATATTGGAGCACTCTCCATTGAAAGAGGATTAGATCTTCGAGAAATCACAGAGTGGTTGGAAAAGTTGTACGCACCAAAACTTAATGCCTTCAAAGCAAATTTTTTTCAGGAGTCTGTCAACAAGGAGGCAAAATCCGAATTGTACTCTATCGTGGGAACGGCTTCGTCGCATCCAGTATATGTGGTTATTGAGGAGGGAAACGGTTCCCATGATTTTGCCGTAGAATGCAGAATGGGAAATGACGTTCTAGGAAGTGCAAAAGCACCTTCACAGAAGGAGGCAGGTTTAAGAGCAGCCATGGATGCCTTGAAGAATCGCCAATTGCTAGAAAAGTACTACAAGATCAGATTGGAAATCGATAGAAAAGACTCAGTGAAATCATCGAAGTCAAAGAGACCCAGAGAAGAAGACGAAGTTTCTGACTATTCAATGAGAGCCATAACTCCTTCTTCTCCAATCAAGACAATTAATTTTCCTCTTCTAGCTTCAACTGACGCCCCAATTGATAATAATGCTAAAAACAAGTTGTATGCTGAAATTGGCAAAAGATTGGGAGAAGTACCACAGTACATTGTGTCGAGGGGCAATAATGATATGGCCGCTGTATCGTTGAGTATAAGAGGTCTTGTTGTTGCTAATGCTGCAGACAAATCTAAGAAGAAAGCTATGGCAAGAGCAGCCATGGCAATCCTTGAAAACAGCACTGCATTAAACGAAATCTGTAAGGGAGCTATATGACATAGTCTTATATGTATACTAATGAGATAACCTAATGAATACGTATTGGACAGTACTAGTATGTATTTAAGCTAATGAATTCTAATCGTAGCTATCTGCGCTATCATTGTACTGGTAATAATCAATTTAATCAACCTTCTCACATCCCCAGAATATATTATGGGCGGCTCTAAGATCTTTCAGCAAGGCTCAATGAATTATCATTTCTCTTTAATCTTCATTTCTCTCTAATCTTCATTTATTACATCTATTCTCTATTATACAAATTAGCGACAGATATAATGGTTCACACCAAAAGCCTTTCTGCATGAAGATTTCAGGTGCGTAGTATCGTAGCTTATGCTCCTTCCATAACCGGAGAAATTCATGTCGACAACCATATCAGAGTAATTATTCTACATTCCCCAACTGAATCAGGTACATACAATACCGAGCCAACTTCATGGATGCCCAACTACTTAAAGAAGACTACAGTTTCTTCAATCCATTACCACTGCGATTTCTAACTCACTTTCGAAAATACTGGTTATCACCAAAGAATAGGACTATTTATCAGAAGAATTCTATTTCATAATGAAACGTGAGTTGAAACAGCACCCTACATTCACAATTTTATTAGTATTTTAATCTTGAATTTGCCTTTAGTGGAAGTGATTTCTTGTAGTAAAAACAAAAATTAATTGCAAAAACAATGGACGAGTCCGGAGTCGAACCGGAGACCTTTCGCATGCTAAGCGAACGCGCTACCAACTACGCCACACGCCCTTGATAAAGGATTGGAATGGTCCCTAGCAGGATCGAACTGCTGATCTTGGCGTTATTAGCACCACGCCTTAACCAACTGGGCCAAGGGACCATTTCTTGCTTAGAACAGATGCAATTTAACTGAAGTCTCTATAAAGTCACGTGACACATTAAAAAATTTATCTTCACTAATTTTTAAGTTATATCGCCAGGAGGTTTTTATCTTCGGGTTTCCTCCATCTTTCGGTATGGGTTGGAGGATGATTTATATACTATGGGTTAGACTTTGATCGTAATACATGCCCTTTGAAAAAAAAGAATTATGCTAATTTCGATATGGATTAGAGATGGATCTATATACTACTAGTAGCAAGGTTCGACTTCAATACATGTCATTTCGTAAAAAAGAACTGGGAGATTTGGATTGACTTACACCAGATTTCTTAGGTTATCACCTTGTTTTTAGGTTCTATCACCAGGAGGTTTTATTTCCTCCATCTTTCCGTATGGGTTAGAGGATGATTCATATACTATGTAGCCAATAGGTTAGACTTTGATTGTAATACGTGCCATTTTGTTAAAAGAAAACGGTGGTAATTATCATGGTGGAGAGACAAAAAGGGTCATTGGAAGCTCTATCTACTATTGGGCTCCAAACAAAGACATAAATGAGCCAGAAACCCTGTATATACCCCAAAATCGACACCATGATATCTCATACCCCAATTAGATGGACCTAGATGGCAACTTCACCTGAAGCCGAACACACAAGCGAATTATAGATATCAATGAAACAAAGAGATCCCTACATCAACTGCTCATTCCTGGAGCCCTTTTTCAGTGTCCCAACTAGCTTGAAAGCAGCATCCTTAAGTACGGTAACAGATTCCAGGTACGTGTTTGCTGAAAAGATTAGTTGGATAGATATCTCATAAGCACACAGCAATAGCACAATAACCTGAGATTTAATGTACATTTTCTATGAGTTTCATCTATACCTGACGTCTAAAATTATCAGATCTGAACTATTGTAGAAGATCCCAAGTGGGACATATTCCGAAGTGTTGCAAGGTTGTGTATCTTGGTAGAAGAATATCCGCACTGCACCTTAGAAAAACACGAATTGTTCTCTAATCAGGGAGTCTTTACAAACAATTAAACTATCATATATTTACAATTGCAATCAGAACAAGAAAAACCATAAGCAAGTTAAACTGTTAACTAATCCAGCCTTCTTGTTTACAGCCGAATCGTTAGTCAATTTCATTCTTCATATTCTAAGTACAACTTGCTATTCAATCTGTAGGTAACTGAACTCATGTTTTTATATTGAAATCCGTAGCATGGCGAATAGAAAAGATTCCAATTCTTCCACAAAACAAGGTATACCATTTGCCGACGTTAGCATGGTCCCACTTCCGGATGTACAGAGACCGTCATCCCCACGGTTTGGCATTTCTAATTCTGTAGGTTCTTCTTCAGCAATCAGCAATGCTTACAATGTCATGAATAATTCCAGCAAACCTCCTGAACATCTTTCTGAGTTCTTCGCATTCATGAACACGCGTTCGCCCATGCCTGTATCACCTACTCACAGCGACGTCTCGAGAGATATTCCGGGAGAAGACAGACAGCCATTGAGCGACCGAAACGTAAAAAGACAGCCTTCGTTGAATACGTTTACGTCTTTCTCTCCTTCCGTCTTGGACTTACCCAATATTGTTACGTCCAAAGATTTCAATCATAATGTAGAGATTTATTCGAATTTGTTGCAAAAAGCAGAACGATTGCGAATCCAGTTATTGGAGGTATCCAACGCGGCCAACGAGTTTGGCGAGGCTTTGGAAGATTGCATTGACGACTGCCCCAAGGTAAACAACTCGAGAATAGTGAGAGACGGTTTAATGAATGCCAGTGGCTTGCAGTATATGATCGGTAGTAATGAGCAAATACTTAGTAGATTGATAGAGTCCAGTTTTGAAAGACCTTTGCGAAAAGAGTTGAATAACTTGAAGAAAGATTACGAAGTAAACTATTCTTTCTACCAACAGGAAATTAAAGCTAAGTCAAAGGCTCTTCGTGAGAAGGAATTGGAGAATTTAAAACTTTCGAAACAGAAAACAAGAAACCTTAATGTGTATAAGAGCAATCTTTTCAACTTATCGTCGCAGTTAGACCAAATCGACCGTCTCAAGTACGATTACTACCACGAAGTTAATTCCATGATATCCAGATTCAACCAGGATCATTTGCTTATAAAGACAGGTTCTTTGGTCAGAGCCCAGCTAGAGATTGCAGAAGGAATCGCTCGAAAGGGTTGGTCTGGAGGTGGTTTGGATGAGCTCTTATCGGTTTCACCTGATCTCTTCGAAGCAAATGATTCTGATGATTCTGCTTTTAAAGCAACGAACGACAACTATAACGAAACGAATAACGGACTTTTAGATACGACGATAGAAAATAACTTCCTTTCTGGTCAACCTATAGCAGAAACAGAGGAGAATATTTTAAATGAAGATGTTGAAGTAGGCAATGATACTATTGAGACAGTTAAAGCTGTGACTCCAGATGCTAAGAAAAATGCTGTTGAAGCCAGGGCTGGATTATCTCCGAATGTAGTGAGTCAGTTGAAGAAGCAGACTGAATCAGCGGAACAAAGCTTTGACGAATCGTTTTCTCTTCCTATCATCAACAAATCCAATTCGTTGTTGCACAAACTCAATGAACATGAAAGCTCGCCCATTGCTGACGAGAGCATACAGAACAATAATATTCTTGACGAACTTGAAGAATAGTTTATAATCCAGTTATACAATTGTATGAGTTTATAAGTACATAACACCAATTGTAAAAGCTCTATTTATTATGTAATACTACAAAACGTACTGTGAGTTTTGAATTATAAATGAATAGAAGGCGCCGAAGCGTTATTCCGTTCCTTTACGGCAACATTTTCGAACTTCTCATTTCTGAAACTCTTCATTGGTCTCAATCCCCATTTCTTCAACATCTCGATATCCTCGTCCCATCCATTGCACATTGTTGTCAACATCTTTTCACCTGTGAAGATGGCATTACAACCACTCATAAAGCAAAGAAACTGTTCGTGCTCTTTCATGGTATAACGACCAGCAGCCAATCTAATAATCGAATGTGGCATTATTAATCTGGCAGTAGCTATTGTCTTCAAGATCAGTTCAAACTTCAACTTTCTCACAGAATCAACAGGCAAATCAGAAATCTCTTTTTGCATAGGAGTCCCCTTGATGGGCACCAATCTATTGATAGGTAAAGATTCTGGGTGTAACTCCATGGTTGCTAGGGTATGTAGAAAAGAGATATGATCATCAGGTGTCTCACCTAAACCAAGAATACCTCCGGTACAAGCTTTGATACCAGCATTTTGAACGTTCTTGATAGTTTGCAATCTGTCATCAAATGTTCTGGTAGAAATGACATTTGGATAGTGTTCTCTTGAAGTATCAATATTATGATTGTAAGCAGTCAATCCCGATCGAGCCAATTCTTCAGCTTGTTTCTCATCTACCATTCCCAAAGTGACACAGGTTTCCATGTCAAGCTCATCGTTGATTCTCTTTACCATTTCCCCAATTTTTTTCAATCCAGATTTGCGTCCAGTCATGTCTCTCCAAGCCGCTCCCATGCAAAATCTGGTTGAGCCATTCAGTTTAGCAATACGGGCTTTCTCCATGACTTCTTCTATCTTGATAAGCTTTTCTGCCTTTGTTCCTGTTTCGTAGCGTGAAGACTGAGCACAATACTTACAATCTTCGGTACATCCACCAGTCTTAATAGACAATAAGGTACACAATTGAACTTCAGAAGGGTTATGGTACTTTCTGTGTTGCAACTGTGAATGAAACACTAATTCCATTAATGGAGTATTGTAGATCTCTTTGATCTGCTCTTTGGTCCAAGAATTGATAGGAACCTTTGTATCAAGGGCCAATTCGATTGGCTTCGTCTTGGAAGAAGTGGACAAAGTCTCAGTAACAACATTGAAGTGAATAGAGGAATCTACTGGAGCGGAAGATTTAGCGAGAATATTACTACTAACTTTTGGTTGGAGCCGCTTAGAAGTAGTGGAGAACAATTTCAGAGAGATCTTAAACATGCCGACTATGAAACGACAGATAGTGTTCGAGCTCAAGAGAAGTTATTATCTACCGTAATTTTTCACGAAGATCTGACATTTTAACAATATATAATTGGCCGGCCTGGGCTCACGGGGAAAGTTGAATGCGGAAGTGCAAATCATTCAGGTTGCATAAATCGAAATGAATCACCTGAGTCATGTTTCTGAGTCAACGTGAGTGTCGAATTATCTCACGCAAAGATGATTCATTTAATCACGTGAAATAATTCATCTTAGGGCACAAGCCCTAGATAAGTTCTAACAAAGAAGTTAAAAGTCGTGCGCGAATTACCAAACTTTCGCATCACCATCTTCTTCACCATTCGTATGCACCATATGAAAGAATAATTTTTCACTTTTCATATTTTTTTCTTACAGGAAATCATCAACAAATATCAAAATGGCTCCAATTGTATGTATAACACTGTCATGAAGATCACACTGAGATAAAACGAATTTGCAAACCCGCTTGGCTTGCTGAATACCAGATATAGGAACAATAGTTTTTAAGACCTCTTTTAGGCATCATAGCATATTTAATTACTGTGTGTGGTAGTGCATTATTATTCACTTTATACTATGATTCTGATCAAGATGGTCTTTTTTTCAAAAGAAGCAACAAGATACTTGTAATAAGACCTTTTAGATAAAGTCTGGGAGGGCTATGCTGTCTTTTTATCTTCTGCACCTTTAAGTGTGTATCGTGATAAATATGTGCGGTAGGCTAACATTAATTTAGACCACTAAGAAATCCAAGGCTGCTAAGAAGTTCGTCGTCGACGTTTCTGCTCCAGTTGAAAACGGTGTTTTTGACCAAGAAGGTTACGTCAAGTACTTGGTTGAACACATCAAGGTCGAAGGTATTGTCGGAAACTTGGGTGACGAAATCTCCGTCTCTGCCGAAGGTACCAAGGTCGTTGTTGTTTCTAACACCAAGTTCTCTGGTAAGTACTTGAAGTACTTGACCAAGAGAT
Organism: Scheffersomyces titani; assembly: GCA_030565185.1. NCBI lineage: Eukaryota > Fungi > Ascomycota > Pichiomycetes > Serinales > Debaryomycetaceae > Scheffersomyces > Scheffersomyces titani. Next base: position 359,811 of record JAJMBD010000004.1, on the reverse strand, counting down.
ACTTGAAGAAGAACCAAATCAGAGACTGGATTAGATTTGTTGCCGTCAAGCAAAACCAATACACCTTGCAATTCTACTCTGTCGCTGAAGACGAAGAAGAAGAAGACGAAGAATAAGCATATCACCTATTTGACTAATAGACGCAGTCTTTCTGTGGATTTTAAAATAGTTTGTCGTTTATTGTTTCTCTTTTTTGGCATTCATTTCAATCATATTTTTGTTTCCTGGGTTTTATAATGTTTAATAGGTTCCTTATCTATGTATCTATCAAAATAATAAGTTTTCTTTAACAGAATAAACACAATTCAAAATCATGATGTAGATTTAGAAGATTTGGATGAATTCTGTAGTTAGGTATTGCGCTTTTGATAATTATAGCAATATCCTCTGTGTGAATGAGTAATCGCAATTGTGTACGTGAGACCGATAAGCGTTGCTGCAATTGTTAACAAATTGGAGTGGCGCATGATCTACATTGATATGCAATACCACAGCATCCTTCCACAGTAGCCATAATCACCATCACCAGTACACCAGTGTCTCTCCGTTTCGCTCCACAGTTGCTAAAATATAATTACTAATTCAACATTTTCACACAGGCGTAATCCCCGTGCTGATTATAAATGCGAATCCTTAACTTGGGAAAAACTATTGCTATATATATTGATATAAATTTCTAGTAATGTCACTTATAGTTATTTGTATCATAACCAGGATCGTATTTGTCTTTTTCTGATTGTTTTTTTTTTGAGTTTCAGGACTTTATTCCTTTTCGTACTTCAAATTTTTGATTTTAGACTCAATTTCCACTATTTTCGCAACTTAATTCAGTATGTCTACAAAAGTATTTGTTAGTGGTGCCACAGGTTTCATCGCCAGACAGACAATTAAGTTACTATTGTCTAGAGGATACGAAGTTGTCGGTTCAGTGAGATCTATTGAAAAAGGTGAATTCTTAAAGAAATCTTATGGTGATTCGTTCTCCTTCGAAGTTGTCGAAGTTCTTGAAGAAGACGGTGCTTTTGATAACGCCTTGAAGAAACATCCAGATGTATCTTTTTGCACACTGCATCTCCCGTGACACCCTTTTCCACAGAATTAGAGAAGAATGTGCTAATACCTGCTATCAGCGGAACCAAATTCGTGTTAAAATCAATTTACGAACAAGCTCCTCAGATAAATAGAGTAGTGGTCACTAGTTCATGGGCTGCCATCATTCCGGTACCAGATCGCTTTAACCCTAAGTTTGTTGGTAGTGAAGACCTCTGGAATCCGATTACCTACGAGGAAGCCAAACAGGATAGCATCTATGCTTACTTCGGTTCGAAGACATTTGCTGAAAAAGCTGCATGGGAATTTGTCGAAAAGAACAAACCTAATTTCGCTCTCTCAACTGTCAATCCTGTGTTTGTCTTTGGACCACAGTCAAAGGATGAAGAAGTGAAGGATACATTGAATATCACTGCAGAATTGGTCAATTCAATTTTGAAATTGAGTCAAAGTGATGACGTACCAATTGTTGAAGGTAACTTTGTCGACGTAAGAGACGTGGCTTTGGCTCACGTCTTAGCTTTTGAAAAAGAAGAAGCCAAGGACCAAAGACTTCTCCTTGTTACTGAAAGATACAGCGGCCAGCTTGTGTTGGATATCATTAGAAAGAACTTTCCAGAGCTTCAAGACAAGTTGCCAGTAGGATTGCCAGGGAGCAAAGATGGTTCCAACTTTTCTGCACCAAATGATAAGAAAACGAGATTAATTCTTGGTTTCGATCGTATTAACTTGGAGAAGTCAGTAGTAGATGCTGTTAAGCAGATACAGAGAGTGAAAGCATAGGAAGGTAGTATAAGATAAATAAATAGTTGTAGCCAGGAATACAAACCAGTGTAAACAGGAGGAACAATTGAAATATCTCGGAACAATGCTCGATACTTCTAAATCTTTGTGCTCGAGGTGCATAGTCGAAGGAGTCAATGAAACGCAATGGATAGACGTGAGCACCTATTCAATTAATATATTATTCTTGGATTTGCTATTCGCAATTACATCTCTACTTCAAGCAAAAATAGAAATGCACATCGAATAATTAATTAATTGGACCAAAATTAGTTTGTGATTTAATAAGCTAGAATATACAGATTCTAGTCCATGTCGAAGAATTATGACATCGCCAATGGACAGCCTGTAATTCGATTTTTTATTATTCACTGGCTGCGAAAAAAGTACAAACATCGCAGTTGATTCGCCTATTCTGTATTTGCCTACGGGAGCCAATGGATTCACAATCCAACGCGTATAATGTAGTTTAAATCGGGTTGTGGTTTTTATCTACACTTCATCAAAATGAGCTTCGATAGGAGGTGCATAAAGTGAAACATATGTTTGAACGTTGTGAATCCTATTTGTTGCAAGCATTGAAGATTACTACTTTATAGATTTGATAAAATTGTGCAAATAGACAACTAATCAGGATCCGAACTTGAATTAGATACGATCCTTTGCAAATTATTAGTTTTCCATAATCTTCATCATCTTAAGTTTCAGATCTGTTCATGTGTAGCTTCTGGTCTATTAGGTGACGCCTTTGGATGATTTGGTCCCAGCTAATTCTGATAGCTGTTTGTCCAAAGAAGATCCTGCGAATCATCTCAATGATTTTGCTGCTGAACCAGAATTTTTTGGATTAGCTACCTTTGGAAGAATTACATTTACCTTCATGTTTTCCTTTGTTTTTATTTATTTAAGTACACTTGCTCTTCCATTTCTTAAATTTGATATCTACGATTCCTGAATGGACATTCAGTCTGTAATTTCAAAATCCATCTAGAAATTCTACATTTTTATATATAATTCTTGAAAGGACATTCACAACTAACGATCTCCTCCCGTTTTAAGACGAGTCAATTTCCTTCGCTACTAAATTAGCATATAAATGTGAATAAAAGCACTATACTTTCATCATGCATTGTCCAAGAGTCCCTACTTCTGTGGGTATTTGTCACAATAATGAAGTGCTTTGCAACCTGACTGCAAGAGTACTTTAACTACCAGTGATGCTTGTCCATATAGGCCAAATTGTCAGAGAAATCAGAGAATGGGCGACCGCAAACACGATATAAATACAAAACACAAAAACGCACAACGTCTAGGAAACGTCGCTGCATCAAACTTGATCTAGTTGCAAAAAGCTCGTAGTCTATTGTACATGCAGTCGTCAAATCAATACAGAGGAAGAAGGGGTAAACAAAATTGAGCCCAAACCAAATGTTCAATCACAATGTAGCATTAAACATCTGACTTTTCTCCTCGATCGATGAATGAGCTAAGCCAATAAATCTGCCATTCGCGAATGTATTACGACAATTTAACATATTTCCATTCCAATCACGCCATAGTGGTATTCACCACGGCGGGGTGCATGCCGCGATTAACTTACTTGATTGGTTCGAGAAGGCAGCACAAGGTATTGACTCGTACTATCTATATTGGTTCTCGTAAAACCGAATTGCCCATGTATTATTTAGCTCTGCCAATTTATGGATATTTTCTGTCGCGATAAGTGGAGAAGTAGTCATGAAGTTGAAAATGGTGGGGAATCTGGCGCTGTACAGGAAATCACGAGGTAAAGAGCGATCGAGTTGGATCCTAACAATAGTAGCAGCTTGAAGCAGGCCAAATTGCCATAGCTATTGTGATGGATTGAAAAATGAAGTATGAACATCGCTAGTAGTTTTTTTATTTCAGATCACCGACTTGAGTCTTCCGCCAGCATTAGGGCATGTTTGTAGTCGCTATGGATATCGACACGGAACTGCCACGGACTACTATCGGAGACCCTCCGGCTATTGCTCACAAGCAGTCGTACTGTGCTAAACACTGCGCTGTTGAACTGTCCGACTGACGTTGCTGTCCTGACTATTTGGGTCGACAATAATATTCGGGCACTCAGCACTGCCACTCCATGCCATACGCTCTACTGTGCTATTTGCTATACAATGCAGATGGATATATATTACTTTTGAATAAAATATTTCTTGTTGCTTTAATAATCTTACCTGAAAATGTAAACCAAACCACCTGGGGTGTATTTTTCCACTTGTAATTGGCCGGATGTTGTTTCGTGGGCAACGTCATCTTGGCTCTCTAAAAATGCTCATAACTCATAACTCATCGGCTCGTAATCTCGTAACCTCTCTGGCTGAGCCCCATCAGTTGATGTTGTTGTACATCTTGTGTTTCAACGAACACACAACGATGTTGTAGTTGTAGATGAAGCTGTTGGTGAAGTCAATGATGAGATCGGTGAAGAGAAGCGTCACCATGACTATGTTCATTGCGTAGTATAGCACCGAGTCGAGAAGCGAGTAAAGTTTCTCGGTGGTGTCCGTGACGAGTTTGCTCACGGAATTCATGGTGCTGGCTTGTTCTCAGAGCAGTCTTTGTCGAAAACCTTTTGGTTGATGTAGGCAAAGTATACAAAGTGCGGAGTAGAATTGGTGAAACGAGTACTTGTTGCAAAGCGTACTCTTGTATGGCAATTGCGCTACTGTCAATGATGTGCAACAATAAACACTTTAAATGTAGAAGGGCGAAATTACTTTAGGATGGCTAAACTTGTAACTCAGCTTTTTTCCTCAGCTCCGATTGCAAACACTTGTATATTTATATTTTGCCAAACATGAAATCGACATGTAGTGGAGCTCAACGGTAGCGCGGCCTACATATGCAATCGGTCAGAACATGCTGCCGATGGGTGCAGCGTGCAGGAATGGAACACCGAGCTACTTGGAAAAGAATGGAAATCTCACCGACACGCCTGCAGGAAACATGCAAATAGTCCATAAATGCCGGATTTGTGATATTGCTACCAACTTATGCACTGTATGCAGTTGGATTTCTGAATAGATTGCCTATTTCAGACAAGCAAGACTAGAACAGTCATCCATGGACAAATAGTCATCCATGGCTAACGTTCACGCCAACAATGAAGACGTCGGGCCGTGAACGCCAAACTAGCTATTAGGGGCTACTATTTTATCCGGGCACCCCACCGCTTATGAAAAATTTGTCGGCCTGGTCTGTCTAATTTGCAGCTAAGGAATTTTAACCCTTTGTACTTCGTAATGACTTCTTATATTACTTCGAAATTGGCCGCCGTACTAGTTCGTGGACAACATTCGTAATTCTTCTTTACCCTTCGATTCTGTACTTGTTGGCCCAATGATCTCTTGATTGAACTAAATTAAGAGACCTCTACTAAATCTATTAAAATATTGACTATAATATTCTTCCTAATTAAGATAGCTCTTCTTTTGCACGAATACTATAGGAGTAATGCAGGCGAACCGAACGGTTCGTAGCATACTATGCTAATGTAGAGTGTGTCATCTTTCTCTTTTTTCTGGCTTAGGCAGTTGTCTTCAACTCACTTCTGACCCAACCTTCAAGACCTCCCTTGACAATGATGTCCTGAAGATTGGTACCCAATTCACCGACCTTCTGCTTCAACACCACGTTTCCTTCACTGTCCTTGACCTCGACTGTAGCAGTAGTGACGTCCCATTTGAGGATCCAGCCAGTGCGGATAGTCAACTCGTCGGAACCTGAGTACTTGGCTCTCAAGTCGTTGATCAATTCCGGGATTTCCAAGGTCAACAACGCATTGTTGATGGAATTTCTCAGGAAAATGTTACCAAAGGAACCAGCAACAACCAACTTCATTCCTCTGGCCAAAATGGCAGTAGCAGCCTGTTCACGAGATGAGCCAGTACCGAAATTGTAGCCACTGATTATGATATCGCCAGCCTTGGTCTTGCCGTTGAATTCAGCATCGTAGTTTTCCATACACACCTCAGCCATCTTTTCACGAGGAATATCATCTTGGTAAGTGTACTTTCCAGGATAGATACCGTCTGTGTTTATGTTGTCAGCATCACAAAGAATTAACTCACCTTGGATAACTTGAGGAAATCCTTCTAAAACTTCAACAGCGCCACCAGTAGCAACGTCTTCAGAAGCCTTGGATTCTTCAATTGTCTTGACGATTTCTCTGGTAGAGAGAACAGACTTCCCTTCCAATTCTTGAGGACCTCCAATTCTACCCAAGACAGCAGAAGCTGCAACCACTTCAGGAGAAGCCAAATAAGCCAAAGCATCCTTAGAGCCCATTCTGCCCTTGAAGTTACGGTTGGTAGCAGAGATCCCTACTTCTCCATCCTTCAACAAACCAGTACCAAGTCCAATACATGGACCACATCCCGCTGGTAAAGGCTTAGCGCCAGCATCCAAGATGGTTTGCCATGCGCCAGCAGCTTCCGCATCTTTCTGGACGTTAGACGAGGCAGCAGCTACGTAGAACTCTACACCAGGTGCAACCTTGTGGCCCCGGATGACATCAGCAGCAGCCTGAATATCGCTCAATCTTGAATTGGTGCAGCTGACCAAATATGCCTTATTAATAGGGATATCTTGTTCCACCAAGTCAGCCAACGAGTTCAGGATCTTGACAGAGTTCGGACCTGAAATGTACGGAGTCAACGAGCTCAAGTCCACTACCAAATGCTTGGCATATATTGCGTCGCTGTCACCATGTACTGGATTCTTTTCCAACTCCGATACCGTCTTGTCGTTTACTCTGGGATGACCAGAGCCCAATTTAGCCATCCTCTCGCTGCGGTACCAGTCCAACAAACGAGAATCTACAGGAAACAAACCAGAAAGGGCACCCCATTCAGTAGTCATGTTAGCGATAGTCAACCTGTAGTCTATAGATAAGTGCTCGATTCCGTCCCCTACAAACTCGATCGCATGATTCAACACTTCGTCCTTATTAAAAGCTCCACAGAGTGCTACAATGATATCTTTACCAGTAACACCGGCAGGGAGTTTGCCTTGTAATTCAACTTTGGCTACAGGTGGAATCTGCCACCACGTCTGGCCCGTAGCCCAGATTGATGCCGCATCGGTTCTAACGATTGGTGTACCTAAAGAGCCCACACCTCCGTAAGTGTTGGAATGCGAATCTGAAGCCACAGTCAAGTTAAGTGGGAACGCATAACCTTCCTCAATCATAATTTGATGGCCGATACCTCTTCCAGCTGGGTAGAAGTCGATCCCTTGTTCTTTTGCGAACTGCTCGATATTTTTGTATTTCTCCAAGTTCTTTTCCAGCTTGTTCTGGACATCGTGATCCAAGGTGCATACGATTTGGCGATTGTCCTTGACTTTGGTGGCTCCCAAACCCATGAACTTAGTAGCTACGGGCCATGAATTGTCGTGTGACATGCAATGGGCTGGCTTAATAGAGACGTAGTCTCCACTGAAGACCTGTTTTCCGGCAGGTAGGTTCACAGCGTATCGCTGGACAATCTTTTCTGTAAGATTCTGGCCCCTGAGGAGTCTAGCAGATGTGGCTAGGCCCCTAATATTGACTCTGAGCATGGTTGTGTAATGAGAAGAATACTGCAAAACTATTTTCAAATTGAACTAGTTCATTTTTCATTGTGAATTTTTCACTCCATATTTTTTGAAAATTTTTGATAGCGCCTGTATCGGCTGCATAAACCATGCGGTATCTTCAATATGAGTCAGAAGGATAAGCGGCCGTGCAATTGGTGGGTGTTATGCAGGAGATAAGGAAAAGTATCTCTGATCTAGGTGGAGAACATGATTTATAGAGCAGTTGTGAACGATTACGGAACCAATTATGGAAAAGAGCTGAAACAAATGATTCCATTTTTTGAATCGTTAGGTAGACAGTTTTGTGAATAGCGTTACTCAAAGATTTATTATTATATCTGTAAGCGGTACTTTATTCTGCAACTTTGAGTCCAATCTACTTATAAATGACTATTATGAAATTTTTGCACCCAATGGTTCTTAGGTTCAATCTATCTAAAATCTTACATGACGAAGAGAATGAGCGAAGTATAATGGCACCTTTACTCAGTACATAGCACAGATAATGCTATATCTTTAAATCTACGAATCCACTACTATGCACATACATATTATCAAGCTCAATTACATCACTTCATACACTTAAGCATGCTACCTGTTGTCCTCCATCTTCACAAGGACCGCTTCTCAGATGTTGATTTTATTCCCTTACCTATACCACTCTTCCACATATTAATTACCCCAGAGTTTCTCAATTGTTTTTCAGACGAGCCTGCGACTGCATAAACTATTTAATTTTTCAAATCTACAGTTATGCTGAGATCAATGTGTTTCAGGTTTGAGCGATTCATTTCTCTAGAATTCATTTCGTGGCTATGCTTCACCTTACGTTATCTGTATTAGTAGCGTCTTCATATGTTGCTGCCATTTATTTCCACCAGCCCCAAAAGGTCTGGGGAAAGGACAGAAACGAGTCCCTTGTCATACGATACAGATTCAGAAGGATCGCTGTCTTATGTATTGCTTTAGTATTAGCATTGCCATGGATAGAACCGGATCGAAAATTGAACTCCTACTTAGATACTGTTAGGCAGCTAGGCGTGATTCCTGGATTATCTCATTCGATGAGCATACGGACAGATATCATCAACATCTTGTGGAGCCTTTTTCTCATCGTCGTGCTATTTGTTGGTCCTATTTTCCTCTACTTCGTTCAACCTCACGAACTACAAGAGGATTTTATTGACAATTTCACTACCATACAGGGAATAAGAGACCACATATTTGCTCCAATTACCGAGGAGCTCATCTATCGTGGAGTGATTCTCGCTATTACTAAAGCATGGTATACGCCGTATCTTTTTGGCGTAGCCCACATCCATCATGCCTACCATCTTTACAGATATAAGGATATACAACTATCGATGGTTTTATTCAACTGCGGATTCCAATTCGTCTATACCTCTTTATTTGGAATTCTTGCTAATCATGTCTACGTCAAGTGCGACTACAATCTCTGGTGTCCAACTGTGGTACACATGGTGTGCAACTTAATGGGGTTTCCTACTGTAGCTCCAGAGGAGACCCAATGGCAGACAGCGTATTATATGCTTTTGGTAGCAGGACTAGGCGGATTCTTCTTGCTCTTGTAATGAAAGAAAGAACAAAAAACAGAATATAACTAAATAACTGAATAGGAGTATAATATACTAAAACAAAGTTTTTTAGAATAAGAGATAGATGTAGTTGGGAACATGGACAAAGAGATTGCAAATCCACCAATTATTTTATAACCCCATATAGAGGAAAAGGCTAAATAGCTGGAAGAATGGATGGAGTCCAACGACACTAGAATTCACGAGACGAGAAATCAATTCAAATGTAGGCAAACCGAGGCAGATTCACGTGATACATTCCATAATGTTAGACGAAACAAGGCAGCTATCGCGCTGTTGTCTAGTTGACGAAGTGAAATATCCCCTAGGTTATGAGGCGTCGAAAATACGTGTCTGTTCCACCTCAGTGGACGCGGTTGAAAGGATTGAGAGATCGCGTCCGAAAGTGAGAATAATGAAGACATAGATGCAAGAGACAAGAACTGTAGATTGTTGTTGTAGATGCATCCAGAAGGTTCCTCATAGAGTACATTCGAGCAGTTTGAATTGAAGTTATGAGAATTGAGACTAAATAGTAATTGAAGATGTAAAAAAGCGTAGCGCTTTGTTTCAAGCACGATTAATTGCGAGGATAGATAGCTACGGATAGGTAGCAACTTCAAGCCACAACCTCTTAATCCAGGCGTAGATCTAAACAGATAACATACAAACATTACTTGACTGGGCAAAATTGCAGAGTTGTAGGCTGTGATATGCCATGGACTTTTAGCGAGATTTTGACCGTGCAGAGCAGGTATCGTTACGGAAACACAGCGAGACTACGCAGGAGCACCCTCACGATTGTCGCTATTGTCGCTAGGGGTTCCTGGCATGCTCACTAATTGTCCCTATTCCGGGACTGTTCAGTAACTTGAAACATTGAATAATGAAAGAGAGCGGAGTAGCACAGCATCTCTATTTATCATTCAATACTTATTCTTCAAAACCGATACCTACGCCGTACCCCCTCGCCGTCACCTTAGCTAGTCCAAACTGAAAAGCTCCTACTGTTCCGCTGACAGCTGCAATCGTCCGACTGGTTTCGAGATATCCAGATTTTTCATTCTGGCACAAAAACAGGAAAAATTTGAATTGTTTTGGTCTTAACGTGTATTTTTGATTTTGCTCAGACTTTAACGATTAGGCAAATCTGGCTCCAGAATTTACCATTTTTTCTTCTTTCTCCATAGACAAAACACGCTGGTTCCTTCGCACAGTCGTCGTGGAGTCGTATAGCATCCGAGCTAGTGACCGATAAAGAAATTGGCCCTTAGAACCTTATTGAGACGTTGTCCCCGCCTCCATCTATTCTCGTCTAGCCCTTCGTTTGATTCCCCAGTATTGCAAATTGATTTGGCAGATTTCACAGATTTTTTTCCATAGATATTATTATTCTACTGCTGTTATTCATCGCTAAGACCTAGTATTGGTTAATGAAAATTGTTAATTGAATCTGATATCAAACAATCCACAATCAACCACAATTCAAAATCCAACATACAATCTCTTCAACACCAATAACAACCAGAATCAAGAAGCCAAGTTATAAATCTTTATAATAAGTTCTTATCATATAAAAACATCATATAACATTATCATGTCGCTGCCAAATAGTTCTTTCCAGAACTACGAGTCAGCTGTTCAAGACATCGAGCAGGAAAAGAAGATGGTGGCAGCTTTGAAACGATTGTCTATTGGAAATATGATGAACTATGATCCCGATTTACCACCCATGTTAGACGATATCGATTCCACGTTTAAGCAGGCTCTTTTTGAAGATCAAGACATCGCACCCATACCGAGGTCCAAGTCTCCGCCGTATTCGTCTTGTTCTCTGTCGACATCACCTTCTCCTCCGTCTGACCCTCTACCAACAGATACCTCTACACCTTCCCCACCTCAAAATAATCAATCTCTACGTAGACAACTGTCCATAACGCGTAAAGGCTCGGTGTCGTTGAGACAACCACACGTTGATTCAGACCGCAACAGTATAGCTACTATGGAGAGTGCTGATGAATATTACGATGCTGAAGACTCAGATGTCTTGGATCCCTCTTCATTGCTCTGGGTCCCAGCGAATTTGCATCCCCAGGTCAATCCTGACTCATTCAAAAACCTTGTAAAGTCGCAAGTAGAAGAGATAATGGAAAGAAAACTCTCCAGAAAGAGTTCATTGTCCCGTAAGAGCTCACTTTCCAGTACTACAAGAGATGAAGCTGCTACAGATGCCGTAGTAGTTGAAGAGAAGGCAGCAATGACTTCTCCCAGAAAGCTGCCGGAAAACAAACGTGATTCGATTACTTCTCAGCCCAATCGCTTCAGTAATCCATCTCTCAGAGATTTAACCAATGAGCTTGAAAAGTTAACCAAGATGGCGGGAATGAACGCCACAGATGCAGTGACTTTGGCTCGTACACTTTCATCTACATCTTTGGGTTACACCGATGTAGAGATCATGGCATTTGACGAAATGGCTTCGCCGCCTCATACTTCTCCCCAGGGAAAACTGAGAAGAATCATAGACCTCAACAACCGCGAAGATAATGTAGATGAAGATTCAGACGAAGTAGGTGATCCAGACTCTCCAACAAGATTACATAATACGAGCTCTCCTCCCATATCACCACCATCTATGTCGACATTACAGATCCAGCAACGTTTACAGCAAAAGTTCCAGATGGCATACAACATGACTGAAAGTTCTCCCTCCTCACCACGTAGTCGTTCTAGTCTGAATCTGTCCAGATCGCAATTGCAAGATTTCGCATTGAAAAGAAGCAGAAGACTCGACTATAGAAAGCACTCTGTAGGTTCTGGCTCTTCTACCCAATCTGCTGTTTTGCCTGTAGTACCTATGGAAGGAAGTTCGAAGGTGCAGCTTAAACATGGCAAGAATACCGACTTGAGAAGTCTACCTGAACATAGAGAAATTTCAGGCGAGAATAGTACTACACCTCCACCTCAATTACCTCCTAAACCACTGAAATCGCCATCTAGTGCACAGAAAGTGAATTCAAGTTCACAGAAACAGTCTTCAATAGTGCAGAAATTACCAGTTAGGAAAGAGTCGAATTCCCGGGATTCGCAACTTCTTTTCAGCTACCGGCCGACCGCCGAAGCTGTTGCTTCAACTTCACTTCGTAGTGGAGAGTCACCCTATCCAACTTCACAGAGATCCCTGGCTCAAATCGAGAAGCAACTTTCTGGAAAGTATGGGCCTGCAAGTCTTTCAGCCAAGAAGGGTCCTCAAGCAATGATAGGAAGACAAGACAGTAATAATCCAGTAGATGCAGAAAGACAACGTAGACACGCACAAAAGGCATTGATGGCTGGAACCTCTCCTTACCATCGTTCTGCTTATGTGCCTCAGCAGAAGATCCACCCATCCAGTTCTTCTTCTCTGTCTCAAAGACCTCAAGGTAAGATCCCACAGAATCAGCCTCAGAGTCTGCATCAGAATCAGCATCAGCATCGTCATCTGCCGCCTCAACAGCCCCTTCACAGTCTGCAACAACAATCACAGAGCCCGCAACAGCAGCAACAGCTTCAACAACAGCAGTATTTACATCAGCAGCAACAGCAGCAACAGCAGCAACAGCAGCAACAGCAGCAACAGCAGCATCAGCATCAGCAGCAACAGAAGTATCCAATCCAGGGCGCCCAACAGCAGTTGCCATATCCACAGCATCAACTGAGACTGCAACCTCCTCCACAGCAGAGAACTAGGCATCATTACAGAAGCCATCAAAGACAAGTTGATCCACAACTTCTTCATCGTCAGCAGAATCCAAATCAGCAACAACAACTTGCACTTCAACTTGCTCAACAGCAGCTTACACAGCAGCATGTTCCATCTCAGCAGCATGTTCCATCTCAGCAGATGTTACATCAACAACAACATCAGCTGAGAGTAGCAATGCCACAGCAACAGCCTCAGCGGACCTTACACCAGCCATATGTAGTCCCTTCCCAAGTGAAATCCAACCAGTTGAGCCAGAATTTGGATATGTTGCGATCGGAGATCAATGAATTTAAAGAGAGTTTGAATAAGACTGATATTGCATCCAATTCCGAAATCCGTTCTCATAATCAACAACCCAGAAACATTGCAACTTCTCCTACCAATGAAACTCATGATGCTGATTTCAGCTTTGAGTCAACCTATCACGACTTGAGTTATGAAGATTCTCTTGGTATAGAAAAACAGGCACTAGAAGAATTAGGAAAACACGATGCTCAACATCGTTACGAAGCGAAAACATCTGTTGGACAAGAGCAGGTTCCAGAAATCGACCATTCGAAGAGGATATCGCCTAGAAAATCTCCCAAGAAGAGTCCTAACAAACATAATGCTTCTCCTACCAAGGAAGGTGTATCGACTACTCCTGAAGTCTCGCCTATTAAGAGGATCAAGAACGTTACCACTACACCAGAAGATTCCAAGAAGGATTCATTGACTCCAGACATTTCCCCTATTAAAATTGCTGCTACGTCTACACCTTTGAAGACTTCTCCAGAGAAGCGTTATGTAGAAAGATCCCAAGAAAGAGCTAAAGATGAAAGCAAATTTATCAGAGTTGAACAGGGTTCTTTTCCACAATCGTCTCATTTGGAAGAACAGTCATCGAAGTATCTACCTACGAAGAAGAGTGCATCAACTAGTAAAATAGAGCGCTCTGGAGTTCAGATAGGCGAAAATAGCGAATCGAATCCGTTCCGGTTAGGAGGTACTCAAGTACAGACTTCAGGAACAGATGTCTTGCACAAATCTCGCGATAATGAACCAGAAATTCAAGCCAGAAATCCTCAGAGACTTCTCGATAGAGCCGCTGTTACTGATTCCACGGAAAGTCCCGAGACTTCACCCATAAGGAAAATGAAGAAAAAGTCATCATTTGGGATTCTTCCTTCTTCCAATGCGAAGAATGCTCCATCCAGTGCTTCTTCTTCATCAATCCCTCCAACAGACATTGCAAAGGATACTGCAAAGAAGTTAAAGAAGAAGAAATCATGGGGATGGTTGAGAGAGCGATCTGTCAGTCTTTCGTCTGTTGATGCCCAAAACTTACCTCCTCTTCCGGAGAACAAGAGCGCTACATCACGATCATTTTCTAATCCGGAGATTACGTCTCTTGATCTGGAAGATGAGGACATGGAAACAACACCTAGAAGAACGGCAAGCGCTGGAGCTCACTCCGATTCTCCTGGAAAGGAGAACTTGATTTCCAAATTCTTCAAGAAGAAAATGACTCCAACCACAGTAGTCAATGGTACTAGAACAAGTACTTCATCTATTCGTAGTGTAGAGTCTAAGGAATCTGGAGTTACGGTAGACTACGAGTCAGATTCTGAGGTCAAACCAGTCAAGAAAAGTACAGGTTTGTTCAAAAAGAAGAGCAAGGCTAAGCTCTTGGAAAAGGAAAGAGAGAAGGTCACTACATTGGACAGTTTGGATCTTGATTTGAAGAGAGAATTGAACTCTCCAGGAATGGAAATTGACACAGACAGCTATTTTGCCCACAACAAAGAAAATCTTACTCCTGTAGAGCCAAAGGTGGCAACAGAAAAAGACATAGAAATGGTAGAGAATGACGTAACTGTCACCAAAAATGAGAGACCGGAAATAAAAACTATCGAAAGTCACGCATCAATAGAATTGGAGAATGAAGAGGTAGAGGATGTACAGTCGGAAAACGAGAACGTAAACGAAGAAGAGAACAAGCCGCTGACTACTCTAGAGGTCCAAGAGAAATTAAAGAAGTCAATCAAGAGAACTTCAAAGGCTAACCAACCTATTGAGTTCACTGATTCTGCCTTTGGATTCCCCTTACCACCACCTTCACAGTCTACGTTAATTATGCTTGACTATCGATTTCCTGTGCATGTTGAACGTGCCATCTATCGATTGTCACATTTGAAGTTGGCCAACCCAAAGAGATCCTTGAGAGAGCAAGTTTTACTTTCCAACTTCATGTACGCCTACCTTAACTTAGTAGATCATACGTTGCATTTGGAACAGTTGTCCAATGGAGTTGGCCTAAGTGACTTAGGACAAGAAGACGAAAACGAAGAGAACGGGGCTCAATATAGTGACAATTTGATGCAAGATGGAGATGACGAAGTTTTGCCAAATAGTGAGCCCATTCACATCGACTTAGATATAGTTGATGTTGAAAACATTAATACTTCTAGCATTGAAGTATAGACGCTAGCATTTGTCCTCAGGACACCCATATATATACAGTTAATCTCAATGCATGTAATTATGAAAAAAGATGTAGATTAAACTGGTTACTTTACTTCGCTCTCAGCAGTATGTATTGTTCGATGCAACAAATTGGGACAGATAAACATTTTCAACATGAAAACACACAATACGGAGCACATCCTATCAAAACCGAGAGGCGAAAAACCTACAGTCACGAGAATCTCCTTATATTTACCGTAATTCAGTCGTACCTGTTCCTTATTTGCTCCCAATTGCAGCCAGCTGACATAAAAATGCCTGCACACAATAATCAGACAATATCGCGTAGACAGAAAAAATAACACAACAAAAAAGAAGGCAGAAGTTCAATTTTTATATTTTATTACTTTATTCTTTACAACCACCTTCGCTAGACTACCATATCATATTTTTGATACGCGTATAATTTAACATAGACATATACTACTTAGATACCCAATCCAGATACTCTATCAGATATCAATACTATAGTGGTTTGATACTTGATATATATTCAATAGAATTTCATTTCGAAATTTTAAGAATTCACCTCTTCTGGTGTTGAATAATTAAATCTGATTTGATTTGTTAATAATCTTGATTGCTGGCTATATCTTAATACAACATGGCCAGAACTTTACCACTTATTTCTGCTAGAGAAGTTGAGAAACACAACAGCAATAAAAGCTGCTGGGTCACCTTGTACGATAGAAAGGTGTATGATGTTACTGACTTCTTGAACGAACACCCTGCTGGTGGCAATCTCATCTTGCCCTATGCTGGCAAAGACGTGACCAAGATGATGGCAGACTCTGCTTCACACGAACATTCGGAGTCTGCCTACGAGATGTTGGATGACGGTATGTTGGTGGGCTACTTGGCGACTGCTGCAGAAGAGAACGACTTGTTGAATAACAAGAACAAGACTGCAGTAGAGGTCAAGTTGTCGGAAAGCGATGACTCCGACATCTATGAGTTCCACGACAAATTGCCTGCTGCTAAGAAGATGTCTATTCAGACAGACTACGATGACGATGTCAAGAAACACAAGTTCTTGGACTTGAACAAGCCATTGGCAGTACAGGTTTTGTTTGGAGACTTTTCTAAAGAATTCTACTTGGACCAAGTCCACAGACCCAGACACTATGGTAAGGGGTCGGCTCCGTTGTTTGGAAACTTCTTAGAACCACTTTCTTTGACTCCATGGTGGCTCGTACCAACGGTATGGTTACCTCCTAATTTCTATTTATTCTATTTGGGATTCACCAACCAGTCTAAGGTTACCGCTCTTTCACTTTGGGTTATGGGATTGTTTGTATGGACTTTTGTAGAGTACTGCTTGCATAGATTCTTGTTCCATTTGGACCACTACTTGCCTGACCATCCTATTGCCTTGACATTACACTTCTTGTTGCACGGAATCCACCACTATTTGCCTATGGATGGATACAGATTGGTATTACCTCCTGCATTATTTGTCGTGTTGGCCTATCCATTCTACAGACTCGTCTTTGGTAATTTCCCATTCTACATGGCTTGCTCCGGCTTCGCTGGAGGTACTTTGGGCTATATTATGTACGACGTCACCCACTATGTATTGCACCATACCAACTTGCCTTCTTTCCTTCAAGAATTGAAGACATACCACTTGGAGCACCACTACAAGAACTACGAGTTGGGTTTCGGTGTCACCAGTAAGTTCTGGGACGTCATTTTCCTGACTGAAATTACGTCTACCTACCAAAAGAGAAGCTAGTTCTTGTGAGTTAAATTTAAATCGTTAAGTCTTATGAAAAATCTAATGGTACACTTCTAAATGTATGCCCATGTAATTGTCTATGGTATTTTTACACTCTATCTACATACAACCAGATACATTAATCTTTTGTGGCAATCATATGGTCTGATTTTTGTCTTAATAATACAATATATAGAAATGAATGAATAGTTTATCGATAATGCCGTAATGTGTACGAATCTGCTTGCAAAGCTGTGGAACCGTTGTTCAAGAAGTGGAAGTTTACGGTATTGATATTGCTGAAGTCGTCTTCTATGGGCACTACATTGGAAGGAACTTTTTTCTTCTTCGATGCCCACGAAATAGTTTCTGCTCTGGCTTCGTTTCTTATTCTGTTTTCAAAAACCATCTTGAGCTTAGTCTTTTTCTGACCTTCCTCTTGACGAAAAGATTCATACGACTGTAGAATATCTTTGTAGTATTTCTCGCCTACACCATCACCTCCAATTTTAAGTTCTTTCAATGATTCAAGATACATGTTGACTGAAAATCCCTTTGATGTGAAAATCTTCGAAGTAGCTAAACATTCGTCTTGTTCTTCATTTTCATTCTGTGTCTCCTGGTCAAATTCATAATTATATCGTATATTTTCGAAAAGGTCTCCACAGCGATCATACACTTCTTCATAGAAGCCAGAATTTACTTTTCTGTATGGAGAAGAGTCTTCTGCCTCTAGCGCCAGAAGAAGAATATGTTGCCATGTAACAGGACATTTTTGAGTCTCGCGAGTAATATACTTCAGCACTTTGTTCAACACCTGGTCGACTTTATCTGCTAGTTCGAAGCTCATCTGCTTCACTCTATCATTTGCATATATATCATCGTTTGTTTCCAAATACGATTTGAGTTGTCCTGATTTTTTCATCTCAGTAATACGTTTATGGATCCTTGACTCGATGGTTGAAGTAATCTCGTTTACTAAGTCACTCTTACTATTGGAGATCATTTCTGTGAAAGTGACTTTCCTGAATGGCATGGTTTTGAGCAGAAAGACTCTCTCGTCTTCATCCGAGTTGTCGCTTATATCCTCTAAAATGTTACGATGTTCTTGTTGAGTTTGTTGGGTGAATTGGGATAGTGCTTCCTGAGTATCTTCAGTCTCTTGATGAGTTGGACTTTGGGTATCTTGAGTCGCTGGAAAATCACCACTAGCATCCAAAAATACATCCCCATCACCATCATTGACACGCAGAAGATCGTTATCTTCCAATATCCTTGTATCTTCCGGAAATGTATGCCTTGAACTAGACAAAGGGCTCAGGAGATGAGATACAGCAGAATCGAACTCGGCCTCAGACTCTGAATACTCAAGCTCAGGCTCAGCTTCAGTACCTGAATCTTGATCCGAATCATTTATAGCTTCTTTTTCATTTACTTGCAACATTTTCTTATGTTGACTTTTCCACCAAGCTTTTGACATCTTCAAGACGAGGGACTTATCGAAACGTCTTCTTGTTTCCACCACATTAAAGTAGTCAGCATCGATATCTTTTCCAAAATAATCGTTTCCCACACAATTATCAGCGTAAACAAATGTATTCTTTGGTACGGGAACTAAGCTGAACGGAATCGGCCAGAAACTCCAATTGGGTCTAGGGAAGTATGGGTTTATCCTTCTTAGTAATATAGCAGAATAGAGATGGATCGCCAAATCTCCACGATAGTCGTTCTCGAGGAGATTCAAGATCTCGTTTCTTTCGGAGCGTGTGGCCATTTTGTTCTTATATAATCATCGCTTGTTTTACCTGGACTTGGGAATTAGTGGTAGTTTTCAGGTTATATATTGGTTATTCAGGTTCAATTTGATCGAAATATTGTTTTTCAGAGATGAGTTGCGCATTTCCTTTTTGGGACCATACATAACATTTTGTCGCAACAGTTGCTACAAGAATATATATTCTTGTAGATATCTTGTATTTTGCAGTAAATTTTAAGGACGAACATCTGTAATACTGTGCTCGGCTTCTCATTACACTACACAATATTGTTACCAAAAATTTTGTCTATTAATTAATCATTTATATGTATATTTAACCTCAAATTAGCTGCTTTCGCTGTCCCTTCTCTGGACGATCTCGTGTTCCACTGCATTAATGTCATCATTTCCTTTCTCTTGGTCGACCCACTGCTTTTTGCTTTCTTTCACTATTTCCACAATATTCAAGTTCCTGATGATAAGATCATCAGCGACTTCTCCATCTAGATGTTCCAATTCTTCCTTTGGAATGATCCAGGGCCACACCCATTTGGCACATATGGCAAAGAACATTAGTACGCCTGGGAAACCAACTGCACCTTTCGTGCAAGTAATGGCAAACTCCAGTAAACCAGCGACAACCTGTAACAACAAGTAGATATAGAACCACTTCTTGTTCTGGATGCCGTTTATGTCTTTGAACAACTGAGGACAAGTAGCATCATTCTCTACGTACTCACTATCCAAGAACAAGAATCTTATCTTGTTAGTTACCGGATTGCCGTGTAATCCTGTCAAACCCATAATGAAAAACAAACCTGCTAGTACAGCTTGTGGAATTAACCCTAGAACTATTAAGAAAGGTCTAGTCATCATTACGAATGTTAGCAAACCCTGAAGTGTGTTGGTCACTCTTTGCTCAACTACAGAAACAATCTTGCCATGTTTGTCATGGACAAGCAATGAGTCCGTGTGCAAAGGAGCTTGGGGAATAAGTCCATTTGGAGCAGGTATGCCTATGATACCAGCGACTCCAGTAGTTATTCCCAATAAGGCAAAGTCCCAATGGAACGATGAAGGTTTGGTAAGAGGATATTCGCTCAGCTGGCACATTAGTGACGAGACGTTATGGTCAAAGTAAAACAAAAATGTCAAGAGAACCGCAAATGGAAGTGCTAAAAATACATCTGCTACAGCAATATTCTCCCCCGGCCAGAAATGAACAAACCAGCCGTGTGATCTATCTGGCCCCTGGTATGTAGGCTGGAACGATTTGGTGATAGGTAATCGGGCAAGTTCAGTTTCGTCGAGTTTCCCACCGAAGTGAATGAAACCAGTGAAAAAAACTACTGCCAAAGGCACACCGTAGTCTACGAAGAACTTTCTGGTCCAGTGTTTAAAGTAGTGCAAGTAACCACCAAAAAGGAAACTGCCTACACCACAGATAACCATAAGAAGAGAAATCATTACTGACAAATATCCACTGGCCAAATCTACAGCGTCAAACTGACGTCCGAGAATCTGGATCGCCTTCTGGATATAAACGATACAAATGAAGAAGCCGAACACCTCACAGGAGAATTTACTGATGATTTTCAAAAAGGCAATGTAATTGCCTACGGCGATAATTAAGTGGAAAACCATTGACCAGAGGTATATCCAGCACATGAATGGGAAATATGGTGTCCCTCTGGGCTGAATGAGCTCGTAAACAGTATAGCTGAATATCGAAACTGGCCCCGTGACTCCCACGATACAAAGAGGCTGTCCAGAAAACAACCCAAACACTACACCTGCTATGGCAGTACTTAGCAACACCTCATTGACTCCATATGAACTGTTGGTCTTGTCAAACATATCTTGAGCAAACGCTATGGCTGGTAGCAAGTTAGTGAAAAATACAAATGTCGTAGATGGAATTACTCTATAGTTCAAGGCATCAGCAAAATCCGATTTATAGTAAGGCAATCGGCTCTTGATATCGTTGTAGATCCCGTAGCCCCAATAGCTGAAGGGATTTGAAAACCGACGGATTCCCATAATGACAGCTATATTGCAGATCTGGTACAATGATATTAGGATATTGTACTATTAGATGCGATTACTATGGGAACAAATATCTATAGTCGTGATATTAAGAACGGCAAGTATTTAAGGCGTAGTATCCTTTTGCATACTTCTATGGATTTGAATAGCCAGATATGGCTTTATATGTGAATTAAATCTCTAACAGTACGAAAAAAATAGCCAATTCTTATCTTATTTTCACTCAAATAATAATTTAGTGCTACATCCATCATTATGACAGTCGTAGATTTGTAGATTTTTTCTGGGTAGCGTTTCTTTTATTGGCCAGACATCCTGCATACACCATCTTCACAGTTATAGGAACTGTGAGAACGTGCTTTAGGGGAAGTCATATGCCGATGACAGTCATTTGCCGAGATTTGCATACATTTACCCCATGGAAATGAATACCGGACTTTCATTAATCATGATCCATTGCATCGTAGATTCTTTTGTCCTTGCTTTAACTGAATAAAGGGCAAAATTTGAAGGCATGTGATCTCAATCACGTGCAAAATTGAACGTTGAGGTTTTGTTTCTTATTTTGCCAACTTCAGTAAAAGGTCCCTTGGCCCAGTTGGTTAAGGCGTGGTGCTAATAACGCCAAGATCAGCAGTTCGATCCTGCTAGGGACCATTATTTTTTACTTTAACATAATTTGTCGGAACTTCTAAGCAAGTAGTATTATAATAACACGATCATCTACAAAATTTCATCAAGTTGACTTTTGCTATTCAAAGTGCAGTGCAGACTTCTTTGTCTTACTTGTACCCTGGAAATCTATTGGACATGTAATTGAACCCAGTTGGAATCGGAAATGTCTAATGTAATAAGGATAGTTCATATTGGAGCTGGAAACCATTCCGTTGCAAACAGGGTCCACCATAGGCATCTAATCAAAAATGCACTCATGTGTGATGAGTTTTTTGAATCCTCACGAATGCTAGAGAATTCCAAATGGACCAACACTGGCTTTGGATCTTCGCTTACATTAGAAGGAAAGGTAGAATGCGATGCAAGCTTCATTCAGTACAAATCTGGAAAGATACGAAGTCGTTCAATTGTAGGAATGAGCGTCGACAATCCAATAGCTGAAGCTTGGAAACTTTATGACAAGCTAGATGAAACTTACAGTAGAGCCAGTTCGGGATTAAGTTGTCCTACATCATTACACTATGAAAGTGCTAAAAATTCAATTGATATTGTTGATAGAGAAATAAATAAAGATGAACGGCTAGAAATGGTTCATCTCGACAATGCATCAATTGATTTGGTTCTGAGGAGAGCTCGAAAGACTTGGGAGTTCTACAGAGAGAATATATTTGCTAGTGATTTCCAGAAAGAAGAATCGGTTGATGGCATTTCCGATACAATAGGCATAGTCGAAATAGCTCCAGATGTTGGTAACACTAGAATCACTTCGTCATCTGGTGGAAACTTCTTTAAGCTACCTGGAAGAATTGGCTGCGCTGGTGTAGTGGGAGCTGCAATAGACTTGAAGAGCTCAGATAGCTACGAAGTATGCTGCATGTGCAGCGGAAATGGTGAAGATGTTATAACGTTACTACTTGCCAATTATATTTCAACCCAGATGCTAACAAAATTAGAGGCATCAAAAGAAGACGAAGACGAGTTAGACTATGGAGCTTGGTTGGCGAGCCTCATTAAGAAACACAGTAGAAAGTATGAACTTAATTCTTGCAAAGAGCATCCCGAACCATACTTGGGTGCAATTGTAAGTGTACGGCATCAACAGAGTTCCAGAACAAGACTTGTTTATTGTCATTCTACAGAAAGTTTCTACTTTGGCTTCATTAATAAGGGTGACGGAGAGCCCAATATTGTACTCAGCAGACTCAATTCCATAGACAAGATTGGGCAAGTATACTCTTATGGTGAATTCATCGTATAGTAATAATATAATAGCGCTAATTTACGTGAGAAGTAGCATTTGTCAAAACATGCTCTAGATACTTCATACTTAGTATGTACTCAATATTATATTGCCAGACTGAGATGTAAACCACACTCAATAAACTCAAAAAGATGAGCTACAGCACAGTCTTATCAATTTATCACAACATGTTGATACATAAGTACATCGCATTCTTAAATTCTTAAGGAGTTTATATTGATATATAACAAAAGCTACCAAACCAATTAATAAATGTACACGGAGTGAAGATAAATTATTCGTTTAATTTACTTAACGGGAAGTGGCGTGAACTTTTTGGAAAGCACCCTTGGATTGTTGCTTGGAGACGATGTTACCACCGGAAGCAGCCAACTTGGCCTTTTCAGCCTTTCTGGCAGACTTGGCAACCTTCTTGGCTTCCTTGTCCTTGGCCAACTTGGTGTCTCTGGCAGCCTTTCTGTCAGAGTCCTTTAAGTTTCTTCTTTCCTTGATCAATTCTAAAGAGGCACCGACAATGGCTCTTTGGTGCTTGACGGTCTTTCTGGTTCTTCTCTTAGAAGTTTCTTCAGAAATACCCTTCTTGTGTTGTCTTCTGTACAAAACAGTCCAAGAGATTCTTCTTGGGTTCTTTCTTTGGTGGAACAAGGAAGCAGACTTGGACGATTGGAATCTGAAAACCTTAGAGTCACCTCTAACGAACAAGGTACCTCTACCTGGGTAGATCTTGGAACCTGAAAAGGAGTCAACTTCAACCTTCATTTTAATTAACTAGAAACTGTTAGTACTCTTCTTGTGTATACTATTAAATCGTTGGTTGATAATACATAGCTGGGATATAATAAATTTCGAAATGGTGCTGTCATCACTCCATTCTACTTGTTGGTATTTGGGGAAAGCAACAAAACTACACGTTGACTTGATTGAAAATAAATATGATGGAATGACTGCTTCTCGATGCATTCTACCGACTTAGTAGTTGTTTTCCGGAGAGTTCTAAGATTTTTCACTTTTTCAAGCGATAATTTCATGTCAACAAGATCACTTCTCAGCGGTTTGGAATTGACGTTCTGGCCACACCGGGCTTGGACATACTTTCTGCTGCTGTATGGGCCCTTATATGCTTTGTATCTTCTTCCTAGACGAGTTATCATCTATGTTAACATACCTATTATTGGTTACTATGAAGAGGTTCTACACATATATTAGAAAAAAATCTACTAAAATTTTTCTAATCCAGAATCGCCCATAGTGGACAAGGTCAGAAAGTGCGAGATCTGTCTGCAGGCACATAGTTAAGTGAGGCAAAATCAGCATTTACTGCGAAGTCTGCGAGGGCTACTGAGTTCTACGGAGGCAATTGAGTATATGAGTGGAAAAATCACATAGTTAATTTTAGTAAATGTGCAGGACTAACTGAAGCGAAAATAGTTCTTAAGTCATATGGATATCACGTGTTGTTGTGACTGCATTTTTGAAGTGCGACTTTTCACTTTGTTCCATACACTATGAAAAATATACAATCAAAGCTCGGTTAACGACCTACAGTAAAACAACTGTGAATAGGTTTAGATAGTACCTGCACGTAACGATCTGAAAAATTTTACTACTCTTCCCTCTGTTTAAACAAATTGCATAATTTATATAACCGTCTCTTCTCTTTTTTCCACAATCACCTCAAGACCGGAGTGTAATTATTATAAACGCAGAGATGGTCCGTATACTATTTTAACGATGTCTGCCACGAACAACTAGTCGATATGAACTTTTAGAAATGAGTGCACGAACTTTTAATCTAATGACTTATGAAAAACTAATGTAATACTATAACGACTATGACAATTCCGCACATCACACAGCCGTAGGCTTCATACTAACATCTTCAGGCCCCAAAATCTAAGAACCAAGAAAACATTAACGCCAAGTTAGGTTTAGTTATCAAGTCTGGTAAGTACACCCTTGGTTACAAGTCCGTTGTCAAGTCCTTGAGAACTGGCAGAGCCAAGTTGGTCATCATTGCTGGTAACACTCCAGTTTTGAGAAAGTCTGAATTGGAATACTACGCCATGTTGTCCAAGACCCCAGTCTACTACTTCCAAGGTGGTAACAACGAATTGGGTACTGTCTGTGGTAAGTTGTTCAGAGTCGGTACTTTGTCTGTTTTGGACGCTGGTGACTCTGATATCCTCACTTCTATTGCTTAAGTTATTTGAAGACTTAATGTGTTGTGTATGGGCGACTATATCATGATGCTTCTGTTGGGAAAATGAGTTTTACTTATATATAATGTATAATAGCAATAATATTGGATTCAACCAAATTAATCGTAGGGAAGTAGAACGATGTAGTTATAGTGAAGAACAAGATGAAGTTCAATTTGAAACAGCCTTATTTCACAAGCATAGCTATTTCTATAACCAGATAATGCAGATCGATTGGTTCAATTGTACACTTATTCTGCTATACAATTGCAATTGCTATAAATTTATATACTTGTTGTCTCGTAAGTCATAAGTGAATTGCTAAATTTTCTGTCTCCTGTTTAACTGGTTTTCGAGCTCTTCTATTTCCTGCTCTTCTTTGGC
This sequence comes from Scheffersomyces titani, assembly GCA_030565185.1. Taxonomy (NCBI): domain Eukaryota; kingdom Fungi; phylum Ascomycota; class Pichiomycetes; order Serinales; family Debaryomycetaceae; genus Scheffersomyces; species Scheffersomyces titani. Next base: position 334,474 of record JAJMBD010000004.1, on the reverse strand, counting down.
TATATATACATCGATATCAATCTCTTCTTCATCACTATCGTGTGTTCTCATGTGAGCACTGGAATCTGAGCGAATAGGACTAGTGATGTCATTATAGTTGATGTTTAATATGTTCAATTGCTTCTTTTGCGTTTCAATTTCATTCTCCATCTGGTTGATCTGTTCTTGCAATTGTACATAGTCTGTCTGATGATCATTCAATCTTTCCATGATATCTCCTTGATTGACTATCAATGTCGGATACTTCTGAAGCAAAGTCAAGACCTGGTCTATCAATTTACTTGGGTCAACTTCTTCAGGCGACAGTAAAGCGATATATGCGTTTGTAGAAGGAATACCACTTTTGGTAGGAGAAGAAGAGACATTAGAATGAGCCATATTTTTACTTCTGGTTGGAAAATCGTCGTTCAATTCTGGCAATTGTACAACGGTGCGTTTTACAACTTCTTCGGTTTCAGTTACACTTTCGACACCATAGAAACTACGATCCACATAAGTAGATTTTCCATCTACTCTTTCAGGTTTTATATCCATAAATTCGTCAGCAGCAGCTCCTACTCTTTTTCTACGGCGAATTGCTGTGCTCGCCTTAGTCGTCTTAATTATGGGTTTACTAATCTTGTAGAGCGACCTTTCGTCTGAAGTCGGATCCTTGAGAAGTGCCATGATATTGGGCTTCTTGACTACAGCATTGGTGAAGATTCCAGGTGACGCAAACGTCTGTGATTGGATGGAGCGGATTGATTGTTCTGTTCGATCGAGAAAGTAGTTTAGTGATGCCATTATGAAATTATTGAATGAAGGATAAAGCGAATATTATGATATATTAAATTTCTCGGAATAAAAATTTGGTAGATAGTAACAAGGGGATTTTACAATGATACTTTGATAGTAAATACTATGAAGAAAGATTCCCTAGCCAATATATGATAGATCTAAATGAATCTGGCAGTGTGATTTGGAGAAAGATATATATTCTTATATCTAATTATGCAAATTTCGATTAATCTCTTAAAATCTCCTGTTTGAATTATATTGAAGACGAACACTAGGAATAATATATATCCATAATATCGAATATGTTTGTTTATGTTCTTAATTTTTGTTGATTCCTGCAGGTTAATGTGTCGCAATTTTCTGTTCTCATCTCTAAACTATGTATTCTTAACTATGAGCTCTTCTGGAAATATTTATTGGATATATCGAATTTACATTCGGCCCATACTACAGCACCACCACAAGTACATTTTAGCTTGTATAGCATTTTTCACTTCTCGGATTTTCAATTCACACATCGTTCATCATGACTGTGGATCTCGATAAGTACGTGAAGCCAGGTAGAGACTACTATCTTGCACTTGGATTAGAAGGTTCGGCCAACAAGTTAGGAGTGGGAGTCATCAGACAACCAGTGGGACAATTGTCGCAAACGAACAGGGCTGAAGTCCTTCTGAACGTTAGAGATACCTATGTAACTCCTCCCGGTGAAGGGTTTCTTCCCCGAGATACAGCTAGACATCACAGAAACTGGGTAGTGAGAATTATTAAGAGAGCATTGATCGATGCAAATGTCACTGGAACAGACCTTGATTGTATTTGTTTCACTCAGGGACCCGGAATGGGTGCCCCGTTACAGAGTGTAGTTGTTGCTGCTCGTACCTTAGCCCAATTATGGGAGTTACCTATAGTAGGAGTAAATCACTGCGTTGGCCACATAGAGATGGGAAGAGAAATCACCGGAGCTGACAACCCCGTAGTCTTGTATGTCAGTGGTGGAAACACACAGGTAATAGCATATTCCAAACAGAGATACAGAATCTTTGGAGAAACTCTTGATATTGCTATCGGGAACTGTTTGGACAGATTTGCCAGAACTTTAAAGATACCAAACGAGCCGGCACCAGGCTACAACATTGAGCAAATGGCTAAAAAGGGCAAACATTTGGTCAACTTGCCTTATACCGTCAAAGGAATGGACTTGTCGATGTCTGGTATATTGGCCCACGTAGACGGATTGGCTAAGGACATGTTTGGCAAACAAGGTAAAAAGCTTGTAGACGAAGAAACAGGAGAACTAATCACAGCCGAAGATCTTTGCTTCTCTCTTCAGGAGATCTTGTTCTCTATGTTGGTGGAAATCACAGAACGTGCATTAGCGCATGTAAACAGTAACCAGGTCTTGATTGTCGGCGGAGTAGGCTCCAACGAAAGATTGCAGGAGATGATGAAGTTGATGATCCACGATAGGAAAAACGGCCAGATTTATGCCACAGACGAAAGATTCTGTATAGACAACGGCATCATGATAGCCCACGCTGGGTTATTGAGCTACAGGACCGGTCAAACAAACGACCTCTGGAACACTGTCTGTACTCAGAGATTCAGAACTGATGAAGTATTTGTAAAATGGAGAGATGACTAAATTCAGTTCATATACATTGCATAGATCACATTGTATTAATGTAGGCTCTCGACTTATACACTACAAACTCAGACTATATTTACTCGTTTTTGTATTGGAGGTGGTGAAGCAGATCCTGGATCTGGTTCTCTATCAGGTCGTATATTAGTCATTAAAATTTTTAAAAAGCTTCCCTATAAGATTTTTACGATCAGCTCCCATTATACTGAAGCCAGATACGGATTTGACATTTTCTGTAGATTCTCTAGATGTGCCAATGTGAACTTGTTCAAAATCGAATCAATTTCAGTATTGTGAATACACAGCAATTTGAAATCTGTTGGCAAGTTGGCATTCTCTTTGATTTTGTCCATAGTGGAGTCAGCTTCATCTACAGTGACACAGCCTCTTAGTAAGCTAGCTAGTTTTCTAACATTTGTTCCATCCCAAAGTCTTGCTGATTCTCTGTAGTTATGCAGCAAAGCCATTTCAGTGCCTTGAGAATTTTCGTAGGAAATCAAGGCGTAGTTATATCTGGGATTCTTATCCTTTGATTTCAATAGTTCTACATGGCTCACTTTGCCGAAAATCTCCATGATTTGCATTATCACATCTTCTGTTATGAGTCCCTTAAGATCGGGCTTGTACTTCCATTTAACTTTCAAACTTGAGTTGGTGGTGGTTGAATTTGTTGTGGGTTCATCGAATGAGACGAGACGTTTGATCGGAATATCTTCAAATGAAGTATACCTTCTTGGAACACTTTTAGGCTCATTATCTTTAGTAATCTTCTCCTCGAGATCTCTTCTTCGCTTTAAGCCTTCCTCTTTCAATTTTTCCAAGTCGTTCTGCCTCTTTCGTCTATTGACAAAGTTCAATTCGTTCTGTGCCAGTTTCTCGGCCCTCTGTAATTCCATCTGGAAGCTTCTAGTCAAGTTCAATAACTGCTCTCTATTAGTCTGTTTTCGTTTCTTTATCATCTGGATTTGGTCATACTGTCTCTTGAGCTCATCGTTGACAAGGATCTCATACGCTTTCAAAAGCAAGTCGAACTTATGAGCATCTCCTCCTTCTTTATCTGGATGGTATATCAAAGCTTTGCGTCTGTATTGTCTTCTGATTTCGGCCTTTGAGTTCGATGGCTCCACTTCTAGGAACCCGTATAGGTTTATATCCCCATTCAAGATCTGCTCTATACCCTCATCACTCATACTGGTAATATAGACGAATAGACATGAAGATAATCAATATATCTGGTAGTCAGAAAAATTGATTTTTAGTAGACAGAAAATAGTTCACCAAAAATCTTGTCGCAGCGCATCTCAAATCTGGGGCTCATACGTTTCTGACTCTATTCTCACTCTGAATAATTGCATCAATTACGGGAGCGGGAACATACATGTTACACATATAAATGCTGGATATTTGATATGAAATGATTTAGGATTAATGATTTCATCATATCATAAATTTCAAGAAGAAAGGAACATAATTTGTAGTACCATGGGATTTACATTACTGGCTCATTTACAGATCAACAACAATTCAAATACTGTTTATATTTTAAGATAAAGGAGAAACCATGGAATGATCTCCCACAACAATTTAGTATATATAAGATAACTTATTTTTATGCTAAATCTAGAATGAAAGTGAATTGTAATTTTTGACAATAGCATGTTCTTGAAGATCTGGCTTCGTTCAGAAATCACGAACTTCAAAGAATAAATAATTATACGGTGTATCTATTATGGATCAGTGGGAGGGATGATATCGATGACTTCATGTGATACATGCTGTGGATATAAGAAATTTGGTTATATAGACAAATTTGCTTTAGGCTTTCACGGTTCTCAAGCCGTGGTTGGATCTGAAAATAGCATCACCTTCAGAGTAACCTCTGCCCAACCCGAAACCAATTCCTAACCAAACTGGGAATGATCTTCTCTTGAACAACAAGATGGAGGCTAACACACCTCCTCCGAAACCCAAGCCGGTCTTGATCAAAGTGTTGGACAAGACAACGTCCCACTTTTCGTTCAATAAGTTTTGCGAAGTACCAGATGATACGACTTGAGATTCAGTTGACATATTCTACAATTGTTAGTAATCCCTTTGGTAATTGGTCAAAAACTAATTTAAAATTACCGTGAATTCATGACTTTTCAAGCAATTTTTCATATTCTCAAATCTACCATTCTCTGTTTCTTCGAAATTTTCAATTGAGCACTTTTCAACGAAAAGAAGTTGAAGTATTTCAAATTGCGGAAAACTTCAAAGTCATGGCAATTCGGTCTGGAACACCTTCAGAATGGTCCTGAAACAGTCTGTGCTACTTACTTCTGTGTGTGGCGCTGGTTATTCTGTAGAAGCTAAAATTGCTTTTCTCACTCTTTTAGTATGGCGTTCTCGGTTTTGTTGATAACCTCAGAAATAGAGAGGCAATCTGGTTGGTCGAGAGAGATTCTTTAGAAAACCACGTGACTTACTTTTGCTTGCAAATTTTTGTTTGTTGCTGATGGAAGAAGATAAGGTGGTGTATATAGAGTCGGATATGATGTCTATTGATATCGTTGGTAATACAAGGAGACTTCTATGTTGGCCAACTAAAAAGTGAAATCAAAAATATTAACTGATATTGTACCAAACTTCGCCTTTTTGTTGAATGTCAAAACTATCTCAGTAATATGGGAATTCTTTGGTCGCTACAAGACTCTAGTATCTTGTGGGTCTTTTTGACCCAATAGTGATGGAGAAGGGTTGACGAATATCTACAGTTGTAATATTAGAAAAGATCGTGAAATAAAATTAGTCATTATATAATTCTAATTAGAAATTCGTTAATGTCAGCTCTTTGTTGTGCTTATGCTACCCAACTCCAGAACTTCTGCCAAATGTTTTTTGGTTCATGCTCTTCCCATTCCAAGTCATCTATTTCTCTGACTCCAGTATCAATATCACATTCGTCGATAGCGACCAAGAATGAAGACCATTGGAAAGCTTTTCTTCCAAAGCCGTTGAATACAAAGTGGAAGACGATGAAACATACCACAAATAGAATAAGCGATACATAAGCGGTAAAGAAGCCAGTAGCAGTGAAATCAAAAAAGCATTGGAACCCTTGTATAAATACCAAAATTAAAATAGCAATTGCTGCGTAATAAGCATTAAAAGGCATGAACTTAGCCTTGAATGGCAATGAGTCACGACTAATATTTCTGGATTTCAACACATTCATGAATCTGATGTGTGTGTAACTGATGAACCCCCATGCAATCATACCAGAAGTAGCAATAATGTTCAACAACCAGTTGAAGGCTTCATTACCTTTAGATGAAGTAGCCAAGAAACCCAATAAACCAAATACGGCAGTGAAAAGGACTGAAACGTATGGAACACCTTGTTTGGTAGTTTTTCTAAATACTTTAGGAGCAACACCAGATTGTGCTAAACCATACAATATACGAGACCCGCAGTAGATGTTGGAATTTCCAGCGGAGACAATTGTCATCAATACAACAGCATTGAAGATATCTGGCAATACCTTGGTTCCGGAATTTTGCATAGCCACGATGAATGGAGAAGAGGCGGTGTAGCTTCCGTTGGCGGAGAGCTTTGGATCATCGAATGGTACCAAAAGACCAATAAAGAGCATACACAACACATAGAACACCAAAATTCTGAACAAGACCTTTCTGATAGCAGATGGAACAGTCTTTCTAGGATTGCTGCTTTCACCGGCAGAAATACCAACCAACTCAGTACCTTGGAATGTAAATGCAGAACTGATCAAAGAAGCCAACCAACCCAAGAATCTGCCTGTATTCTTGTTTTCAACCAAAATACCAGGTCCCCAGGGGCCAGGGTTTCTCCAGTATCTAAAACCAATTGGACCGGTTTCTCCTCCTCCACAGACCATGATGAAAGCATAAATAATCCAGCCGAATACAGCAATCACTTTGATAAAAGCAATCCAGAACTCTACCTCACCGTAGTATTTGACTGGGAATAGATTGAAAATTGTCAATAAAACAAAGAAGATACTTATCCAGGCTTCCAACGGAACAGCATCAGTCCACTTCTGGATAATCTGACCAACAACAGACAATTCCAAGGCAAAAGTAATCGCCCACGAGAACCAATAGTTCCAACCATTAGCTGCTCCTAATGCTGGGGAACACCATCTGGTGACAAATTGTGTAAAAGATCCAGCAACGGGGATTAAAGTGGCCATTTCTCCCAATGATTGCGTAACTGAAAATGCCAACGTCGTCATGAACAAGAAAGATATAAGGGCAGATACTGGACCCGCATCAGCAAGAGTTGAACCTGTTGATATAAATAAACCAGTTCCAATGCTTCCACCAATTGCAATCATTGAAATCTGTCTGGCTTTCAAGTTTCTTTTGATATCATTTGCAGAAATCACTTCTTCCACAGTAGACTCACTTCCAGCGTATTCGAGAGTGCCCCATGACTTTCCTTCAGAAGTGGAAATGTTTTCTGTAAGGGAGACTGTAGGGATGACCTCTTTCGTTGCAGTCATGGTAGAAAATTTAAGGGACTAATATTCTTTATCTTTAAAATAATATCAACTCACCAATTTAGCTAACCATGTTGAGATTAGATTCGACAGGGATTGTCGTTTTATATATGGCAATTTGTCGCAAGAGCCCGAACCTGAAGTAAAGACTAGACATATCTGTAATTACACTTTAGAATCTGCAGCATATGATATGCAAGAACCATAAGATAGCATATTATAATGTCGCAAGGCAAACTTAATTGAGGCTATAAGCCATTTGTGCCAATTTGCGACTAAGTTGCCTATTTGGGCGATGCGCATGAGGCATTTGGTTCCAAAAAAGCCGCTCGAGGAAAAATGCCATAAACCGAATTCTGGGCCCTTTCGTGGAAGGTTGCTGTTAGCAAATTTCTAACTCACCCAATTCCCAAAACTACTACAACATTCGTTCACACCTTCTGTTAGCGCTCAGATTGAGATAGGCCCCCTCAAGCATTGGCAATTTACAGTTCTCTTCTCAGCGTTATCGAGTTGTGGGGTAAGGTGGTCAAAGACAGATTCAGAGATCTTATCTCAATGCTGCGACAGGCACAAAAATTATTCCTCCGTTCAGGTGTTCGAGGAAGTATTAGTAACTCTGTCCCTGCCATTCTTGTTTATTTTTTCACTTCTTCTATTGTTAAATCATGAAGAGTACCCAGATGAGCAAGCTGCAACGAAACGAGGGGCGGCGCAAAATTTAGTTTTTAACATGTTTCTAACGGCATTTGGGAGCAGGATTTCCACTAGCAAAAGACAATTAAATATCTCTATTTAGAAGTCTCTTACGATTTTTTTTTTCTATTAAATTATTACTTTTGGGCTCGGCAAGGTTTTCCTTGTCGTATTTGAAATACCATATCTGCAATATATAAAAATTTTAATGCCTGTATGAAATTTCGTTTTCGCCGTGTCTGTTCGAACCTAACAATTTTCTACTGTGCTTAATTGATATTGTTAATTTGTACAAAATTTATTGAGTAATGTGTACGTAATGAAACTAGTAATGACCTTTAGAAGTGAATAAATATATAGAAATCCCATAGTAACGTAACGCTGGATTCAGAAATTTGTGTTCATCATACGTCTGACATCACTCTTCCTATTACCCGGTATTAAGTCATTCTCAGGACCATTGAGCATCGATTGACTATTTTCGTAAGCTATAGGGCTGCCCTGGTTGAAGTTGCCATTGGAGCCACTTGAAGGTAAAGATCCAGCAGGTTTGTATGCCTTCTTGTGGGTGATTTCTGTCACTGGGTTCAACATGACTACAGACGATCTAGCCAACTGGGTGGCAGATGGAATTCCACCATTGGGTGAAATCGCAGTTGATGGAACAGATTGATCCACACCAGTGACATAGTTGCTGGGTGGACCTTGCTGTTGTAAAGAAAATGACGATTGCGATAAACTTGGTGAATTCATAGGAGGCGACCAGACACCATCGTTCTCGATGGGGTTAAATGGAAGCTTGCTATTAGCTTGTGCCGTGTTTTTAGATCTGGGCTGGAAGTCGGTGTATGTTTGCAATGTAGAATGACGTATATCCGAGGCATTACGCAACTTCTGCAATGGAGGTAACTGTCTAGCCTCGGGCTCGAGATAACCTTGATCTTGGTAGTATTCTTGGTCTTGGTAGTACTGTTCCTGGTATTGGCCCTCGTCTGGCTGATAGTAATATTGCTCCTCGTGTGGGTGGAGGGGGTTTTCATTATATATAGAAGATGCTGTAGTCAATCTTTTAGAGTAGTCAGTATCCATATTTAAATGTTTGTTGATACGCTGACCTTTTAAATCAATATTAGGCAATGGGTGGTCTTCCAGCTTGAATTGGCCATTGTTTTCGTTGTCCTTATCAAAGTAGACTTTGTATACCGACTTCATTCTCTTGATCTCCTCCAACTGCTCTGGCGATAAGTCTTCATTCTCGTCATCACTGTCGTTTTTCAATAAGTTGAAAGCAGAGATTCTGGGTGATCTACTTCTAGGCTTGACTTGTGGAACACGCAATTCACCAGAATCGTCATCTTCATCGTCATTGTCTGCGTTGCCTAGATCATCGCCGACTTCTTCATAGACTGTTTGATGGGAAGTGTTGTTGGTAGTGGAGAAGTCGAAGTCACCTTCAACATTGTCATCATCACCATAATCAGAAGCAGGTTTGGGAGCCTGCTTCTCGACTTCCTTGTTAGGTCTGGAGTCCTTCTTTGCAGGATTAACACTTTCTATAAGATCTGCCGTTTGAGCAGTGGTATCAATGGTATGAGGATCATTGTCATCGAAAGGTGACCTGCTGCCAGAATGCGATTGATCATTCAAGCTTCTGTCTCGCTCATCGTTATGAGCACTTTCAAAAGACTGAGAACTGCTTTCACGCAAGTTGTCTGATTCGTTTTCATAGCTCACGGCAAACTTCTCGGAATTATGGTGGATCAAGCCTTCAGAAGAATTGTCCTTTTCGTCGTCTTCCGAACTGGAAGAATCAGCATCCCCTGGAAGTTTGATAGTAGTGACGTCGTGTCTGAAACTAGGTGTAGAGACGTTGGGAATGTTGGTATATTCTCTATCGCCAATTCTCTTCACCGGGCTCTTGTTTATCGAGTTTTCCAGTAATTCCTTTCGTAAGTGCGATTTCTGGGGAGAAGGATTAAGATTAGGATTAGTGGGAACAGTCAGAAGGTTGGGGACATGGAATCCACTCAAGCTAGAGTCTCTTGTTTTAGCTAAAGAAACCCGATTAGAATAGCCGGGGTTGCTGCCAAAGTTACGAGCGTAATCGTCCAACGATACTTTAGATCCAGATTCGTGATGGTACGGTAAAACGAAGTTGTCCAAATAAGGATCACCATGAGCAGATGCTACCAATGACGGGTTGGAACGATTAAATCCAGTCTGAGGGTATCTGACTGAGTTTCTGTTGTGGAATGGATCTTCCATGGGGAATGGTCTTCCCTGAGGGAAATCCGGCAAGGCCGTTGCTTCTCCGTTTTCGTCAAAGTCTGGATCGTGTTCCATGGCCTCCTTCTTGTCCTTTCGGTAGTTTTTGTAGAGGAAAAAGCCGAGAACGGCCAAAATGACGACAACCGGAATGACAACAGCTAATGCGATAGTCAAGCTATCTTCAGTCACTGGCTTGGTACATCCATGAGCGTTGCTATGTTTGCAAGGATCGGAAGACGATGGGGCCCTTTCGGCCAAAACCACACGGTTGGCTTCGTCAAGTGTATCTATAGAAGGTGTAGGTGGGAAGTAAACCATTTTGAATGTTTGAGCGGTGTGAGATATAGCTTTGGAGGTGCAATCAATTGGAACAACGATAATAAACGAGTGACTGTGTCCAATGAAGCTGAAGGCAATGCGATATCTACGATATCAAAGTCAGTAAGGATAGCAAAATCGAGAAATACGGAGCTGCAGTCGAGTTAAACGAATGGACAAGTTCAAATCAAGGTTAAGATTCAATGAGATCAACGATAATGTTGGACCTCCAGATGAATAGTTCTAATGATACTTGAGCGACTACAGAGTAAAGAACAGAAATTAAAATCAAATCGAACAAAATTAGCTTAAGAAAGAAAGCAAACCCCAAATCAATCAAAGCAAGAATAAAAAATCAACCGAACGAATCGACCTCCAGACAGAAACTCGCTAGACGTTTTGTTGGAGTTGATCCAAAAATTTGTCGCTATTTGCAGAGCTTTTTCGCGAGACCTGCGTGTGGCGCACAAAACGCGAAACTTTTTTCCTTTGTTTATTTGCCTACCAAAGGGGAATGAGGGTTTCTGTTTTGACACAGGACTCGCTTACACTTCAGATGGGCCAGGCCACAGATTATGTAGAGGAAAAGAGATGAGTACATCTCATCGGTCGATGCCTTTGTCAGAATGCCACTGTCAACTCTGCTTCTCCGTCGTACTTCGTGTCTTCTGTACTGATCTGTGCTTTTGGGCTTGTTACTGCTGTTGTGTTGGCAGAATTGTTTATCTTATCTATTTTTGCTTTTGGCCAGATTTCTTAGCAATCTTGCGGGGTCCACTATAAATAGAAGAGGAAGAAATCGTATTTTCTGTTTCGTGTAGGTACGTGAATTTCTTGATACAGGCTCATGCTGGTTTCGTCCGATTTCATGTTGATCTACACTTCCAGTGTCGTGTTCGGTCCAGAGACTTCTGGTCAACCCAAAACAGATAAATCCTGAGACGCGTATTTGCACGGCCAGGAAGCAGTGCATGCTATTGTCACAACTACAGCAACCACACAGGCGGAAGCTATTTCCAGAGCCAGGCTATATCGGCCGAAGGTTGTGTGATACTCAACGGGCCGTTGCAGTACTATCGCCATCACAATTGGACCCTGTGATCTGACATTATTATAATATGAAAATTCGTTCATGTATGTGACATGATACCGCGGAACTGTTTAAGTAGCTATTATGGGATAAGAGATGAACCGGTGCATGCACAAGGTTCTGTTTCAATATTCTGATATGTGAATCTTACAACATCACCTAGAATACTCGCAATTGATTATAGAATCATCCTCCCTTATATTTGGTTGCATACCAAATAGTCATATTGATATATACGAAACAACGCTATTAACCTAATTATAACCCAAGGGCAATCACAGACTTGGCCGAGGCAATAAGTGATTCCTCGGGGGAGCTGATAGGTTCCCATCCAAAAGTGGTTTTAACCTTTTGCACGCTGATAGGCTTGGGGTAGTCCTTTGGGCCATCATTCTCTTTCGTGGGAAAGTTCTTAACAAGTTCTGCTGGAACAGTCTTGCTGATAATTCCACTAGCATCCAAGAGTGAGAAGGTTTCGCCTGTAGCCAACAAGAATCTCTCGTTGTAAGTTTTTGGGTTACTGATGCTCTGAACGTGGATTTTGGCTACATCTCTCACATCGACAACTGAAAAATCATGAGATGCAATCCCAGATTCCTTGAAAACTCCGCTAAGGACCAATTTAACCAATTGCAAAGAAGTGGAAAGATGTTTATCGCTACCATAAGTTGGTCCAAAAACACCAAAGGGAAGCACGGCAGTCAAATGGTAGTGGGGTTTAGCCTTCTTGACGTAGTCCCAAGCTGCCTTCTCGGCAATGGCCTTGGATATAATATATGGAGTCTTCTCAACTTCGACATTGGTCCAGTCCTTTTCAGTGAATGGTTCAGTACGACTAGGATCATGCCCAAATCCAACGGCGGCAAAGGAGGAAGTAATAATAACCTGCTTAATTGAGCTAATCTTAGCAGCAAATTTGAGGACTCTCAATGTACCATCTCTGGCAGGAATAATAAGGTCATCTGCGTTTTCAGGCTGCTGTAATGGGTATGGAGAGGCCAAGTGAAGAACGATGTCAACTCCTTGTAAGTTCTCTTCCCAGTTGGCATCATCTACAAGATCAGCAGCAAAAACTTCCAAGTTCTTATCAACCAATTCCTTTCCGAGGACATCTTCAAAGAGAGCACGCAATTCACGCTCTTTAGTCAAGCTTCTAATAGAAGTTCTAACCTTGTAGCCATCCTTGAGCAACAAATCGATGACAAAAGTAGCGATGTGGCCGGTACCACCAGTGACTACGGCAAGTTGTTGAGACATAATTAAATAAGCAAGAGTGGTTGAAAACAGACAATTGAGTTAATTGTTGAATGCTGGTAAACTTCTGTTTTTGATAAGAGAAATTAACCCTCTTAAATAGTGATTTACTAGACTGTCTTCCACATGGTCTCGAAATGCCAACTCTGAGTTGGAGAGTACCTGATGCAATTCTTCACAATTCGGAATTACCTTTTCAGGCTTTTCGCGGAATTGTTGCGGCTGCAAAAGAAAGAAATTGTGTTTTCGCCTGCACATACAGCTATTGCAATCTCTTGTCTCCGTACACAGTTCGGACATATTTTGTACACAGAACAACGGAATTTTGGCGGAAGAGATATGCTCCGATTGCGATCAATTCACTTAGTAAAACTGTATTTCTCCTTTTAAAATAACTATACGCGGAACGTCCACTTCATCCAATGGATCAGATATGTTCGGAGTTAATCCGGATGGAATGGTTCTATTCTCTTATACATTTTCATTTCCGCTCACAGTCGACAGCCAACAATTATGCACCTTGATGTAGATCTACGCAGGACTTTTTATATCTGAATAATTCTCTAGAACTCCTCTATTAAATATGATATGGTAAAATTAGGCTCTATAAGGAGTAAAAATGCTGATAACCAGAATGGTGAGAAATGAAGTATCCTACCACATTTGAATTTGTTCGAACAACTCTACTCTGTACTTTGTGGCTTGAAGATTATCTCTGACTGACTTTCTGGCATCGTCAACCATAGTAGCATGAGCACAAGTAGCAAATGCAATTGGACCGTCCGCTTCCTTGATGTTATCAGCAACGAGGCTGTAGACGTCAGGTCTTCCCTCTTTGAATTCGATGTGTGACAAGTCCTTCTTCAAAACAGAAATGTAGTCGTCAGATTCCGAGCCAGCACCTTTGTCTTGCTGTTCTTCTTCATCTTCACTCGAGTCGATGTTTTTGGAAGCGATTGGGCTGGTCAATCCAACGTGGGGTTGAGTAACATAGACAATAGTTTCAATACCCATTTGCTTAAGCTTGCACAATTCAGTGTAGAACCATTCGACACTTCTGTAGTGACGAATGACCCAGTAGAACTTGATGTTAGCCTTTTCGGACTTTTTGGCAATGTCAGTTGCTTCATAATAGAGACCTGGAACACCATTACCACCAGCAATGAAAACTGAGTTTTCAAACTTCTTAATAGATATTGGGGTACCATATGGTCCCTCGACAGAAACCTTAATTGTGGCTTTGCAGTCAGGTTGCTTGGACAAGTACTGGTATAAACCATGCGTAATTCCACCTTTAACCTTTACATAGAAAGTAATGGTATTGGTGTCAACAACAGAATCAACAATAGTGAATGGATGAGATTGCCAAAACATGGTGGGTTTAAGGAAGTGAATGAAGGCGTGACAACCTGGGAAAGGCTTCCAATAAGCCGGTCTAGAGACACTAATCTTCAAGGTTTCGTTGGCAATCAATTCTACTTGTGCAGAACGAGCACCAAAGGAAATCAACCTTCCAATTCTGACAACACGGTCAAAGGCCCAAACAGCGGTTGCGGCAATGTACCATTGTTCGTATCCATCGTTTGCAGTGTGGTGCCAAGCTGTTGCAATAAACAAGACAGCCATTGCAATGTGAACAAGTAGGAACAATTCATAGTTGGTTCTTCTGAAAACCAAAAGAGACTGGAAGACCATCACAGAAGCTGCAACTAATGCCACGTAACCAGTTTGGACATAAATTTGACTGTTACGTGTATAGTACTTACCAAGTCCCTTACCATTATATGTCATTCCAACACCGTGTACAACACACAAGAGAAATGCAATCCTAGACATCCACTTGTGAATAATGATAAATCTAGAGTATGGCCAGCCGGACACCCATTGCATGAAATTATTTCTACCAGCAAACAAGATCAAAGATGGACAGAGCCATCCGACAATCAATCCAGATCTATCAGCAACCTTTCTTCCAATTTCTGTCAGAGGACCTTGTGGCCAGATGACATTGGGGCTATCATGGTGGAAGAGAATAGCTGATAAGATGATTGCCAAACTGATCCAGACAAAGACCAAAATTGATTCCAATCTAGTTGGAATTAAAATTAGAATGTAATGCAAGTATTGCTTATGATGAGCATGAGTCTTACCAAAGGTGGCTGGCAAAGAAATGTGTTTTCTGAAGGTGTTAGAAATACCACCAGTCAATGACTTGACAAAATTTGGAGCAATGAAGTAAGTCAAGTTACAAAGACCAGCAACCAACATAACGAAGTACCAGTAACAGATTAATGCAATCCCAAACCATGCAGCATAGTTATAATTATACCATCTACCAACTTCAGAGTCCCAAGCTCCCACAATTTTCTTCTTGCTCAATATAGCTGGCCTGTTGTAGATCTTTGTGATATTAAAACTAGGATCAGCTGTTGTGTTAGTCAAGTAGTTGGAAGCGTTATGGTAAGCGTCTAAGTACTGTTCCTCCGTCAAATGGAATGGTGCACATGAATCCAAAAAGTTCTTTCTTGCATCCTTGTAAGGAATTTGTTCGATACAGTAAGCATAGGTACCCAAAGCTGGTTGGTTATCAACGTTACAGTAGCCAATCTTATCGGTGGGAAGGAAGTAGGTAGCTGTCTTTCCCACAAGGGCAGTACATGCTTGGACAGCGAATTCTTTTTTACGGTTAATATGAAAAGCTATTTCGGCTTGTGCCAAGCCCATCAAGAACGCAGCCAATGCCAACTTATTAATAGCCACCATAATAACAGAGGTATATGGAAGAGAGACGAATTAGATACTGCTACTATGTACAAGAGCCTACTACAATAGATACATTTCGAATTACTTGACAATTAGATTCCTTTAAATACCAATGGACGAACTTAAAATTTCATTGATGGGAAAGATAAAAATTTATCAGATGGTGTATATACAGGTTCCGAGAAGGCCATGCAATATTTTTTATGCACATATTCGTGTGTTGTCCTAGTATTTCCGAGGATTCTTGAGGCCCTACAATATTTTTTTGAAATGAAGTTTTCTGGCTCATTGTCAATCGGAAACGGTTGGCGAGCCAAATGGTGAAGTTTATAGAATTAGGTTTTCAACAACCAATGTTACTCTATTTCAAATGATATTAGTATTGGACTTCTTGTTCGCCCTTATCAGTCATCCTTTGTATTCGAAAAGTTGTGTTTTCATCCTAAGGCATAAAGTTTTTGACACAGATGACAAGCAGGATGATACATGCACCCAACTGTCTCATTTTTTTGTCAAATGTGAAGAGGGGCTAAGCAAATTGATTTTGTGTGAATTGGGCAGATCGGCATTGGTCGTTTTCAACTTCTGAGAGAAAAAAACGGTTGAAGTATTAAATGCACAACAACTCGCCACGGAGCTTTGTAGAAGAAATATTCTAACCAGTTATAATAAGTGTATATACTGTGCAATTCATGAATTTGTCTGGGCACCATATTTGATATCTTTTTGGTTATTTCAGACTTCCAGGACATTCGGATACTTTTTACTCAGGAAATGTGAATTGTAAAATATCCTGTACTTAATATTCTGCATCAAGTTCGAATTTATTTTTAATCTTGGCGATGTCTGGATTCAACCAATCTGATTACAGAATTTTCAAACTTGGGCGGGATTCGCACTAGCATCCCTAGATTTGATACCTCAACGGCCAATAGATGATTTGCACCACAGCCAATTACATCAGTCGAAAAAGCTAGGATTATTGATCCGAATAGAAGGAATTTATGTATTTTTTAGCGCTGAATATTTGAATTACCAGAATAGATATCCGACAGCTAAAAGTAGAAATGAATACTTCATCTCTTTATTACTATGAGTTTTACTTGATTATCTAATATTTCGTATATGTTCATATTGTTGCCATTCAATAGTCATTTGTTAGGAATAGAATACGATTACAATTGAGAATTCATTTGTAAAATAAAGCATTAATGAGATAGACACTCGATGGCCCCAAATAACAATTTTGTTTAATTTTGTTTCACAAATGATAAAATTACAAATACAGAGTTTACTAAATTGAGCAACAGAAAGTTTTAAGGAACCCCCAATAAATGAACACCTGATCCTCCAACTTGTAATACATATTTACACAATGGCTAATTCATTGAATTTACTTTACTAATATTTGGTAATGTAATCTTGCATATTTTGTGCACTTTTGGAATGAATTGCTGCAGTGTAATTAAAAAAAAAAATGCTAGCCATTATGTTGCTGATAATGTTTCTTTTCGGATATAAGAATTGAACGTTGCGTTGCATTAACACCTCATGGATAGCAATCATGGAATGTCCTTACAGGAAATATATGCCCTTAAAATTTACTATCTTGTTGGGTGCAAAAACAGAAAAGCACGTTGCATTGGTTAAGTTGGTTATTAGTGTCACAGGGGAATCGGATGTAATTGGATTTCCTGCATAATATTGCCTTTATTTTGCAATTAACAAATTATTATTTGCTGACCTGGAAACTGGATGCTGCAGGTCCAACTCTTCCAAAGAGCTAAGTCGACAACCACCAATGAGGCTAAACCGATCAAAGTTATCAGATTGATCAGTGAAAAGTTATCCGTACTATTGTGGCCCCCTACCTAATCTTTGTTGAACATTGGGACTATTTGTAAAGAGGTCTTTCCTGTTACTCAACAATGAATACACTCTCATTTCGCCAAATATTTTAATTCAAGAGACATGTGACATGAAGGGGCCAAGCTATGTTGGAAAAGATTCCTACTTGTCCGAAGCTTAAGGCTAGGTATTCCAAAAAGATTTTCAATTGAGGTTCATCGAAAATGCAATCCGCGGAAAATATATTTGTCCTGTCATTTCGTATTATTATTTAGTTACGGGCTTGCATTATATTTTATTCGAAAAAATTGATAGACAGGCGGGTAATCCAAGGCTATGTTTGCAACTAAAGGTGGGGCTCTGAGGTTTCAATGCTTTTAATACATGCTCTCGAACAGACATCAGATACGGTAGGAGTAAGTAAGTTAAGAATATATTAAACTCAAAATGATGTCAAAATGAATATAAGTTGTTGTCAGGTTTGCATGGGAAAAGCTCCCATTGGGTAAATTTTAGCTGTAGGTTGCATCTACTAGTCAAACTTTAAGCGAATAGCAACAATGACACTCAAGCTAAAATTTGTCAAACATAACAGTGCCATATTTGAATTGAAATTACGGTGCTAGATTGGATTGCCCCGGGATCAGATGGTTGCTATGAACCTTTTTTTTTGACCAATGGCTGATTTTTAATACAATACCGAACAGCTTCTCGTTTATTTGGAACTGGACCAACTTCTACAGAGCCAATTGCAATCTTAGGTAAATAATAGGGGAGCGTGATCAATGGTCTTTGAGTGTTGCAAGACTATAGACAAAAATAAAATACAACTTCCGTATCCAACGGTTGCAATAATATTGCATATATTCGTTTACATTTTATCTGAGGCATATGTACAAAGCTATTTACAAATGGGCAAACTGGTGATTGGTCATAAAAGTTCGTTTGAAGTGTCTAAATATTACAGTCTTTCAGATTTTTGATGCTTCAGGCAACAGTTGCCTTCATTTCGATGGAAGCAACAGGAACTGCAGCAAGCTCTCCTTCGGAGTATGTAGCCTTGAAGAAGGAGTAATGCAAAACAACATCATCTATATTTCTCATCGCTGGATCCTTTGCAAATTCTGGATCAATGAAGAAGAACACAGGCATCTCGACTTCTTCTCCTGCACTCAATCTCTGTTCTTCAAAGCAGAAGCATTGGATCTTGTTGAAATAAGGTGCTACATGATCTGGGGTAACAGAATATGTAGCCATACCAATGATATCTTCCTTGGACATGTTCTTAGCTTTGTAAAACGCCAAGGCAGTTTCTCCTGGGACAACATAGACTTCACGTTGCAAAGGAGTGAACTTCCATGGCAAGATTCCAGAAGATTGACAAGTGAATTGGATCCTAATTCTCTTGTTAGTATCGAGAGGAATCAACTTGTCAGGAGTAAATCTTGTAGTATCGGTAATGGGAATTCCGCCCCACCCTGTTCTTTGACAAATGGCTCTATAAATGGGAACAGCAGCAAAGGCAAGAGAAAGAAATATAACTCCTAATGAAGCTGTATAGTAGGCAGCAGTTCTGTTTCTGTACTTCTGTCTTTCTTCTCTTTCCTTGTTTAGCTTATCTAGGCGAGCTCTTTCTGCACTTTTGACAATTTCGATTTGCGATTGCAAGGCTGGAGAACTACTTTTCAATGCACTATTAGTCTGGTTCTGGCCATTTAATTCCTGAAAAACTCTCGAAAAAGAGTGCAAACTGCGCAAACGGGATACCCTGGTTGGCAAGATGTGCGCCCTGCATGTTCTTAAGGCTAACGAACGTATTCCCAACATGATTCTATATTTCTATGCTGGAATAAACAGTTTTCTGGAGAATCATACGTTCGTGTACGGGGTCTGAAATTTTTTGTACTTGATTTCGTTGATGGTGTATAGAAAAATTAAATGTTAACTATGCAATTCCTTAACTATGGGAGTGCGACAAACAGAACTGTGAGTGAACTCATTGGTCTAATATACTCGATATAAGATTCGGTCCAGAGAGTATGTCGATATCCTTATAAATTTTATTAATTCCTATACAGCTACAAAGTTCCTGTTCTACTTTGCTATCACTGACTTTGAATTTCTTGCAAGTCTACATCTCCTTTGAAAATCTATTACTATTTTCATAATGAAAGCTAATGTTTTCAGAACCTTGAGGTCATACTCTACTGTAAAATTCCCAGAAGCGGGTTTCCAGCCAAAAGCTATACAGCAAACAAAGCCCCAGATCCGTCAGTTCACCCATCCGCTCTTCCACACTTTTCTTGTAGCCTCTACAGCTTACATAATTCTTCAGTCAATCTGGATTCGGCTTGACCGCGAGGAAACTGAACTAGAATTGACTACCAGATCCAAGGAGTTGGAATCTAACATCCAGAACTTACTCGACAACAAGAAGTTAGAATTGCAATCGGATTCAAGCAGAAAATGGTATAAATTATGGATGTGGAAATGAGCCATTTTGTCGGAATTTATATTACAATTTTATCACCAGCACTATGTCTTAGTCATCATAAAATTTTGAATATCTACTTAATGAGTTTTATTCCCTACGAAATTTCGTTGCAAACAGCGCAAACTTGGAAGCTGCTGCATTAGAAAGGATCGATTGTTGATCACCAAAGTCACCTTCTTCAGTATTAAGACTTGTATCGGGTGCCTGGTAGTCTTGTACCTTTGCGATCAAAGCCATACCGTCCTCGTATTTGATTCTGTCGAAGTTTCTCATTCTGAATGCAGAGTTCTTGATGAACTCGTCGTAGTCATCCAACTTCAACAAGTCGATGCATTGTCTCAATTCGGTGAACGTCGTCTCGAGCGCAACGTTTCCTTGGGAGCCTTCACTCTCTCCACTTTGGTGCATCTTGTATAGATTCTTCATGGACTCTTCCACGTATTGAATATCCAAATCAAAGTTCTCAATGGCAATTTTATTATAGCCTGTAGCACTGTTTAAGACACTTAAAAAGTGTTCAGAAACAAAATCATAAGTTCTGAATAATCCCAATGTTCTAATGGATTGAGGTAAGTTGGAGAAAATAGATGTAAATAAGTTTTCCAAAAATAGAGAAAAATCCTTGACAGAATAGTTGGCTTCCGAATTTCTTGTCGTTGGTAACCAGTCGTCGTATTCAACCATATCCAATAATTCTCTGATCTTTCCGTCCACCATTTTGAAGATGGTGCTCTCGGCATATTTCTTCAAGTTGTTGTAATGATCTACAGCTCTTAATGTGAAGGTATCATTGGCGTCAATGTTATGAATTCCGATACCTGTGTTGCTTCTAAGACGACGGTTGATTAATTTACCAATCTCATAAAGACTGAACAAGTAATATTCCAAATTAGTGTAACTCTGCGAAGTAACTTCCTTATTGTTTTCGTTTTTGGCGATAAAATCTTGGATGTCTCTGCAAATACCTACGCCTTTTTCGTCTCCCAACACTTTCTCAAATATATCGTTCACAATAATGTGATTCAATTCATTCAACTCGTAACTGTAGTGTTGGCCAATGAAAGAGATTATATCCTCTAGCAAAGATCGCACTCCAAGACAGTAGTGAACGTAATCTTCACTGAACGGGAAGGTGATGGGCATTTTGGTGACGTTTTCAGGTGCGAAAGCTGCATCTTCTCTGTACCAACAGATTCTCATAATATTTTCGTAATCGCTCTTTCTATCTACAGTAAGAGGCATGTAGTGATCTGACTGGATGGACTCGATGAAATCAGAACGGAACTCTTGAATTAACATTGGTGCAAAATAATCTTTGAAAAGGACCATTAGGACTTCGTAGAGCTCGGTAATTCTGTAGTTGTAGTTTTCCATGATTTGTAGAAAGTTACCAGTGATTTCTTTGAAGGAATGTAAGTCGTCCATTTTTTTGAACTTATGCGATTTCAAAAACTCTAAAAGCACGGGAATAAATTTGGTTACATATGATTCCCATAAGTCATCCGAAGTAGTGTTGGAACGCAATTCAAACTTGGTAACCAAATTGATCTGTTTGTCCGTTACAAAAAAGGCGCTGATTTTACGTAAATATTCGTCTAACACTTTCAAGCTCTGAAATCTAACTACGCCTTCAGCTGTAGCCAGGGTGATCGGATATATTACTCTGTTATATTTCTTCATCCATTCCTTATGGTACAATGTAGCAAGTACATCGCCTTCGTGTAACGTTTGGTATACCAAAATTGCATCAAATATCGTATCCAAGTTGATCTGCAACGAGGTGTCTTCAAAAACATTGTAGTAAGCCGTGGGGTCTCTCAAGGAGAGTTCAACTGGTGAATTTAACTTGTATGGAGTTAAGGACGCGTTGCCTTTTTTCCTTTCCGTCCAAGTATCTTGCAAGTAGTAGATGTTTTCCTGAATTCCGTCGCTGATTGCGTCAAGTTTACGTTCAGTATTTATCGAGAGCCATTTGCACAAGTTTTCAAATGCTTCATCCTTGATCATCTTCGTTAGATGGGGAATGGAATCGTGTATCTTTTTGGCAAAGCTGAAGTCTTCAACTTTTTGCAAGTGTACTGACGTCAATTCGTTAATGAGCTTCAAGCCGCTAAAGTACTTTTTCTGTTTAATCAACTCGTGGATTTTATTGGTGTTTTCCAACACTTGGATACATTCATTGAGCACTACTATGGTTTCATTGATCTGGATGGATACCTCTTTATTCTTGATCAATGACTTCTTCCGCGACATCAACTCAAAAGCCGATTTGTTGAGATGCTGACTCACCAGCATCAAGCTCTTGTTCAATTCAGCTGAGCCATGATGGATCTCGTCGATAGTGTCGATACAGGAGTTGATCTCGTCAGTAGAGTTCAACGACAAGTCATTCAATTCTTCGTCTTTTTCCTTGACGATTTCGCTCAATTTCAGAATCAAATTTGACAAACCATTAGCTTTAATGGCATCCTGGATAATCGGTGCCAAACTCTCCAAGTAGTCGTCGGAGCTGAGTGATGTCTCGTAGATGTTTTCGTCTCTTAACAATAGATTCTCAAGATGG
The DNA here is from genome assembly GCA_030565185.1 of Scheffersomyces titani. Lineage (NCBI taxonomy): Eukaryota > Fungi > Ascomycota > Pichiomycetes > Serinales > Debaryomycetaceae > Scheffersomyces > Scheffersomyces titani. The sequence goes on along the minus strand of JAJMBD010000004.1, from coordinate 312,236 downwards.
AGCGTATCTATTTTGGCGTTGTCAGTTTCGCCCTTTTCTGTGTAGACATTTCCATTTCCAGTGCCATTGACCACAGAGGGTGCCATCGTGAAGTAATGAAGAAACGAATGAGAATGAGAAAGAATAGGAAAGTAATTGTTGATATATTTACATGCTCGAATTGTCTAAAGTTAAATATCAATATGAAGTATGTGTTTTTTGTGCGCACTAATTGAATCCATAGTCAAGCTAACATAGTGAAACTCCAGAGCTAAGATTCTACCTAGTCGTTGACAAAACTCAAATTGAGTATAAAGAATGCATAGTATGTATGTAGAAACTTGCAGAATTGTTTATGTTGTAATAGAGAATTTGTCTCAAGTGTTGTTTTGGTTGTCCCATCTGCCATAGTCAGGCTGTGTAGGTAAGTTCTCATATTTCAATAATTCTCATATCCTCGTAATCAATAATTTTTCACTAGTGCAATTATATTTCTCAGTAGACTCCTCTTAACACATAACTTACAGCATGCTTCCAAACCATGTACTCATACTTGGGGCACCCCTGTCCGGAAAACTACGTGTAGCAAATGTGATCACTAAAGGTCTGTCATCTTCTCAATTAGAAGAATTACCCTCTGATTCGCATAGTGGTATCATCATGAAGACGTCCGTGACAACGAAATACTATTCGGTAGACTTGAATCTCTTGATTGACGAGTTTCCAGAAAAGAGATCGACTGATCTTTTAGAAGTAAATGCATTGCAATCCTTAAATAAATGGACTGACGAGTTCGTTGGCGAGGAATACCAAGAGCTTAGAGATGTTCTCAATGGCTTGATCTTCTGCATTGACATACAAAAGGATTCTTTAAACTATATCGAGAACTGTCTAGAAGTTTTGGGAAGAATACGACAAAAGTTAGACAACAATGACGACTGGTTGGGATTTCTTGCTGTTGTGGGAACTACTACATCGCCAACTACAGTGCAAGAATCGACTCTTGAGCAAGTAGAAGATGTTATAATTTCCAACGGACTTGAGTTCATAGACTTGGGACAGAACGGACAAAATGAGTTTCGCGAGAAAATCGGCTCAGACAGATTGGTGGAGTTGATAGAGAACCATGAATGGACCCATATGGAGCTTGTCTCAGACAATTATCTAAAGAACAAGACCATGAGAGCCAAGGAAATGACCATGGGACTTCTAACGGTAGAAGATAAAAATGGCGAAGAACATAATGAAGAGCAAACTACAAAGGCTATGGATTTATCTGAAATAATGCTGAAGTTACAGGTTGCTAGAGATAATGCCCAGACTCTTGGTGCGGATCAAAGAGAAATGTACGTCAAGAACATAATTGAGGAAATAATCGATTACATCTAAATTTATTCTATAGCTTTTGCTTTGCTCTTTCATAGTCTATGGAGAAACCAGGCTCAAAGTAGCATTCCTGGCAATCTTCGGCAGCTACTCCATTCTCGTGGATGAATACAGCAAAGTCTATATGAGCGGCTTGTTCATCTATGACCACCATTGGAGCATGCCAGGTGCCCGCACCGTAGGTTACAGATTGGTTCCCTTTACAAACAAAGGCCCGTACTGTTGTGGGATCGGGGAGAACGTGCAGTCCTGAATGCATATCATTGGCTGCAACAATGACTAAGTAGGACACCTTATGAAGATCTTGACCCATTGGTAAAAAGGTCTGTGTAGTAAAAGGATGTCTTTCCAATACTTTGGAAATGTATCTCCTATGAGTGCCGTAGTCCAGTATCAAATGCTTAGGAGCTGTACATCGAAAAATATTCCAATTGGCTGTGGGCACCTTTCCACTTGGACACTTGTCGTAGTTGTTCACTATGGGTGCAACCTTGTGGATCTTAGTAGCAGTGCCATAGTTGGCGGAAGAGCTCTCCAGATTCTTGATCTGGTGGTCAGCACTAATTACTCCACCAAATGGAGCAAATGCTTCCGGGGTTAAGGGTTCGGCTGTTATAGCAGGTATACCACCTACAGTGAAAATCTTTAAAGGCATTGCTTAGGGAGAGTGGAAAATCTGGTGATAATTGATTTCCAATATTAAAGTAAGCTTCGGCGAAATGCGAATTGATAACTGTTATCTTCACGTGAGCAGATCGACTACTTTTCGATTATATCAATAATAAGCAATCCACATAAAATGCATGTCCATTATGTATATTAACCTAAAAGCATAAGTTGATACGATGATCTATATCTATCTATTAGAGACCAAATGCTTTTTTGTAAAATCGACAGTATTTTCCTCTGTCACAATCGCAGTAGACTTCAAACATAAAACAAACATAGTAGCGATGAATAGGTTGTAGTTTTCCAGATATTTTCCAAATAAAAAAACTATAATATCGTCATCACCTTACAAAGGATTATTATATCACCAATCTTCATCATAGTTCTTGCCCACTACAATTATAAATATGTAATGCCGATTTATACATATTCACGTGATACAATACTTTCCTGTTTTGTCTTTCTAGATCAGCAAACAAAAATTTATTGAGAATGGTGCCACCATGTTTTCCCGACGGTTTGAACTAGCCACACCGGATTTGCTTCTTTTGCGCTGAAACTAGGCAGGTATACTCGGCAAGCCATCAGTATCCAATCGTTAAAATTTCAGCAAATTTCCCCACTATGGGCCCCAAAAAGTTTATTCATCTCGAGCCCCGAGATGGCAAGAATTCACAAAAGGACGGTGAATCAGGTCCTCTTGAAAACAGCGATGACGATACAACTTCGACACTTATAGGAGATAATGATCTTGCTGCTGCATTATCTGGAAACAACCCAACCAGTGTGATGTATATTCCACATGAAGGAAGATTTGCCCACGATTCGTCAACCCTCATAGAAGGACTGTCTGGAGAAGGTGGCTCCAACGCTGCTGCAAACTTCAAGTCGAGAAGTCTCCTGCGTTCATACGCCGTAAACTCTTCCATCCAACAGCTCCGCTACAACGAAAACAAAATTGCTTTGGATAGATCTATCAACCAGACTATAGACTTGATGTATGAGCTCTCCAATGAGAACAAAGACAGGCCCATTTTTTATCCAACGGACGTAGAGGATGAAAATAACATTTTGCTCAACTCGACTAAGGCACATTTAGCTATGGTGAGAAACAGTGACTCGTCGAAAGCAATTAGTAAAGCAAAGATTCTTGCAGACGACGATGTAGACGTGGAGAAGTTGCCTGAGTTCAAGATCTTGAAATTGAACATCAAGATCGGCCACAATAGTCTGTTTGCTGATAATGTCGTAGCTAACTTGGACAAGAAGTCGATAGCCAATTTGTTGGAAAAGAAAATCACCCAACAGGTCAACTACTTGTTGAATTTAAAGGACAGAGTAGACGATACCTCTTCCAAGGTGTTTGTTACTGGAGACTTGAATGCTGGAAAATCGACTTTTTGTAACGCCTTGTTGAGAAGAAAGATTTTACCGGAAGATCAACAGCCCTGTACATCTGTGTTCTGTGAAGTTATCGATGCCTCGCGAGAAAATAGAAGCGTAGAAGAAGTTCATGCCGTTCCTATTGGAAAAGACTATAATATAAGAGATGAAAGCACTTATGAGATTCATCCGTTGAAGGCTTTGGACGACCTCGTCTACGATTGTGACAGATACAGCTTGTTGAAAGTTTATGTTCTTGACAACCGCTCATTTCAGGAGAGTTTGCTACACAATGGTATAATAGACATCAAATTGATTGACGCTCCAGGATTGAACATGGATCTGTACCAAACTACACAAGTATTTTCGAGACAAGAAGAGATTGACTTGGTAGTATTTGTAGTCAATTCCGAAAACCACTTTACATTGTCAGCAAAAGAGTTCATTGCTGCTGCTGCCGCTGAGAAAAGATATGTTTTCATTGTAGTTAATCGTTTCGACAACATCAAAGACAAGGAAAAGTGTAAGAAGAAGATCTTGGACCAAGTCAAGAGCTTGTCTCCCGATTCATACAAGAGTGCTGAAGATTTTGTTCATTTTGTGAGTTCGTCGGAAATATTTAATGGTGGAGATGGACCAGGTGACGATAGCGACCCTAATGATGATGAGCGTGATTACAACAATCCTGACTTTGACCATCTTGAGGCTTCATTAAGAAAGTTCATTTTGGATAAGAGATCTATTTCCAAGTTGTTGCCTGCCAAAAGCTATTTACTCAATCTCTTGAATGACTTAGAGACCTTGTCAAAGCTCAATGAGAAGGTATATCTCCAGGAAATGGATGATAAAGTGAAGGACTTGAACAATCAAGTAGCCCCAAGGTACAACGAAATTATGATTAAACAAGCTAAGATTGGCGATATTATCAATAGTTTGATAGAGCTTACTTGCAATGATATCTATACCCTGTCAAGGAAAGATATCTTGAATGTTGTGAATCAGCTTGGCGACCAGCAGGTGGTACCTTATCAAGGCCTACAGTATTTGTTTGAGTATGCCCGCGCTACTCAAGAAGTTATGATCAACCAGATAATGTCTAGTGTTCAGATATGTGAAGACAAAGCTAAAGACATCACGAGCTCCAAGGTTGAAGAAATTATCAAGTTTGGACAAAATACATTGGGAGAAGAATTCTTGAACGATAAAGTCTTCAGATCGGACTTGATGTTCACCAGAAAACGTGATTCTGTTGAAAGACAATTGCACAATCTGATTGAGTTTAGTGATTTCTTTGATCCATCCTGGGAATCCTGTTTGGTATGGTTGGGAATACCCAAAGAGTATGCTGCTTCTACAAGACAGCAGATCGATTACTTCAATCCCGTAGCAGCCTTGTCCAGCATCCCAACTAATGTAGTTGCATTGAAAGAACAATTGCCTACCCTGATCACCTTGCATACCCTTTACAATTCTGGTAAAATTTTGACTACCGGCGCTTTGATCAGAAAGATGTACGACTTTTCATCTTTGATTACCCCTTCTGTCGTCAAGAAGATCGCTATACCAGTAGTTATTGGTATTTCTGGATTTTCCATATATTACTTGATCAGTGACATGCCCAATGCATTCCCACGTAAACAAGCAAGAAGAATCAAGAAACAAATCTTTGAATTGGATTATCCCCACCACAACTCCAACAGAGTAGCCAACGAATGCCGATCAGTCTTGAATTATCCTTCAAGACAGGTTATGAATAACTTCCAGACCAGCTTGGATAAGAGAGCTATCGAGAAGGAGAACTTGGAAAAAGAGATAAAGAACGCCGAATTAAGTTCTGGCTATTTCCATACACTACTTGGTAAGATTAGCTACCAACGCCAATTGGTCAACGACATTGATTTGGAAAGTGTATACACCGTTGATTGATGAACGGAGATTGTGAAACTAACATGATGCTAACGATATTCCCAAGGTTTTGTATATATATTTATTTCATGTAATTAACTTCTATATATTGTGACCCTAATGTTTTTTCCTTTGTACATATATGATTACTAGAGACGTGACAAATACAACAAAACATAACAAGAAACTGAGCTCGTATGCTCCTTTATAACATTCATTACCTTTGTAGCATATTCCTGTCTTGGGATCCGTATTGGCATCGTAGATGTGTCCAAAGTACTTGTTGAGGAAAAACAATGTGAGCAAAGGTCCCGTACAAATTAGTCCCCAAGTAGTTGAGAAGGTTCTTGTGCCAAACGAATCAGCTACAACAGCTGGGTACGTTCCAAAGACCAATCCATAACTGCCACCAATAATAGCAGAAGAGATGCTAATCAAATGAGCACTGTTAACATTTACAATTGTGATGAATTGCCCAATACTGAGTATTATAATCGTAATTACTACGATCCACAAACGTTGGACATGGTACTTTTTGTGAATAAGGTCACTGACGAATCCAGAAAATAAACGGCCCGAGAAAGATCCAATAGAGATGATGGAGACTTGTAGAGCCTGTAAAGCAGCAGCGGAAGATGCAATCTTGGCATGCACTGCGGCTATTCCACTTCTAGGAGTGGTATCTACTGCTGCCCCAGAATCAAGTTGATCTTTGTGGTAGTAGTATTGGGCAGTGACAATAAAACCTACAGTATAGATGTAAGTTTGGCCCATTCCACTGATGATAGAGACAATAAAGTAGTGAGTCAAGAAAACCTTATCAGTAAGTCGATCCTTGATGATTTGAAATGGAGTTCTTACAGCTGTAGGTGCCTTTGAAGCAGAAACAGAAAAGCTCGCTTCGCTGGTTCTGGACTTAAGTGCTTGAACTTTAGATGTTGTAGAGGCAGCAAGGGATGGGTTCATACTATTGGCAGAATCCTTACGTGACAAAAATGGGTTATTGTTATTGGTGCTCGATGATTGTTGTTGCGATCGGTTTTGATCTCTAATATTCTGGAGAATTGGCTGTATATCCTCCTGCGAAGATGAGACAGAAGATCTGGGTGTTCGCGAACCTAGACCCCAGAATCTAAATGAACCTGGCAAAGAGTCAGATCTCTCCAATTTAGAAGCTGTGGCACTTGGTTGCTCGATTTCTTCGGTTACCGTAAGAGAAGAAGATGAAATCTCCATCAAAGCTGCTTCTTCTTCAGAACCAGCCAACTTGTGAGATTCTATGTCGACTTCTTCATCTTCATGATCCAAGTAGATGTGGATGAAGAATGAACCGAGGAAGGCCACAATGCCGCAGAACATTGCTAAAAACTCTAAAAGACCACCGGTGTTGTCTTTGAAGAAAGTAGCGGCAATTACAGAGAAGAGAGTTGCTGATAATCCATACGAACTCACAGGAAAAGCGCCGGCAGCACCACGATGTTTGGGGAAATTAGCCTGGGCAGCTTTGAGTGTAGCAAAGTACGAAGTAATCGAGCCAAATCCCATTGCTGCTATAGAGATACAGATGAAGAAAAGACTGTCGTATTTGTGCTGGTAGATTTTGTACAATGCAAAATAGCCAATAAAGATACAGATGGAACCAACCAATATGGATATCTGGGGTCCAAAGTGATCTATCATCAAACCTCCAGGCAAACCACCAACACCGGAACCGATATTAGAAGCAAGGGATATGGTAGCCGAATCAGATGTGGTAAGACCTACTCTTTGGACTAGTTGCGGAGAATACACTCCGTACAAGTAAGGTGTTCCCGACGCCAAACAGATGAATATGGAGAGCACCAACGATACCAAACGTTGGGGGAGATGGTTGTTAGAGTCCAGCATTTTTATGGTGTTATTAGTAGATGTGCTATGCAAAATTTTTGGTAGGAGAGTATACTAGAAATTAAAGATTATACTGATGGATAGTGATTGAATGATAATACTTTTGTATTAATAGTGAAATTGTACTATAAATGGCAATTGACAATACCATGTAATTTGAATTATCACCTTAATTGAAAGCTTCTTATAGTGGTGTACTGAATAATTGACAATTTTATCTTCTGATTTGGTTCTTTCTTGAACGATACCTAAGGATCTTATAATATCTTTTTTGTAGTTGATTGACTTTGGGATTCTTAAAAATTCTGTTCTTCTCCTTGCCAACTATAAAAAATAGCCGAGAAGAAGTGTCTACAATTTAAATCTGGGACGATGAGGTAAATCCCTATATCTTTCAAGAGAGATTCCAAATTCGCCGCTATTTATAACAATGAGGATACAATAAGATCAAAAACTGAAGCTCTATAGTTTATAAATTGTGATTAATAATTGTAAAAAAGTGTACTTCGGCTCTCCACTGTTTTTTTTTTCTGAGACTGCTAGACCGTGTTTTTCGATTTTGCTGATAAGGATTCCGTACCAGATGCAAAATAGGCAGATTCCCCACTTTGTGACATCATCGGAGCTATTGTGGTGCACAGAAATTAGGGAGACTCGGGAATAAAGAAAGGAGGTTCAGCAAAACGAAGCAGCTTAGCAATTAACAGGGAGAACGGACGGAAGTAGAAATGCTTAGAGACAGAGAGTGGTTTGAAATGATTAGTATATAGTTTGCTAGTAGTAATAGGTACTAGAATAAAAAATTACGAGAACAGTTTGACAGTTGAAGTAAACTGAGGTAATTCTGAGTATCGTGTTAAGGAGACTCTACCAGTGATTGAAGATCAAACCCCTTAGCCTAGGTAAATTTTATGTACATATTAGAAGTGGAAGGAGCCAATCAAATTCTATATTGTATTCGTTCATTTGCTAACCTTCACTATGTCTCTCTCAAGACAATAGTTCAATTTGTGCTGACTCTTTTTCGTCGCTGAGAGTCTCACTATTTCTTTCTCTGCTTTCACTAATTTTCGCTAACATTCTCTAGTGTGGAAGTCAAAATTTTTCAACTACGTCGAATCGCACTACATTAAAAACTAGTACTCCACAATATCAACGAAACCATTCTTGCATAACAAATACCAATAACCAATAACTAATACACAACTTCAATATGGGCAGATTGGACAATTCCGAATTCTTGAAGAAGGTCTCTGATATTTTGGGAAAGAATGATGGAAAATCATCAGTGTATTTGACCCAAAAGAGATTGACACCGGCCTTGGACTTAGATGATGCTGAAAAAGGCAATGTGATAAACGACTTGCTGTCCAACGTCAATCACATCGACACCGAAATCAAAAATACCTCCATATACCCCATCTTGATCAGGGTGTCGTTGAATGGAAAGGACAGAAAGGACAAGAAGGACAAGATCAAGTTGTCTACCGTAGTGGAAACAGAGCGTTTAGATCAGTTCTGGACAGAGTACGTCCAGGTGATAAAGACGGGCTTTGTTGGCTTGAAGAAGAAGGAAAAAAAGAAAAGTAAGAAGGGCAAAGTGTCCAAATAGCATTTTTGTAAATATATAATGTACATTACAGGATAAGAGGTATTACTCGACAGTAGAGACAGTAGAGAATTATACAAGAGAATACAATACCATAGTTACTATCTCATTCATACTGTGCCAATCAGTTTTAGAACCTATCCATTATTTTATTTCTATAAATCTTCCACAATCAAAACCCCATTGGGATAAACGACACCAACATCTTTGATCTGGCAATCTATAACATCTATCAACGACGTCCGTGGTGGCAATGGCGAAGTCAACTTGAACTTGTACTCGATGGTGAAGTCCTTAAACTTCGACTCTGCTTCCTCTCTACTAAGAGTTGTGATAGCATTGTCATCATCCAAGTAACCACTATTGGCCAACTCTACTAGCATAAAGATATCATCTACCTTTGACTCTGCTGGGAATAGGAACGTTGTTCTTATCCCACTTTTAAACTTTATGGCGATCTTGGCCTTCCCTGTTGCGTTTTTGTCTGCTTTCAATTGTCTGAAATAGTCGGCACGAAACAACAAGTACTGCTTCCGCAAATGCTCTCTCTGTTTAGCCAACTTCTTCGCTCTATCCTTGGCCAACGACTCCTGATAGTTGAGCTCCTGCTGTTTAAGCAACACTTGGTTTAAAAAAGTATTGCGTAATTCAGTTCTAATCAGGGATAAATCTTCTTCGTACTTTCCAATCTTCTTACGAAACTTGTTCTGGATCAAAACTCTAGTATCTACATCATCACTGAAGCCTCCTTGGATCTTCAGAATCAACGATATCTTGGGACTCGTCTTTATTGGACCTTGTGGCGACATCTTCGTTGTTCTTGTCAAACATAAGAGCCCCAAAAATGGAAACTTGGTCACATTCAAACTGTTGGCTAATTGATATGCTTCTGGATTCGTTAAGTCTCCTCCCCAGATGATGATATCTTTGCTTCTGAAGAAAGCAATGAAGTCAGGATTCGTAATCACCTTCTTGAATAGTGTAGAGGAACTTTCATTATGGGGATTGGTCAAATATACAAACAAGAATTTGGCTCGGTTTGTGGTCATATACAAGGCTTGAGTGTAACTACCTTGATAGAAAGGAGGTAGATATTCGCCTTCCAGAGCTATTTGCTCTGCCGTAAGGTTGTCTTCTAAGTCACGAACAAATCTATTCACCTTATCTATAGGATCATAATTGTGTTTATTGAGAATTGGGGCGCCATTCTCTGTGCCACTAATTGGTGGAGCATGGTAGTTCTGATCTTTGAAATATATTATGTTGAGAAATTTAGTTAAGATACGCAAACTGATAATTATGAATACTATAATCGGCTTGATAAGTATGTAGTTGATCCAGTATAGTACCATCTGGAAAAAGTGGTTCACTGAACTGGAATTGGTACTATTCCTACTAATATTTGGAACGATGGACTCGTCTCCAGGAAAAGCACCCGGCATCCCCGAGCTTGTATTGGGAAGAGGACTGTATTGCTGAGACGGGCCAAATATGGCACTTATAAATCGAGACATTTGGCGAGGCTATTGAGATAAGAAAAGAGTATGCTTATAGATATCTGAGTGGATACAGTTGAATTCGATTATATGTTCTTTAGTTTAGTCACGTGTTGTAGAGGTATTTGATTGTGGAGATAGTCAAAGGGTTTGTAGAATTTCGGAGAAGAGAAAGTTAAGTTCAGTAAGAATAAATAACATTAGTAGAGTGATATATTATAATACATATCTATTTATGTTAAATAGGATGATTATTCTGGTTATATTAATAGGTCCCTATATCTTCCAGTCGCAAATTCATATCTATTTACAAAACCTTTCCAAAATAGGACAAAATTAGAGTAAAAGTATATCAAAATGATTCAACTACAAAAGATTCAATTACTGAATGCTTAATAATATAACAAATTACAAACTCTCTTATATTCCCCCTATACTTAGAAGTAGTTAAATGCATTATTGGCTAGGAATGAAAACACGTGATAATAATCCCGTGACTTGAACACAACGAAGAAATTCGCTTGCTCAAGAAGACAACAAGGCGCCTGCGTAGCGTAATGGTTAACGCGTTTGACTTCTAATCAAAAGATTGCGGGTTCGACTCCCGCCGTGGGTTTGTTTGCGGTTTTAGCTCAGTTGGGAGAGCGTCAGACTGAAGAGATTCAGTCACAGTTAATCTGAAGGTCCTGTGTTCGATCCACAGAAATCGCATTTTTTTGAATCGTCAAGTTATATCTAGGTAATGTTCACGTTGAAGATGTCTGTTTTAGGTTCGCCATTGTCAATTTTTTTAGTTCAGCGCATTTTACTGCCTGAATTCGTTTGGGTGCAAAATAGGCAAGAGACCAATAGCTGAAGAATGAAGGGAATGAGCGATTAAATATAAAAGAGAAGTTGTATTACAGATAACTACAGCAATCACTCCATTTACATTATTTATTTACTCTTGTTGTACTTTCTTGGTGGAACTACTCCTCATCTTCAGTCCGAAATTTCGTGCATCACATGACCGATCCCCAGATTCTGGCATTGACTGATTTTGCTTGTCAAGGCTGAAAAAGGCAAGTAAGTTGAAACAACATTATTTTGCAATCACCACAGCAATTGACACCTATGGAAGTAGACAGGAGTACATCTAATTAATCTCTGTCTCACTATAGTCTAGATCAAGGAAATAAACAAAAATACGTAAAAAGAATAATAATCGAATTCACAAATTTTCACCCCATCTCACACAAACATGGGTAAAGACAAGGAAAAAGTAGCCTACATAATGAATCTTCTTGGTAGGAAAAGAGATGTTGAAGTTAATGTTTCCCACGATAACGAAAGCATATACAACAAAGTTGACAACGAAGACGATTTCGAGGATATCTATTCCTCTCATTTGAAGTCCAGCATGGTTCAAAAGATAGCCAATCCTGAGTTTTCGTTTAACCCACAGGATTCGCCAATACAAGATGACTACAAATCTAAAAGCGTAGAAGACCAGGACGATACAGAGATGTTGATTTTGGAAAGCTACAAGGAACATCCTCAGCTCCAGTTTCTGGACAAGTTACATTTGGCATATGTAAGAAAATCGCTCCAAAGCCAATTACCTCATTACTACAACCTGTTGGACGCCAATCATCCATGGATGATGTACTGGCTTGTGAATTCACAAGTGCTCATACTGGAAGAACCATTAACGGCACAAATAATTGATCTTATAAATGACAAGATCTCCAGATGCATCCGTTCTGAAGGGTTAGGAGGAATAGCTGGAGGAGCCAATCAGATGGGCCATGCTGCTTCAACCTATGCGGGAATTTTGTCTTTGATTTTGACTGAAAATTACGAGCTTTTGGACAAAATCAGACACAATCTCTACAAATGGTTCATGAGTTTGAAGTTGCCCAACGGATCATTCATAATGCATAAGGGAGGAGAGAGCGATACTAGATCTACCTACTGTGTTTTATCGGTAGCTGCCATTCTTAACATTTTGACAGACGAACTTGTAGAGAAGACAGCAGAATGGTTACTTTCTTGCCAGACATATGAAGGAGGATTTGCCGGTGTCCCAAATACGGAAGCTCATGGTGGCTATTCGTTCTGTGCACTTGCCAGTTTTTTCATTTTGTATAATAAGAGAACACAATTTCAGGAAAATAATTCTGTACAGTTGGACTCCTTGATCAAATGGACCGTTCTGAGACAGTATGGTATAGAAGGAGGACTCAGTGGAAGAACTAACAAGTTGGTAGATGCTTGCTACAGTTTCTGGATTGGAGGAATGTATCCAATGCTTGAGTCTGTAACTGGTGAAGAAGAGCTCTTTTCACGGGAAGCCTTGGGACACTACATTCTCCGGTGTTCTCAAGCTGAAAGCGGTGGGTTCAGAGATAAGCCAGGCAAGCTGGTGGATTTCTACCACACGAACTACACTCTTTGTGGTTTGAGTCTCTGTGAAAGTTCGTTCACAATCGATGACAACGAAATGGATGATACTAAACCTTTGGCATTTAAGTTTAACCATATAGCCATTGATTCGAACTCGTTCACTGCTCCAATCAACCCAGTGTATGGGTTGCCTTTTGACTTGACAAATACTTGCAGAGACCATTTCTACAGGCTAGATAAGGAAGCTTGATGACAAAAATTGAAATTTATCAGAATATAAAGAAATGTACTTACCTTTTTGAATCACAATCAATATTAAAATTATAATAAAAGTTAGCGTTTAAATGTTCATTAGTCATTAGTCTATGTGTAGAATTGCTTAAAGTCGAACTTATTGTCATGGTATAGATCGTGAATGTTTTTGGTGATGCTTTTTCTATGTTTTACCTGTCTCTGCACTCTGGTGATGAACAAAATAGCTAGAAGATGGCTTCTCAAGCTTTTAGGATTTGATTCGAGATGCTTAGGCTCTTGCAAGGAACCTCCATGAATCAAATAGTCTGTCGTAGTGTCAACGGCATAGCCAGAAACCAACTGGTTTGTTTCATTCAATGGATCAGTGAAAGTAGGTTCCATTTGGATATTTACTTCTTTTATGTTTTCTTCATCATTTCGCATTTGGTGATCCAATATTTTTTGAACTTCTAATCGATTATCATCCCTTCTTCTTTGTTCATTGATTTCTAGTTTATGAACTTGGTTAGTGAGAAACTGGTTTACAGATGTAAGAGAGTCATTCTTTTCACGTAAGTCATGAATATCTCTTCTGTACGAAATCAACTTTACCGACGTTTTGTTTATAGCGTCCTTTAACTGCTCTTCATTTTTGACCAGAATATCTAATTTTGACTCCAACAAAGCTATCCTAGAATTAAGAGAAGTATTCCCTTGTTGCATTTGTCGCTTGAGCTCAGCTTCGTAGTCTCTTCGTATTTTGGCTTCGTTGATCTTGTACTCTTTCATCATTTTTGCCTGCAGAATTTGGAACTCCTCCACTAAATCTGATCTCTCTATCTCTTTGGTTTGAATTTCTTGTCTTAGGGAAGCAATCAATTTGTTCTGTTGTTCGATTTTTGAATGGAGACTCTTTTTTCTATATTTAGAGCCAGAGTCGTTACTGGCTCTAGAAGGCTCGTGTCTATATTTTTCCAAGAAATCTTCGTCACTACTAAGTTCAGGATTTCCATTTGAAGTCTTCGAATTCACCACCCTTTCTCTCTTTGGTAAATCGAATTCTGTCTTTTTGATTTCCTCTACAGTTTCTTTGAGCTGGATGAAATGTTTCAGACTCCAGTTTTCCTTGTTTTCCTTGTTTTTATCGTTTGATCCTCTAGATGGCGAGCTCGTTTTGGCGCTTGGATATCTGGCGAAAGCCGCTTCTTTCCTTCTGAAGTGGGGATCGGCATCGTTTAATGTCTGTTTGACAATGTCTATATCAGGATCTCCATCGCTCGTTTCGTTCAAGAGCAGCCTGAGCCGGCGGTACAACTCCGAGTTCTTATCCTGGAGCACGTTTATAGTGTGGTCCTCCATAGTGGTCCGGCAATAGTGCAATTGTGTATGTCGATATTGTTATTGGAAATTCTCATTTCGTTAATTTGTGAGATCTGATATTCGCAGTCGATATTTTCTGTGTTTACTTTAACGCGTAAATAAACAAAATCTGCGCATAAACGAGAAGATTAATAAAGAAACAAACTGAAAAGCAGATGAGAAAACGAGAAATCAGAATCACGAATAAATTAGACAAAGAAGCCGTTTATTGGGCAGAGTAAACAGAGAGAAAGTAGATCTCGTATTACGTTGTCAGAACTTACCGTTGTACTGTTCTACATTAGCTGTTATTTAGTGTGTCATTGCCGTAAGATTTTGAACGATCTGAATGATAAATTTCGAAAGAAAATCCAATAAGAATATTTGATATTAAATTGTTCAGTTAAACGTATTGTAAATTGTTATATCGATTGATAAAGACAATTCAAAACATCCTACCCGATACATTAACGCTTACTCATCTACTACGTTATAAATTATACACCACAATGGCTAAAAAACTCATTCGCAGGCAGTCGATTTTCTCCAAAATCAAGTCATATCCCTTTGACTTTTATCTATATGTCAACGAATTTGCACTTTCCATTGAATGGGACGAGTATATCTGGACGATAGCCGTGCCTATAGGCATCTTACTTACGATGACTTCCTTCATGATACAAACGGTCTTGAATTATTACAATTCCATCAGCTCTAAGTCCAACAATGCCTTGTTCAGTTCTGATTACTACAAATACGAACGCTTAAAGAGTTCGATGCTATCTGGAAGACATAGCCTTATTGTGTCCGAAGAAAAGCAGATCACCACCTCTTTTGTATGGTTTTTGAACGCTGTTTCTACGGCCATAATAGCCATTTCCCTAGTAAACACCTATCAGATCTTCTCAGCAAAGAGAACATATGGACTATTATATTGTAAAAAGAAGCCATCTTCCTCTTCTGTTCTCAAGTCTTCCTTACAATCTATATCTATCTTGATGAAAGTGCTAGAGTACGTATCTGAGCGTTATTTTCAAATTGCTGAAGATACCACTCATATTGAAGAAGAAGGCGATGACGACGATATTATAAACGACGATGAAATCTGGCAGTTGAATGTCTGGGATCCGTCCAAGTTCTCGTTATATGTATTTATGACATTGAACCCAGTGAACTTGTTTCTAATTCACAACTTGACTTCGATTGCTACTACTACTTCCATGCTTTTTGGCATTGGATTGGTAGTGTCGATTTCCGCTACGTTTTATATTGTAATTTCCAGTTTCATTGACTTGGTCAACGACAAACAGATCCTCTACCAGGAGATGTTCCAGGAGTACAACAACAAGTTTGTTAAGCCCAAGACCAACATCTTGAAGAAGGATCTCATGATAGATGCCACGCAAGGACCCTACGAGTCTGAAGTGTTAGTAGATGTAAACCCGTACTTATTTAATAAGCTGCGTTTGTTTGTTACTCATGATGTGAAGGGTAGACAAATAAATGAATACGTGCAACCAGATGAAGATGAAGCCAGAGACAACTCGATTCGTGAACAAATCCAGAATTCAGTCTTGTACAAGGATTCAACAGAAGTTCTCTCGCGTCTTCGTCACGATAATGAAAATTTGATGTCACGTAACCACCAGCTCAACAGAAGAATATCTACGATGGGTGAAGATCAACATTATTCATTTGTCAGACTGTATGACAATGATGACGATGGTGACGAACATGATCGTGATTGGTACACGTCTTCTACTCCGTTTACATCTAGACATCACAATATTGTAGAAAGCGGCAGACTCAGTATCCCGAAACTAGAGAGAAATTCTTCTGTATCGTATACACCCAGATTACAATCACCTAATTTTCTCAACAGGTCGCCAAGTCCTATCAGATCTATTGGACATACTCCTTCCCATCAAAGATCACCAAGTCCCGTAAGACAACAAAGTTTGAATAGATCTCCAAGTTTCAATAACAGATCACCAACTAGACTTTCTCCGGCAAAGCAATTCCTAGGATTTGAACCTTTACCTTTCAACAATAATAATATTCTTAACAAGACTCCGTTCCGATCTCCATCGCCTAGTAGACAAGGGTTTACCAGCCAAAGTCAACCATTTCGCTCACCTTCTCCCAGAAGACATCCTCCATCTGAGTCGCCCAAGCCTAAATGGAAATGAAATGTTTCAGTAGTATCGAAATTTTGTTTATTATGAATCTAAATAAAACTTCTATAGTACAATGCAATTTTACAATTGGCAACAAGCTAGTGTCATTTGATACTTAACCACACATTTGGAATTATATAGTCTTTGATTTTTAACAAGACAAAAAGTAGTTAACTTGATCATTTTCCACTTAAAATACATTCACAATTCGTGGAACCCGAAAATATACCTGGTGACACTGCCCAAGAATCCCAATTTCTCGTCGATGGCATTTTTGTTGTTGCTATTGTTCTTAAGCTGGTCACCATCTGTTTTCAAAAAGAACTGTGATCCATCTTTAATGTCTAATCTAGTAGTGTAGGTAGTAGGATTTGCCTGAGCATTAGGTGCAGCAGCATTGGACTTTTTGGTATCGTCCTTTTCTTCATTCAAGTTGATATTGAGAGTAGATATGTCAATGTTACCCCCACCAATGTCTTCACTATCAGTCAATTTTCGTTTCTGGAGTTTCTCAATAGCATTCTTACTATAAGGAATTACACCTAAAAGAACACCATTAAACACTACTCCATTTTCTTGCAAGGCATCAACAGCAGAAGCGGGATTATCAAATGTGATCTTTACCCAGTTATTGCCACTGAATATGGGCACAATCTTGCCGTTAAACTGGCTGCTGTTGTGAAGTAGAGAATTGACTTTCTGGTTCACTTCGAACTTTTCCAATATGTCACCAAACTCCTTGAAGTGTTGAATTACTTGGTTCGACAACGACTCAGGATAACCAAAGACTAAGATAGCAGACTCGCTATGAGCCAATGGATTGATAGAAGTCCGTCTTTCTTCCGCAGATACTCTTCTGATGGCACCGTCAACCAGATCATCATTGGTAGCGCCATCGCGATTAAAGACGTTGTTGAAGTTTTTGGGGTCTTTATTAATGAACGAGTCGATTTGTTGCACTGGTTTATTCAATGATATCAAAATCTCATTGTTCAAGTCGTGTATAGATCTTGTAGGAGGCAAGTCTTCACCGTAAGTAAGGCTGCTGTTGTGATCATCCACTACAGTTTCGTTAATGGTTTCGTCATAACGGGAGAGTTCATTGGCTGTAGCGTCAAAGAGAGTGCCCACACTACTCCTTCTATCAACGCCGTTGGCCACGGCTCCGGGTCCCGACTTTCTCAGCTGGCCACCAAACGAAAGGATATTGAACTGGTCGTTGGAAGACGAGAAAAGTGCAGAAGAAGAAGATCCTGACGATGATGATTTTCCCAGCTCCGATTCTCTTTTACTTTTAGAGGTAGCAGAAGCTGCAATTTGAAATCCAGGCTTCTTTTTGGGAACCAAATGGTTGGGAATGACTCGTTTCTTGTGATTCTGGAACCAGGTGGGCTGTGGGGTGGCAGCATTGCCATTAGCATTAGTTTGGGAGAAGAGTGTAGACATCTATGGTGAAGAATGAAATTGTAGGATATTTATGGAATTATATATTAAGGTATGGGTTGTAATGAATTGCTACTTGATTGTAAACGATTATGTGGTAGATATGAGTGTGAAGTGAGCGACTTTTCGTGGATTGTTGTTGGAGTAGATATGAAAGTGATGATGTTGATATTAAATGTTTTTCGTTGAGATCCGGCATAAAAAATCTGTGGACTGGACTAAGAGAATTCAGGATGGATGCGAAAAGTAGAGTTAGTAGGAGTATGAAATGAGCTCAATCAGCTTGAAATCAACAGCTATCAAAAGGACCGCAAAACCTATTCATTTCTTCATATATCTCCTATCAACAATGGAATTCTTAGTCGCTTTGAACAGCTTTGATACTTTTATACAATGTCTCATATTGATTACTATGCTTTTTTCCTCTACTATTCGCACTTTCTTAACTACTCTTCGAGTGCGAAGATGAGAAAAATCCAGACCCCATCTCGATTTCTCGTTACCATCAGTGAATATTCTTACAGAATTTCCTTTTTCGACCCAAATACCACAGGAACACTCAGAAATGATCCTCTCACCTGCTGAGAGATCGTATCTCCACGACTCGTTGTCGCAGTCGCCGCCAATCAGACCAGACTCCCGTTCGACCCATCAATTTAGACCTTTAGAAGCGAAAACTGCATTTCTTCCAGGCTCAAATGGCTCAGCCAGAATACGGTTGATGGATGGGAGTGAGTGTATCATCAGCGTGAAGGCGAAAGTAGTATTGGCTAGTCAGGAACCGTCACTTATCGAATGTGACATCGACGTTGCTGGATTCAGAGACGATTCAAATTTTGTGCTGAACTTGAAGTTCTATTTAACCAACTTGTTGCTACACAATTTTCCTGTCAAGTACCTCAAATTGACATCTCGCTATGCCTTCAAGTTATTTTTGGATTGTATAGTTATAAGCCACTCGTCGTATCCCTTGAGTTTAATCTCTTTGACGTCGTACTTGGCTTTGAAGACCACTAGATTACCTTTATTGGTGAGCGATGTCAATGATGAAGAGGTAGCTGAACAGCCAACTTTCTCAGACGACTGGGATAACGCAAAATACATAGACAACTACTTGAATGAAGGTGAAACCTTTGAACCGCCAATTTTCGTTACTCTCGGCGTCATTGGACCCAACTTGATTTTAGACCCATCTACATCAGAAGAACAAGTTTTGGAAAATGGCTTGATTATCAGTTTCTACAATAATAACGTAATAACGCCAATTTCGAATATTAACCTAGCCACCAATTCCAACAACTCTAACTTTAAAGGCTTGAACAGAAGCTTGATAACCAAGGGAATTGCTTTGGGCAACAAATACTGCCCTGCAATCATATCTGCCTTGAACACATTGATAGAACAAGACGATGAAGAAGGAACCATTTTCTAGCTGCCAAGATTGTCATCATATAGTTACACTACAGCGTAATATGAAACGGAGTTGCATTACTATATATATATATATATACGTATATTGTACATTAGACCTATAAACAAAGGCAAATAGTATATTGTTCAGCCACCTTAACAATGTTGTGTAGAGTAGGCATGAACGATAATAGCAGTGGCAGTTTGAATGTTCATGGATCTGATAACTCCAACCTGTTTGATCTCGACACAGAAGTCAAGCTCGGCCAATAAATCACCAGGAACACCCTCCTTTTCTCTTCCCAATAAAATCAACGACTTCTTGGGGAATTGCAAGTCCTTGTTTAATTCAACAGACTTGTCTGTTTGTTCAAGGCCAATCAAAGTGTAACCCTCTTTCTTCTTTTCGCGAATATAGTTCTTGATCTCGTCAGACTTAACTTCAATCATAGGCATCCAGTAGTCAGCAGTGACGGCAACATTCTTGAACTGTGGATTACTCATGACCTTGATATCGTTCAATGTCAATAATCCAGCACCCAAAACGTCACACAATCTACATATACCACCCAAATTTGGGGCTTTATCAACCAAAGATGAAACGACAATCAAGTTACTTCTCACAACCTCCTTTCCTCTGGCGGATTCATCGACATCCATTACAGTGTTCCAGGCTCCACTCTTGGTTTGAAGAGGCGATTGCGTACTGGTTCCAGTCTTTGCTGCCGATCTCTTTTGAATGAGCTTATTTCTTATCCACAAGTCCTTATTTTCGATTCCAATAGAATGGTTCAAAAATTGGCTCTGCTGAGGAGTCAAGTAATTCATGTATGATTGTCTGGAAATATAGTCGAAAGTATCTCTATCAGAAACTCTCATCAAAACACCGCCAGATATGCTTACTAAAGACAAGTCTCGTTTAATATCCCACAAGAGAGCATCTCCGCTTCTAAATTGGCCATATGAATCAGAGTTTGAAGCACTCTTGTACATGTTGTAAACCATCCTCTTTAAGTGAGGATCAATTTGCAACTTTTTGCTTTCAATTTCTTCGTAGGTAGAAACCACCAATGACAATGAGAAATGTCTTGTGACAGCTTTATTGGATGTAGCTCCAGGAATTACAACAGCCAAGAATTTTTGCAACACTTGTACTTCTTGCTCTGGACACAACTGCAGTATCATAAGGAAAAGGATTCTTTCATAGGAAGTAATCACAGTAGGCTTAAGAGTAGTATTTTCATTCAACAAATCTTGAAATATCTGCTGAACAAACTTCTCGCTCTTCAATAAGTTAAATGCAATAACCCACTCAATGTAAACTCTGACCAAAGGACTTGGATCAGTACCCACAAGTCCCATTAAAGTCTCCAATTTATCTTCCAAGTCAGCTAAATCGAGAACAGAGACAATAATTGTAAATAATTGAATTCTTCTCCATTCTTCGAATCCATCTGTAGACTTATTGACTTGCAAGAAGTAGAATTCTCTTTCGTTGTCAAAAATGAAGTTCACTAACTCGTTGGCAAAAGTTGGTGTCTTTACAGAGTTGAAAATTGCCATTAAATGAACCTTTGCGCTGATTTCTTCAGGTCCGTACACTGATGAGTAGAGATCAGAATCGCATGTCAAGCAGATGTTCTCATCGTAAATTTCACCAATGATGTTTTCCAATTTAAAAACATTGTTCCTAATTTGAAATACAATGAATGATCGTACCAAAATTTCAACTACCCATGAAAGAGCTTCAAATTTCTCATGGTAATCAATTTGATAATTAGAAAGATTCTTTGCTAATGCTGGAAGTAAACTTCTTCTGCCTTGTGCGTTGTCAAGCACAGATTTGGAAAATTCAAACAAGTTTCGAGAAATTTCATCATCATCTATTGATGAAGATATCAATGAAGGGTGCAACATAGTATCAATCAAAAGTACATGTAAGTCCTTTTGGTTTAATTGTAAACGGGAGGAGTCCAAAGACTTCCACAAGTCCGTAAGGAATTTGATAATATCTTTCAATGTAGCAGTACCAGTATTATTGTTAAAGGATAGGAAGTTATTCAATAACTGGACCATGGAAAAGTTGGCTCTGTAGTTAGAAGAATCAGAGTTCAACACTTGCAATATACCTTCAATAGAAAATCCCTCAATCTTGGTACTAGTGATTTCGAGTGTCTTATAATATTCACCATATATTTCTTCTTTCAATTTGTAAAATTCTTTAACGGACTTAGCTAGTTTTGATGAATTAGAAAGGATTTTGACTTCTAAGGCAATTAAATCCTCAAAGTTCGTAACAACCGAAGTAGATTGGGTGTAGATATTATTGAAGAATTTGAACTTTTGCAACATCAATTCCAAGGTGGGTAATTCGTCTGACTGACTTTCCAAAGCAATCGATTTCCAGAGATCGGAAATGTAAGATTTCGAAGGAATAAGATCTTTCAATTTTGCAAAATCTGCAGATGCCAAAGAAGAATACACAATTGAAGTTGGTTCTTGTGTTAAAACTCTATTGAATAATTCTTCGAATTGTGGACTAGACAAAACGGAGAGTTCGGAAGAAGTTTGAATGACTTGGGCAATAGTCTCTCCTGAACAGCTGTTAAAATAGGCGAATAACTGTTCTTTGTTGCTGTCTAAAACTTTTACGATCAATGCCTTAAGATCACCTGCGACATTTTCATCTTCAAGGAGACCGAACAATAATTGACTATCGATTGCATTTGTCTGGAGGTATTTGTGAACCAAGTTGATATTTTCGTTGACAATTTTGCAACCATTGAATTTGATAAATAAGTTCAACAATTCAAAGAATGACAAGACAGTATCATTGGAAAGCTTGAAGTGCAACAAGATTCTGAAATTGACGGTCTGTATAGACTTTTCAAATAAGTCACCTTCAGCATTTACTTCAAATATCTTGAGCAAAACTTTCTTATGTTTATCGAATTGCAATACCATCTTATCTGACAAACCCAATAGTAATCCATGAGCAATATAGAATCTCGAAGGATCAAAAGTTTCTTTGAGATTCTCCAATACTTTCAAAACCGACAAAGCTACATCTTGATAATCCTTTTCGGATGTGAGGTTAACCAATATGTTGGTAACGAAATTGGTCATGACTTCGCCAAATCTGCACTTATTGACACCATTCTCGGGCCTTACAGCATAATGTGGAGCCAACATTGCGTAGGGCAAGAATACTTCTTCCAAGAACTTCAAACCATACTTGATAAGATGAAGATTACTATCTGGTATCGACAACAAGAGATCAAGAGAAAACTTTCTCACTGAGTCCATAGTGGCCCTGAATCCAGTGGAAAGCAAGCAGAACCCCCATGAAGGATGAATAAATGATTCAGGAGAGATTAGTCCTGTAATGTCTCTGCTACCAGCTTCAGCCTGGTGTAAGGATGTGTCAATAGCCATTATTTCAAACAAGGTACAATATCTTGCCCATTCATCTAAATACAAGGAACTTTTGGTGGAATCCCATGACATTATATTATTCGCAAATGTGCAATTAATCTGCTTTACCGAAAGCTGGAGGATTGACAAACAGAATTTTCTGAATTCATGTGAGTCGCTGATTAAACCGCTTTGCAAGACTTTCCAGTATTGATCCGTCTTAAGAATGTTTTGATAGATCTCATTCTGGGCAAGATTGCTGTCAAGATAACGCAACCACAAGATGTAGGCGTGGCTCTTGTGGTACTTCTTGCCAGAGTTTTCTAATGCAAAAATGATTTTCCAGAGCATATCTGAGTTATCAGTCTTTTCTGCGATATGCGAGATTCTCCAACGCAACAACTTGGAGATAATAGACGCAATTCCCTCATCGTTAATACCCAAAAGCTTAAGGAGAACTGAGTCTATGCTCAGGTCAAGATCTCCAATGTCAGGAATAGCGATGAAGAAGGAATGCAAGAAACTGAAAAGTGATAAAACCAACGCGCTGGAAATTTCATTGGATTCGGTTTCAATGGATTTCTGAACTTCTACAATCTGTTCGAACTCGGGGATGAAGTTGTGATATTCATGGATGTATGACTTCAATGTAGAAAGGATCTTGGAAAGTAACTTCTGGCGCAATTGGGGCAATTTTGTTGCAAATTTCAAAACATTTAAATAGTCAGAACTTTCTTCTTCGCCTTCTTCAAAATTTGCTGAATATATTATTCTTGTGGAATAGTCGAAAATGTTGGCAAATACTGTCAGACTCTCATCCAAGTCAAGAACATCTAGGATCTGGCAGAGCGCATCGATGGCTTCGGGGTTGCTAGATACTGACAACTTTTCGGCTATCTCTACTCTCTTGTCAGTCGCCAAGTACCGTGCTATTAACGAGAGAGAGGAAGACATCGTTGACGAATTTCAAGGTGAAAATAATGGAAATCACCATCTTGTAATTATGGAAACCTATAAATTTTTTGCATCTCTTCCCAGGTCACATGACTGACATTTTATGCATTGTGAGACATGCTCGAAGCTCAATAAGCCGGTAGAGATTAGCGAGTCAATACATCAAGTTTATCATTTTCGTATAGTCTTGTAAATATATAGATTAGTGAACATACAGTAAGAGCTTTGCCCTCTTTTTACCTTCTTTTTCGTTGTTTTTCCCAACGCCAGTGATGCATGAATAATAAGCGGATAAAAACAGGCTCAAACAAAAAGACACAATGGCCAGAACTTGAAGAAGAAATGTTCCTAGAAACTGATAACCCATCAATTGGAGATACTCAATATCCAAACAGCAAATTAAGTGGGGCCCATGATAACCCATAATTCAAATAGTGAATATATGAGCTTTTCTGACTTTTTTTTTCGCAGCCAAATGCGACTTGATGAACTACATATTTTTTCTGAGAAGTTCTATTAATAAATAGCTAGGTGCAAGTTGAATATGTCGAAGTAAAAGAATAGCGAGACGATGGAACGATATACTAGCAAATATATAGTACAAGATTTAACAGATGCCATGATGAGTACTACGAGATGATTCAGAAGATCTAGTTCTTAACATCATAAGATCTTCTGAACTTATCGTCCACTTCAACCAAGTAGTAGGTTCCCTTAGTTAAGTTGTCGATAGAGCCAACAGGTTTGAAGGACTTCTGCAAGTGAGCCTTTTCTCTTAAGGCAATAGCAGCAATGTAGTGTTCTGGGGATTCGATCTTTCTGCCTTCGCCCAACTTGTAGTCAAAGTTCAAGTTCTTGGTAATGGCAGAAATGTCACTCTTGACTACAACAGACAACAACGAAGAGGCCAAACCGGAACCGTAGGAGAAGATTCCGACTCTCTTTCCTTGCAATTTTTCAGAGCCAACGTAGTAAAGCAACGACGACAACGAGGCCCAGGCAGAGGCAGTGTACATGTTACCGGTGTTGGTAGGCACTGTGAGAGCTGGTTGCAATCTGGATTTAGCTTCTTGTTTAGTTAAGCCTACGAAGACCTTTTCCAAGTTCTTATCGACCAAAGACTGTTCGTAGGTCAAGGTGTCGAGAGCAGTTCTGGTAGCTTCATCGATAGTATCAACAAATTTGGCAGGGTCTGCTACGTAGTCGTTGTATAACAATCTGGCGTAAGACTTAGATACCAACTTACAGGTAGGAACGTGGAAAGCATTGTAGTCGAAATGATTGTAGAGGCCGACGGTCTTGGAACTATCCTTGGTGACTTTTTTGGAGTAGGCACGGTAACATTGATCAAGAGCCTTGACGTAACAAGCCAATGAGAAGTGGCCATCGACGACAGGATACTCAGAAGTGAAATCGGGCTTGTAAAAGTCGTAAGCATGCTCCATAAACGAACCACGAGTAGTATCAAATACGATCGGAGCATCTGGACCAATCAAAAGAGCAACGGAACCTACACCACCAGTGGGTCTGGCAGCACCCTTATCGTAGATAGCAATGTCACCAGCAACAACGATAGCATCTCTACCATCCCACGATGAGGATTCGATCCAGTTGAGGGCATTGATCACAGCAGCAGTACCACCGTAACAGGCATTGATAGTGTCAATACCTTCGATGTCGCTGTTGCCTGGAAACAATTGCATCAAGACAGATTTGACAGACTTCGACTTGTCCAAAAGAGTCTCAGTGCCTACTTCCAAACGACCAATGTTGTTGGTGTCGATGTTGTAGTTTGAAATCAACTTGGACAACACTGTAAGTGAGAGCGAGTAGATGTCTTCTCTGTCATTGACGAAGGCCATATTGGTCTGGCCCAAACCAATGGTGTATTTGCCAGCAGGAATGCCGTCGAATTTCTCCAACTCAGACTGGTTAACAGCCTGGGCTGGGATGTAGACCTCGATGGCCTTGATACCGATATTCTGTGGAGACATATGAATTGTTAAATTATGTGAAGCAAAAGAAGCAAAAAGACAACTGAATCGCCACTGGAGAAAAGAACGTAGAAAGTGAAATCCGATGTGTCTTATACGACTGTATTTGATAAGTGGAAATCTGAAAATTTTTATACGAGCACAAACGGCTAAACGACGAATAACAAACTAGGTGCGACAATCGCGTCAGTCACGTGAATTTCTCGAATTGCCGTGGGGCCAAATTTGGTAGCTTGAGGTGGATGGATGATGATAACAGTCTCGAACTTATAGATATATAGATAACAATGATTTATAATATATGTACTATGATCACGTACTATGGTCTATGCGATCAATATTGCTGCCTCTTTTCTATCATGTTTCAAGGTGCATCCAAATACAGTAGAGTATACTTCACAATATTCACAAAAGTGAACAATCTATAACAAGCTAGTCATGATTGCAGCACTTCTAGCTACTTTTCGATCATATGGAAGCTTCTAGTCTTCATAAAAAACAGCTCATAACTTTTCATACAGTTTTCAGGCTCCGACTGTAGATCGCATTGTTCTAATCAATTCCTCACTGTGAATAATTGTACCCCGCTGGCTAAATTCTCCAGTAATCTTACGATCTTCTCTCTCTCGCTTAGAATAATCTTTGCAACCAAGAAGTTCAGAATACTATGCCAAGTTATAAGAACTTCTTCAATTGATAACTTGCAACGAAAATTCTAGCAACATGAAAATAGCAAGATGTATCGTGATTAATTTAATCTTAATTAGACAGTTTGCTCACTCGCCTAAAATTGTGATGAGCCCAGTCTTTGCCTATTTTCCATACTACATTTTAACCATTTCATAAAAACCTTAATTACAAGAATCTTAATCACAGGATCTTTTATCGAAGTTTGGCAGTGCATGCATTTTAAAACCCAAATGTATTGCTAATTTCGTTTCAGCTAACCCGGGCAAATCCAGTACTTGGGTAAACATACGTTTTCGAATCCCGATAGTTTATCCGTTCGTTACATAATGCTGATGCAATATTCATACACACATTAATAAGACGTTTCTTTCGGTAATATAGCCAATATATTTCCCAGTTATCTCTCCTAGAAATGAAGTAGTGAAACTTAGACAGGTCCTCCTCTAACATCATGAAACGCAGTAAATGTACCGATCCATTGGTGAAATCTTCAGTTCTGTATTTTCGCACAGAGTATCGCTATAGCCGTTAATATCAACACACATTTACACGTTTGTGCTAGCTATTTCCGATTTGTAACCACAGTAGCAATATATTAGCATAAATTTTCAGTTTCTATTCATTGAAGCTTTTCGAGCAACATACACCTGTCTAGTATTACAACAAGAATTTGTCATAGTTGGGCAACTTGAGGAGATTTAGACGTCGATGAGGTCATAGTTTTTGAAATTCATTACAAATTCGTATAAAAGGAAAACCTAGTAATGCTTCCATTCTTCCGACAATTAAATTTTCTGCTATGGAATCACAATATCACTTTTAGAAGACTTTGCAAGAATTCATGCTCGCTTATCCATGTTCATAATAATGTATGACGATGAAAATCATAGCCCTTCCAATTTAACAATTACAGATAAGACTATCAGTTTGAAGTGAGTGCCCTCGGTTCCAGGCTCGGTTAGATAATCAAAATGTTGATTGCAAGACTTCTGTCCTGTTGGAATGGCACTTGGAGGGACTTTCGGAACATCTATAAATTTCAAATTAACTGTCAGGATCAACTACCTATTTGGGAAATATCTCCCCGAAATATCAAGGAGTTGCAAAATCAAGGAGCAGGACAGAAGTTAGCCAATAGACCAATATAATATAATGAAGTAAAATGGCCAATATTGTGATACAAAATTTTTGAAACCAAAAACACTTCGAAATGGAAATTTTACCAGATAAAGATGATGATGATATTTACGATTTTATTAAGATTCTTGAGAAACTGAATTCCATTGATTACGCATGCTACAAATATTCAAATGATCTAGAATCTATAAGTTCCATCTATATCGACGAGGATATGGATGCAAGCTGTCCTTATCATATACCGAGCCTACCAGACACAATTGCCCATTTAAAGTTGCTCAAAGCTTTAGGCAAGTTGAAAAGACAAGTAATGGCAGAAAATCCGGAATCTGATCCAATTAAAATCTGGAAAGTGTATGTTACTAATGCCGTAAGGAGGTTCATAATTTTTATTACATCTTTAAAAAACAATTTCAACTCTGATATTGGCAATCTTATTGATGAGAAGACAATTTTCTATACTTCTGGAAATTCTCAGATTACATCTTTATTGAATCAATTATTGCCGCCATTGGATGTAATCATGGTATGGCATTCATTCTTGCTAAACCCTAGGAGCTATTATGATAACTGTGTCAGAAATGATATTTTGTCTTTTGGAATGTTCCCTTTACCACTTAAGAAAATTAGCGAATCTATTGACAATGAAACCTTTGACTATTGCCCAAAAAAAAACCTCAAAGATAAGTATTTGGATATTATTCTTACTTTCACATCTGACTTGGAAGATTTGACATACGAGAACGATAATATTTCGATGTTCGAACAATCGTTATCAATAACATGTCCTTGTTGCGACGAAACAATTTTAACTGATGTGCCATATACCAATGAAGCTTCAACTGGTTTTTCAGATAAGAAATTTAGCCAGAAAATAATCTACTCGAAATGCAAATGTAAATTCAATCAACTTATTTCTCATGAAGAGTTGATAAAGAGACAATTATATTCGGATATAACCAAAAATAAATCACTTCCTGGGTTGTTTAAATTCTTCTCCAGTGTCGTTTCAGACAAGTACCTTAGACAAGGAGACACAAACAAACTAAATCAATATATAAATTCAGAATTTAGAGAATTGGGTATGGATGATATTAGGTCACGATCCCTTGGTGATACCGTTGATTGTTCTTCCAAGAATATTGGTTATGGAGTAAGAATGAGGACATTACTTCAATTATATCTGAAAATGAATTTGATTGATTTAACAGTCCATGGAGGACTCACTATTTGGGAAAATTTAGTTGACTGTGTTGAAAGACAGTACAATTTTATTGTGAAAATGAACGAAATCAATTGGCTACATTCTCCTCAAATAAAAATAGGGTTAACAGAAGCGATATTCCGTTACTGCAGATTTTTCGAATTACTATCAAAATATGGCGACCAGTTTCAGCTAATACCTACTTTGGATATTGATCTTATTTGGCATACCCATCAGCTCTCAATGCATTATTATTTCAGTGACTGCCTCAACTGCGAAAAAGGATGCGTCATTGACCATGACGACAAGATAGATCTAACTAAACTTGACGAATACTTTGATCGAACTGCAAGTTTATACAAAGAGAGATATAAAGAAGAGTATTCAATCTGTCACTGCTGGAACCATTTACGAGAAAAGGATTGCGCACAGACGAAAACATCAAAGAGAAAGACAAAATATAGAATAGAAAAGAAGAGACCAAATCCATCTTATTCTAGCTTGGGAATCACTAATATAAGTGTTCACGATACTGATTGTACCCCGAGTGGGTAAGTGAAGAAATGTATTTGTGAGGCATATAAAAATATTGAACTCATGTTAACTTTTAGACATTATTTAGTCATCCTAAGTACTACAGTGATTAATTTATCGATCAATATTTGAGAGAGTACGTGAATTTTTAAGCTAGTGAATCGTAAATGTTGTATCTGGTTTCTTGACCTCTGCTAAAGGGTTCGTTAACTACGCGGAGTGGCTGCGAATGAAAAAAATTGGAATACTTCACGTGACCCATACCCTACCTTGCTAAGAAGCCTATTTTGGAGGTTTGCAACAGATATACATTCAATTGCATTTAGCCAGACTCGTGGGTGGATGCCAAACTAGCCAATAGCATTTTGTAATTCCATTTTTTCTCGTCATGCCAATCCATGTCTCTCTGTAGCAATACCAGCCACAGTGTCACCATTCCTGCGTAGCTTCTAATCGGCCAACAGTTGTCAGCTAAGTGAGCTAATACGTTCAGTTTGGTGAAGCGAAGACAGCAGTAGAATCAGCATTTTCAGATTCAAAATATGAAGAATTACATAAATTTCGAAATCTTGTCAGTTTATTAGAATCACCATTATATTCTTGTACTAAAGTAACTTGAAATAGATCATCAAATCCTCCAGTCTCGTATCTTGACAATTTTCATCAGTTCGGGTTTCGCAAAAAAAGCCGAGTATTACAAATTCGGACTAGTAGAATTTCCGAAGAACCGTGTTGCTTTTGTTAAATTTTTCTCTTTCTTTCCCGTCTTTCTTCTGTTTACGAGTCTAGATTTCTAATAATGTCTATTCCAGAGTCGCTCCAGTCTTTTGTCACCAACAAACTCGTCCACAAGACGTGGGCTGGCACCTTCCACTGCAAGCCTCAGGCTATTTTCCAGCCTAGAAACATAGAGGAAATCAAGGAGTTGATCAACCAGGCTCGTCAGAATGGCAAAACGATTATGACTGTTGGTTCGGGTCATTCGCCCAGTGACTTGACTATGACCACTGAATGGTTATGTAATTTAGATAGGTTCAATTCTGTTATTAAACAGGAGGAATTCTTTGGCCAGTCAACTTCCAACTCCGCCGAAAAGGAAGTCAAGTTTGTCGACTTGACAGTAGAGGCTGGATGTAGAATTTTTGAATTGAATGAATACCTCAAGAAGCACAAGTTGGCTATTCAGAACTTGGGCTCCATATCAGATCAATCCATTGCGGGGTTGATTTCTACTGGTACTCATGGTTCTACACAATATCACGGTTTGGTTTCTCAGCAAGTCGTATCGATCTCGTTCTTGAACTCAGAAGCCAAATTGATAACTTGTAACTCCATAGAAAACCCAGACTACTTCCGTGCTGCTCTATTGTCGTTGGGTAAGATCGGTATCATCACTCATGTGACTTTGAGAACCTGTCCCTCTTACACCATTAAGTCCAAACAGGAAATCATCCGTTTCGACACGCTATTGAGCAACTGGGACAACATATGGCTCGATTCTGAGTTTATACGTATCTGGTGGTTCCCATACTCGGGCAACTGTGTCTGCTGGAGAGCCTCCAAGTCTGACGATCCTCTTTCGGACCCAAGACCTTCGTGGTACGGAACCAAGTTTGGCCGTTTTTTTTACGAGTCATTGCTTTGGGTATCGGTACATATTTTACCTCGTTTGACTCCATTTGTAGAAAAATTTGTCTTTGAGCAGCAGTATGGAAAAGTGGAAACTTTGGGCAATGGTGATATCGCCGTTCAGCACTCGGTAGATGGCTTGAATATGGATTGTTTGTTCAGTCAATTCGTCAACGAATGGTCTGCTCCGCTTGTTAAGGGCCAGGAAGTTCTTATCAAGTTGAGAAAGGAAATTTTCCAAGCTGCTGAAAAGGGCGATTTCTTTGTTCATGCTCCTATTGAAGTCAGATGCTCGAACGTTACCAACTCAGACACTCCCTTCATAGATGAAGAAACTGGTGAATCCTCTTTGTATCCCCCAAAGTCTTGGTTGGATAAAAGAGACAGATTGAGTGCTGGCCCAATTCCTGGCAATAACTTCCGTCCATACCTCGACAACTCTCCATATATTCCATTTGCTGATGAAGGTGCTACTGTTTCAAACGACCAATTAACCATGTTCATCAATGCTACCATGTACAGACCCTTCAGAACTAACGTGGAAACTCACCAGTGGTTCCAAATCTTTGAAAACATTATGGGTGATGCTGGGGGAAAGCCTCATTGGGCTAAGAACTTCATTGGTGTCGATGGTGACCAAAAGACTGAACAAGACTTGAAGACACAACTAGACTTCGGTGGAAAACCATTCTATACTATGATTGGTTTCAACCCTGTGATGAAGCAGTGGTTCGGGGAAAACTTGATCAAGTACAACCAAGTTAGAAAGGAAACAGACCCTAGTGGAGTATTCCTCAGTGGCAAAAGCTGGGCCGTCAGAAATGGTATACTTTTGGATTAAGATATATTATGGAGACATAGATAACTAGGAATAGATGTTAATATACGATGACTACAACGCTGAATATGTTCGTTATTCTATCAATATGCTATAATATACAATATGCTACTTAAATGGGGCTTTCAATGGATCAATGACTGTACCTTGTTTGGTGATAACTCTAGGCATAGTCATTCTTTGATGGGTTTCTCTGGAAGTCCATTCTTGACCGAGTGGCATTCTCAAAGATCTTTCGTATTGTTCTTTGGACTCGAACGGGAATGGAACAGCAGATGACTGGTATTTCAAGTTCTTTTTGTTTACCTTTTCATTAATGATCACATTTTTCAAGTTCTTGTCCTTTCTCTTATCCTTTTGAACAACACCGTCAACCTTACGAACAATCTTCCTCTTTTTGGACTTCTTGCTACCACCAGCCCAATCACCCCAACCCGGCAAGGTCATATCTTCTTCCTTGTCGTCTTCTTCTCTTACGAGTCTCTTCTTTTCAATTTCGAATTCTTGAACAACGTCGTCACCAGCAAATGCCTGCTTTATCAAATCCTTTTGTTTGAACATTCTGACTTGGTAGTTGTCTTCACCTTCACCTTCAGATTCACTTCCTTGATGCTGGTCTACAATCTTCATGGATTCGCCCATATCAATTGTACCTTCGTCTTCATCACTTTTGCCGTGTTTTCTCTTCTTGGATTTGGCGATCTTAGCAGCAGCCTTAGCCAACTTCGAAGACGACTTGTCCACAACAGTGACTTTTTGTGACTTTTGAGTAACTTCATTTTCAGAATTAGCCAACCAGGGATTGAATTCTTTTTCTTCTTCTCCATTATCATTTAAAGTTTGTTCTTTGCTTTCTTTGATCTTTTGCTTTTGTTTAGTTGAATCCACAATATTAAACTTCTTGCTTAGTCTATTGGTCAAGTTGCCGGATTCATCTTCATTTACTTCAGCAATAGTTACTTCGTTGATGGCGTTCAACTCGGCGTTGGTAGTTGCAACAGATGGAGCATAGACCCTTCTTCCTTGGTTCATTCTAGAGCTCACAGCACTGTTTGAATCTTCAAAGGAATCGAGATCGTTCTCATTTTCCAATCTTCTCAACTCTGCAATTTCCTGTAAGTTGGACTGTTTACTTCTTTCTTCGGCATTTCTCATGAAGTCCATTCCCAAAACACCCTTTCCGAGCTTCTTGGTGTTTTCATCAGCATCCTCGTCGTCTTTGCCATATTCTTTTTCGATATCCGATACTCCCTCGTCACTTTGTTCTCCATCCTCATAGCCTAATTGTTTTGCTCGTAACTTTTCACCCTGTCTCAACATTTCTTCCAACTCAGCTCTGTTGTTCGAATCTTTAGATAATCCAGATTTGATCATCGACTTGGCCCAACTTGACTGAGTCTTGTGTTTTAAAGTCATTCTCTCTCTGGCTCGCTTCAAATCCTGGTCCTCTCCATCGCTCTCAGCATCAGAGCCTTCAACTAATTCCTGGTTTCTCAATTTTTCCTTTTTCTGGATCTTGCGGTACTGCTTGGATTTGATCTTCTTTAATCTTTTAGCTCTCTTTTCGTCTCTGGACATCAACTCCCTCATCAAACGTAACTCATTCGTTCTCTTTTTCATCTCTTCTACAGACAACTTTGCTACAGCTATCTCTTCAAATGTGGCTTCCTTCTTGTCGTCCAACAACGCTGACTCTGTCAAAACACCGTGAATACGCTTTTCCAACTCGGTAGTGGGTTCGGTCGAACTCTTAAATGTACTGGCAGTGTCGTTATGTGAAACTGAAGGATTCAAGGGGAACTTCAATACTTCCGCTTGCCTATTAGACTGTACAGTATCTTCCCATTTACTAACCTCTTCCTTTGTAATTTCGTACGCTGCTTTTCTCTCGTGTCTTTCTTGAATTCTCTTAGGCAAAGGAGTGGCCAAAGCTTTGGACTTTTCAGCATCTTTGTCAATTAAAAATGCTTCATTGGAAACGCTGGAGTCTACAGCTGCCATCATCTCACTCAAGGATAACTTGTTGCCTCCTGTAGGCAAAGCAAACTCGTTCTCATCTCTAGTTTCAGCCAATAATCGCTTTCTCTGTGCCTCCGGTTTTTTTGTCTGTGACTTCAAATGAGAAACAATATTTGTTAAATCAAGCTCATCATCTTCTTCTCCAGACTCATTTCTGAAGATATCCTCTTCAGATTCTACATTTAAATCTTCATCTTCATCTTCGTCATCTTCATCGTCCTCATCTTCAGAATCAGATTCTTGTGAAGATTCAGTCTCCCATGCATCTTCATCAAATACCAATTCATTCTTGCTGATGGAATCAGATGTAGACTTAGACTTACTTTGGCTTGCTAAGTCTGCATCATCCATATCCCAAGCTTCAGATAACGAAACCAACTGGGATTCATCAATACTGGCATAGCCATCTTCATCATCTTCTTCACTTTCATCACTGCTGACTTGTTCTCCTCGTCTCCTCTTCTTCTCCTTCATTTTTCTCTTCTTTTGCTTGTCTCGAATAGTCTGGGAGAACTTCGAATTCAAAATATCATAGTCATCGTCTGAGCCCAAAGCTTCATCAGAATCGAGTTCCTCATCATCGAACTTGCCATCTGGTCTTCTCAGCTCCTTGAAAAATTTCGATGCATCTAAAACTCCATCTTGTACTGTGAGATCATCGTCACTTCCAGAGTTGTTGTTGTCGCTGTCGGAGCCGTTTTCTGCACGTTCAGCAATCTGGAAAGCATCCAAGATTTTCTTGGAACTACGCTTCTTGGTCGACTTCCTTTTGGCCGCCATACTTTTCTGTGCTTGCTATCGAGTAATCCTTTGGTGAATATATGTGAAAATAGGTGCAAATTAGAGATGCTCTGCTGAAAAAATCTGTGTGCGAAAAATAAATTTTGAGATACTATGAACGTGATATCGCACGTGACATTATAAGAGAATAACCTCAGAACATTAGCTTCTACTTAATCTACAATTTACCTTTTATTTTCTACTATTTTTTATTCTTTTATTTTACTATTTATACTCTACAACGCTTCCAATCTGTCGTTGATCTCTTCGGCTGAAAGCTTCTTGTACCGTGGCCCTTCTAAACTGGTACCTTTGAATCCCAACAAGTGTTCCTGGGCATCGCTGATAATGGCGATATCCAAGTTTTCACCCGTCAATTCACCGTCAACAGACTCTTTCAATGCGAGCAATGCCACGTGGATGGCGTCTTCCAACTCTAAGTCTTCGTTCCATCTCTTTTCCAAGAAGGTTTTAGCAGAGTTGGAAGTTTTACCAATGGCGGTAGCCTTCCAAGGAAAATACGAGCCCGAAGGATCAACCTGGTACAATTGGAACTGTTCAGAGTACTGATCATAGCCACCAACAAGAAGAGATACACCAAACGGTCTTATACCTCCGGATTGAGTGGATTCTTGCATCACTTTGGCGATTTCCTGAACCAATATTCTTACTGGTGGATATTCGTTGTAAATCCGCTTGTAATTAGTGTGGGCCAACTTCCTTGCTCTGTCTACAAGCACTCGGAAGTCTGGACCCATTCCTGAGTAAGTCATGCCAATATCAGGGGTGATTAACTCGACTTTGACATTGGTGTCGTTCTTTATGAGTGGAGAATTAGCCTTTCTTTCCGTGGCAAGAACAACACCGTTGGCAGACCTAATTCCGATTGTAGTCACACCCTGTTTGACTGCATTAAGAGCGTATTCTATCTGGACCAACTTTCCGCTAGGCGAAAATGTCGTCAATGAAAATGAGTATCTGTCAGCCATGATGTGATGTGTTGTATCTAGTGAAAAGTGTAAAGCAAAAGTAAGTGTGAGAAAGAAAAAGTGAAATGTTTAGCAGATTGACTTCGGGATAAAAAGTCCGTTTTTCGTGCCAATTTCTCGCAATATAGTCTGCTTATATCGATAGAATGTAACGGTAGACTTCGAGCACCAAATCACAAAGCAATTCGGTTATTTGTATGTTCCTCCAGGAATACATCAGTGTAACTATAATTCTCAATCTCTCTTTTTTGCCTTCGACTCTGGTGAAAGAATGTCGCATGTCGCACGAAAATGAGATCAGTGATATGCGACATTTTTGCAATTGAATATCGCCTACATTAGTATCTTTACTCCATTTTCTTTTATTATAACCCTGGTCTTTTCAAAGTATAGACCCACTTCTCTCAATATATCAATAGATTATAGTCAATTTCGCGATTTGAAATCGTCATATCTATTCATTATTTACTACTAATTTCAATAATTGCTCTCACTTCTTTCGCAATTTTCTAAACAATATTAATGCATTAAAAGACTCTGTCAAATTAAATAAAGGAATAAATTCTGCTATGCTATTCTATCACTGTAAACCTATTGTCTACTCGTCTTCGTCATCGGTGTCAATAGGCTTTGGAGTACCCTTTGGAGATGACAACCATTCAATGTATCTCAATCTTCTTCTCTCAGCCTGTAACTTCTTTTCGTTTCTGGTCATCTTCTTCTTTCTCTGTCTGACCTTGATGTTGGCAGGAGAATCATCATCATCTGGTCTAGGAGTTGACGATCTGGAGATGGCTGGAGATGTACCAGTCGATTCACCTCCCTGATCTTCGAAACGAGCATTGTCCACAGCTACAGTACCCTTTTGGATAAATTCACCGTTGGCAACGTGCCATTGTTCTGGACACAAGGCTCCGACGAATTCGTTGTTATGCGAAATCATCACGACACCTCCAGCCCATTCTCTGATGGCCATAGCCAAACCTCCCAACGAATCTCTGTCCAAATAATTGGTAGGTTCATCTAAGACTAACAAATGGGGATTGTTCCACATGGCACCAGCAATGACAACTTTCACTAATTGACCACCAGACAACGAGCCCATAGGAGTGTGATCAGCTATGTCACCGTCCAAACCAACATCTTCGAAATGCTTTCTGATAACAGATGGAGTAAGTTCTCTGTAACCCAAACCTTCTCTGGAAGCCTCATGATCGTCAAAGTTCTGGATTAATTTGTCAAATCCGTGCTCTAACAAAACTTCTCTAGGAACCCACGAGTTATATTTGGGCAACCAGAACTTCCACTTGACTTCGTATTGGAAAGACTTCTTCAACTTTTGTCTACCTACAATAGCCTCGATTGCTCTGGAGCCCCTTCCATCTTCAACATCAATTTCCTTAGCCATCTGTTCCTTCTCTTCATCTGAAATCTTACGTGAATCCTTCAACAAGACTTCACGATCATCTCCGAAACGATAACGCCATTGCAAGTACTGGTTAGCGGTCTTTTCCTTGTGCTGTTCGACGTGTTGCAAAGCGTGCTGGGCAATGTATCCAATTCTCAAGTTAGGATGCTTTTCAACCTTACCTTCATTTGGTACCAACTCCCCGGTTAACAACTTAATCAAAGTAGACTTACCAGCTCCATTGGGACCGATAATACCAACTCTGGAAGACAACGATAACGAACAGGAAACATTCTTCATCTGAGGTTTAGCAGCACCAGGATAGCAGAATGTAACGTTAGAAATACGGGCTACAGACCGAGTGTTCGACTTCACCCCTGTCAAAATACCAGGTGGTGGGAAGTGCATCTGGACAACGGAGTCAGACAAAGTGTAATAGGATTTACCTTCTGGCTTAACCTTGACGAACTCCGACAAATTTCCCTTGTAGTATGCTAATTTCTTATTCTCATAGTGGATAATGTCAGTACAAACAGCATCCAAGAAACCTGAGTCATGCGACACAATCAAAGACGTGATTTCAGTGTGTTCCACCAAATAGTCTTCCAACCACTTAACGTTAGCAACATCTAAGTGATTGGTGGGTTCATCCAATAAGAGCACATCTGCCTTCATTAACATGGCTCTAGCCAACTCCAACTTCATCTTCCAACCACCAGAAAGAGATCCCACTTGCTGTTCCAATCTCTCCTGTGAGAAGCCAACGTTGATCAAAGCTTCCGAGATTTGGCTTCTTTCGATGCCAGCCAATTCGGAATCGGAAGCTATGAAGCTCACTAAATCCATATCAGCTTCCGAGCCCTGCAACTTATGTTCTACAAAACAAGTTCTCAATTCGTCGGCAGTTGGGAATCCTTCCAATTGTCCCTTCGAAATGGCTCTCATTAAGGTGGACTTACCAGCACCATTTCTACCACACAAACCGTAACGGTGACCCTTCAAAAGACGCAAAGTAGTTTTGTTTAACAACATACGAGACCCATATGCCAAAGAGAAATCAGCGTTGACTATTTCAATAGCGCCATCGTCGTCATCATTGGACTTGCCAGTGTCAGGGTTGTACAAGTTTCTTAAATTTTCAATCACCTTGTCGACATATTGGTTCTTTTGCTCTTCAGAAATTGACTCTGAAGTGCTTAAAAGCAACTCCAAGTACTCCTTCAAACGCTTCCAGTCATTTACATGAGCATCGGCTTGCAAAACTTTGCTCAAATATTGAGATATGATGTCATCAGAGAAGTCCAACGTGTCTACAATGAATGCAGACTCAGAATCGAGATTTTCAGTATAGAACTTCTCCGCTTGTTCCAAAGTGATTCTACCATGAAACTTACCGTCGGTTTGCTCGCTTTCAGCATCTTTCAACACCTTCAAGGCTTTGGCACCCAAATCTCTAACTTCGGGCAAAGAAGCGTTGTTGACGACTTTTTCTACACCGGGTAACAAAATTGGAATGAAAGTCTCGATTTCTCTCTTGTTGTTGACCAATCTGGTCAAGTTCTCTGTGACGGTAACGGTTTGTCTCAATTGATCGTTCGAAGAAGATGACATTTTCAATGACTTGTCCAAGATGGGCACTAACAATGACAAAGCAGGCTCGGTCACTTCTGCTACAAAAGTTACAGATGACAAGTTCTTGATACACTCGGTGACCTTAGTAGGATCAGCCAAGGTTTCTACAATCAAGTCATACTTACTTTGCAAATCCAAGTTGTCTAATACCTTGACAAACTTCTTCAAGGAAGACAAACCGTGTTTGGCCAATTCGGGTTTAAAATCCGTAGCCAAGTCCGTCAAAACAGGAACAGCTCTAACAAATGTTAATTCTAACAAATCGGCAGGAACTTCCTCGACCAATCTGTCAAATGTAGCCAAAGCAGCGAGCT
Source organism: Scheffersomyces titani (assembly GCA_030565185.1). Taxonomy (NCBI): domain Eukaryota; kingdom Fungi; phylum Ascomycota; class Pichiomycetes; order Serinales; family Debaryomycetaceae; genus Scheffersomyces; species Scheffersomyces titani. The sequence goes on along the minus strand of JAJMBD010000004.1, from coordinate 273,378 downwards.
TCGAGTTCCACTTCGCCGAAGACGACAAGTACTTCAATAACTCGTCAAGCACAATTGTACCAAGAGCTTCCACGGGAAAGATCCCGTACAAAGTATCGGTTGCAGACTTGGCAGCCTTGACAACATTTTTGTCCTTGTCAGAAAATAAGTCATATGCCGTCAGGAAAAACTGGATCAAGTACGATTCCTTAGGGGTCTGACCACCGAGCTTCACGGCCAACTGTTGAATAATTAAGAGCGATGCTTCTCTGACAAATGCCGAATTCTTGGGCTTTGCCAAGGACTTGACAATATCGTTGAGTCTGTACTCATTGACAGTGGAAATTGGTTCGACAACAAAAGTCTCGGTGATTGCGGCTACTTCTGGTCTGACATCGGCAATCTTTGTTGCCTTCTCAAGATTAGCCAAATTTTCCTGGAATGGAACGTCTCCTACATTGAGCTTACTCAAGGCTGATGAAAGAGAATTCAACGAAGTACTTGAAGCATTAGGATTAGGAGTTTTGGGAGTAGCAGTTCCAGAATTGGGCAATGATTCGTTTGGGGTCTGTGGGAAAGATCCTCCAGTCTGGTAGTTACCTCTGTAACCTCCACGATTGTACTGGTTGTTGTCATAGCCTTGGTTCAACTGGTTGTAGTTATTGGCATAACCCTGTCCAGTATTGTACTGGTTATTGGTGAATCTAGAATTACCACGGCCAGCTGAGCCTTTTTGGCCCTGCTGCTGTTTCAAGAAGTCATCGAATGATTGCGACATCTTGGCTTCTAAATTTCTACGAGTTTCACAGAAATTCGTGGATTTTCACACAAGTAAATCTTTGTATAAAAATCTGAAAATTTTATTTCTGTATCTCTTCTTAATTTATTCAGATGGCGTTACGTAAGCAGTTACATAAGCAAAATGTTGAGGTGATAAGATAGAGCAACAACATTGTAAAAGCTGGTAACTCAGACAAAATTTCATAACAAGTGAACTTCAAAACTCTACTTTAACTGATCAATGTAGCCCTTTCTGCTCAGTCTAGTTGCTACTTAATTGTCACATCAAACTGATTGAAATGGTTCACGTGATTGCTTATTGATTTGCCGACACGTTTTGCTAACACAAGAATGCGACATCCAGATAAGAAAGGTAGGTACCTCCACTTTCAGGAAAGTGCATGTTTTCAGGATATGACCTCTTTTGCGTCCTCCACAGAAATTGGCAGAAAGATTTAGAAGTAGTTCGGAGTCATCATAACACGTGAATTGGAAAGAACAGAACTGCCCTAGTGAAATAGCCTTTTCGGCACCTGTCTGTAGTATGATCAAATATAGCCCATTCCGAGTTCTATCATGTGTGTTCACTAGAAATATAGTATATTTCTTCCCAAGGTCACATGGTCAAGGTTTCGGAAAGCAGTTCGCAACTTACTGTCTTAGGTTTAAAAACGTTTTTCCAAAATAAAGGAATTAGTATTTCTTTACTATTCGAGCTTTTGGCTAAATGCTGAAGATTTTATTGGTTAAGATAAGCACAATTTTACGAAGTTCCTAAGCTGTTTATTATAAACAGCACATTTGTAAGTACAAGACCATCTTGGTCAAAAGTCTGGTGACTTTGAAAACATCCACGTTTCAGGCTATCATGGTAAGACATATGATTTAATTTTCTACAATTTGCTCATTCTGTAGGCTCTGCGAAAATAATAAAACGCTTGTTCGTCTGTACTTACTCCATTGTTCCAAGGCAATTTCATTCACGGGGAAAGTCTTCATATCCTCGCTTAATAGCTGCATATATAGCGGAAATTCCGTTTTTCTCGGTTCATTCCCTCGCTTCCAAAAGCGAGTTATTTGTTCGATTTTGTCCATTTTTCAGTTATTTTTTCTACTCTGCGATTTTATCGGTCAGCAAAAAAATTTAATTTAGACAAGTAATTTTTCATTTTATATCAGTTATGAAATTGTAAATATATTTTTCTTCTTATTTTGAATTTCTCTCACTTTTTCCGTATTTGTCGACATTTCAAGGTGTTAGTCCATACTACATCTAATGCATACTTTTTAGATTTAGTGCGAGATCCTCTTGAATAGCTAATTCAGTTATGTCAACTGTCAGACTGCAGAGTGACTATTGAAACATTCCGAGCAAGAACACACATAAATGATTACTGCAGATTAACATAGAATGCACTACAGTAAAATATTCACCAGAAACCGACTTCAGGTTTCTCACTAAGACTGATTTTTGAGTAAAACTGCTATATGCGGGAAATGCAACCAACCGTAAGTGCGTTCGGTTACTATCTCCTTCCCTCCCCCCATCTAATATCGCCTGGTTTGCCATATTAGGTTAACTCACGAACAGGAGAAAAAAAATCTATCGTAAATCATAACAATCTCAAACACGTCATAGTGTAAATTATACTTTCTTAGTTTATTTCTAATTCTTCATCAAAGTGGAAAGCTCCGAGCAGTGTAACTCGAGTGAAATTGAAAGTTCATCAAAAAATTTTTTTTTCAAGGAAAGTTCTTTTCAAAAGTTTAGGAAGAAGTATAATAACATGAAACTGATAATGCAGTAATAGTCTAGTTTAGGAATACTTAATAAGCATAAACTAACGGCTAGTTTTTTAACCTTGATCTATATGAAATGTAGATCATGGATGCACTGTAGAAGTGATTAGCACCAGATAATAATTTGATACCATACAACAAATTCTTACGATTGTACCCAAATTACCTTTTCACATCTATTTTAAAAAATAATGACAGTAGTTCCTTTGCCGTTCGGTATTAGAAGACATTAATCATATATACCACTTCTAAAATACGCAATGTATAGGAAAAGAAGTAATCAACAATCATGGCATTTATCTTCCTTTCTATTTTGTTCTACAATTATTAAGAATATAGATGGCTGGCTGAAGAGTTCGGTAACTTCGAATGAGCCGAGGAATATTGCTAGATCCATTTCCTACTTGACCCCAATCATCCTGTACTCAGAGCCTTTAGAAGAAGTCGGAGATTGTATTCATGCATGGAACGATACTAATTGCCCTGGCTACAATAGACATCTAATTATTTTATAGGTAAGCATATAATATTTTCTCTGATGATGGTGAAATAGAATTCAGCAATTTCCTGTACAGTAGCATCGACAGTTAGGCTACAGAGGCATTGCCAAAAAAAGACAATGGTAGGAAAGGGGTAAACACAATGAAAATTTAGCGAAAAACAGTCGAACATAGAAAACCAGATTCAAGAATCATCTCGACATAGAACAGTATTATCTGGAGCAACCCCCTGTAAACTGGAAAATATTCGTGGTTCAATAGTTCACTAGCAAACAACGGAGTTTTCAAGTACAGTACAAAGTGTAGAAAACCCGACAATGGACGGCACCACTTCCAGAAAACGCAGAGATTGCCGTATAAAAATTTTCCATAAATAATATTTCGAAAACAGACTGTAAAAACAACAGGCACAGTCAATTCCACCCCGGGAATATACTGTATAGTTTCCACCACAACTACTGGAGTACTTTTACGAAATGTTCAAAGTCTTCGTATCGGTCTCGCCAAAAAATAATTGTTTGCCGAAGTGAAAATTCTAATTGCCGGCCACCTGTATTATTCAGCTTGAATTAGACTTTAAAGTTACAGTGCAGGATATCAGGCTACTTTTTGCCAAATTAAAGTTAAGTGATATTGACCACATTTTAGTCCGGTATTCTGTTCACAGCTCCGAAAAACGATCGTATTTATTTCCATATTTCAATTGGAGAAATAGACAATGATTACAATAAGTAACATTAACCGACTTTCCCCTCGGTTCCCGAGAACGTAGTAGTAAAACAAACTAAGGGAGTCAACGCGAAATGCTTGCTAGAAAGGTGCCCTTATCGGTTGTTCAAGGGTACTATTCCGACGTCCTTTGGCTGCGGCTCTGTTGAACATGAAGTCCGCGGATAGCCTATTTCCGAATTCTCAGGATAGGAGCTAACCAGAACTTTAATCTTTAACTGTGTAGGATAAGTATCTTCTGAGTAGCTGAAGGAGAGATACAGAACCAATGCAGGCTGCCTCTCGGCGATGTCTACACTTTTTCCTACATGAATGTAAAATTTTCATAATCATCCATGCAACCAACGGGTATGAAATAGATTAGACTCTGCATGGAAGTATTTTTTTGCAATTCGCAAATCTTAGAATTTGATATTCTTCTAGGGTTTTCAGTGGTTTGTCATGAGCTTCAAAAAAGTTTTATATGTTAGTACAATTGAAAGAAAGGGATTTATAAGAGAGGACATATTCCTTGCAATCTACACCAATTCTCATGTTCGGACAGATTCTATTGCCAACACTTCAGGTAAACTTGCGAGATGTATTTTTTTGTGATTCAATCGTTAATTTTACTTTTGGTGGTAACGCAAGCACTCCTGAACTCTGAATTGCAAGGGATTACACCAACACCATTGAGAAACTTTGTTGAGAGAGCAGACGCAAATGAAGTCTCCGTGTCATCACTTCCCCCTGGTGTTTCAGTACTTGCTACCTGCGCAGAGATAGTCCCAGGTTGTACTGGAACTCCAAACTTGTATGGCAACCAGAACCAGCCACATGCTACTTTAGAATTCAGTGATCCAAAATGGATAAGTGGAGATTTTTATGAAGCAACTTTGCATTTCTCTATGGATACCGATGTTCCATTTTCTTCCATTAACATGGTTCGACTTGATAATATTAATTCTGCCAATGGATATCTAGGTGGTCAATATTTTTTATTGAGCAGAGTTAATCAACCAGTCAACAGATTAGGAAACCCCTCCACAGGGCCATTTGAATTTGACTTCACATATGTAATGCAAGCACAAAACATTAATGGACAATATTGTACCCCACAAATTAGAATTGATGTTCAAATCTGCACTTCTCAAAATAACTGTCAAGAGTACATCTACAGTATGGGATGTGCTCTTGAACAGAATAATGCTCCATACTATTGTTGGGCTCCTCAATGTGTTGGGGGAACTTCTTCTTCTACTACTTCTACACATCCAGTTACCACTGCTGAAGAAATTTCTACTACTACAACAATTTCCACATCGTCCACCCAAGCTATTTCAACCACTGAGGTTGGTAATGGACAAGATGATGAAAACACTCACCTGGTAGTAGAATTTACTACGGTTCCTTCAGGATCCTTAGCTCTGCAAACTTGTGCCAGCATAGTCCCAGGTTGTACTGGAACTCCAAACTTGTATGGCAACCAGAACCAGCCACATGCTACTTTAGAATTCAGTGATCCAAAATGGATAAGTGGAGATTTTTATGAAGCAACTTTGCATTTCTCTATGGATACCGATGTTCCATTTTCTTCCATTAACATGGTTCGACTTGATAATATTAATTCTGCCAATGGATATCTAGGTGGCCAGTTCTTCTTGTTCAGCAGAGTCAACAATCCGGTCAACTATTTGGGCAATCCTTCAACTGGACCTTTCGAGTTTGACTTCACATATGTAATGCAAGCACAAAGCATTAATGGACAATATTGTACCCCACAAATTAGAATTGATGTTCAAATATGCACTTCTCAAAATAACTGTCAAGAGTACATCTACAGTATGGGATGTGCTCTTGAACTGAATAATGCTCCATATTACTGTTGGGACGATCAATGTGGAGCTACCATATATTTGTCGTCTTCTTCTGCTGAACAAACTGTATCATTCAGTTCCGCTTCTGCATTATCAAGCGAAACAAGTGAAATTCCATACTCAAAGATAGACTCTACAATTGATCATAATTCTTCTGGAGTTGCTTCACATTCTTCTGAAGATTCTGTCACTTCTGAGACCCCTTTGTTGACGTCCTCGGAACCTCTCTCAGTGTCCTCCTCGGAACCTCTCTCAGTGTCGTCCTCGGAACCTCTCTCAGTGTCGTCCTCGGAACCTCTCTCAGTGTCGTCCCAAGGAACCTCTACTTCCTCTTCTCAAGAATTGGTTACTTCCTCGGAGAAAATATCCTTAACCTACACATATAGCGTCGCTTCTGATGCTGTTTCATCGCCAACACCAACACCATCACCATCATCCTCTTCCTTAACTTCTACTGGAGGTGGCCCATATACTAATTCTACATTCTTTTCCGTTGAATCTTCGACATCTTTGAAGGAAACATCAGATCTCGCTTCCTTTCCAACAGCTATATCTATCTCTGCTACTTCAATTGAAGAGATTACTCCTACTAATGTCTCTTCACCCGACTCTATGCCTTCTGGTATTATTTCTTCATTTTCTAGTTATTTTTCAACATCCTCTGAAGGTATTTCTACAGTCTCAAGTGAAGCAGATACATCATCAACGGAAGTTTTATCTTCTGAGATTATTGATTCTTCTGTCAAAGTTCCTTCATATATTACAACTGATCTTGCTACTTCATCAAACGTACTTGCGCCAATTGATGCTTCACTTCCTGAAGTTTCAGTTTCGTCGATTTTCAAGACTTCAACTTCCGATATCGATTCTTCCATAGCCTACTCTACTGCTACATTGGAAAGTTCACCAACTTATACTTCCTTCAATGGAGCTAGGTCTTCTGAGATTCTGACTTCATCAGAAGTAAATTCTTCCGGTGCTGAGTCTTCTTCCGTTAATTCTTCCGTTAATTCTTCTACTGATATCAATTCTTCTGTGGGCGAGCAATCATCGGCATCATCGGAAGTTGTTTCGTCGCTAACTACTTCTGCATTTGGTTTGTCTCAAGTTACATCTACTTTGTCGAAGGATTCTACAGAATTTACTACATCGGAGGCCAGCAAAATTTCCCAAGAACTTACTTCTGATATTACTGTTATTACTTCTTCTTCTGCGACTTTCTCATCTGATGCAAATTCAATTTCCTTTGACTCTGTTTCCACTGATCCAAAGGACGTCGCAGCTTCTGATGCAACTCCATCTTCATTAGCGGTTTCCTCTGTGGTTGTTGTTTCTTCTAATATTGTGCCTTCTGAAATTGCTTCCTCCGAAGCTATTTCTTCGCAACAAGTACAAACTTCGTTCAAATATGATGAACCTTCGTCTACTAATGGTGATACTTCCGAAGTTGAAACCTTTTCCACATCTTTAGGGATTACGACAATTTCAACTACATTCAATTTTTCTAGCTATGCAACTTCTTCTGAGTACGTTTCTTCTTCTGAAGTATTTATGTCAAATACAGTCTCGTCTTCTGTGGAGGCTTCTACTCACAATTTGACATCTACTGGTTTCTCTTTCCCAGATAGTTCATCATTTGATATTGCGTCTTCTGTTGGTTCTTCTCACTTCTTTACTACAACTACAATTTCTGAATATCAAACTTCTACTTTTGATGTTGGATTTTCGAATGCTGCTACTTCAGAATCAGAAATTGCATCTTCAAAAACCATTTCTTCAGAATTCAATACTGATAGCGGGACTACATTATCTGATGAGAGGGATACCTCCTCGGAAATTGTTTCATCTCTTGAATCGTTTTCTTCCAAGAGTGAAACAATGTTAACTTCATTACAATCTGTTCCTTTTGTTCCACCTGATGTTACGTCTTCAAATCTCATTTCTCATTTCACTTCAACATCTGAGGCAGCTTCTCCAGGAACTTCTACTGCTGTTTCTTCTGTTGAAACCTCTTCCTCAGAATTGCATCTATCATATGGTAAAAATTCTGACAAAGTTTCTTCTACTGGAATCAATTCAATCAATTCTTTTTCCAGGGAAGCGTCAAGTTCTGAAGTTGTTTCATTTTTCAGTTCTGAAGCTAGGTCATTCTCAACATCTCTTGAGGATGTATCTACGTCATCTGCTTCTAATGGGAGTGCTTCTTCTGAAGTAACTCAATCTTCTAAAGCAGTGCCATCATCAGAGGCAGCTGCAACCTCAAGTATTGTTGCTTCTTCTGATGTCCTGAGTGAAGATTCCTTATCTGTTACTTCGACAACAGAAGGCGACTCTTCTTATTCTACCACTTTGAATGCCGATTCTACTGTTCCAACACAAGCTTCATCTTACGAATTTTCTAACACTCAAATTACTTCTTTAATCGAAGACTCAACTTATTTAGTTAGTTCATCATCTTTCGAAGTCGGTTCTTCCAGTTTGGTACCTTCGGTAAGTGGGGTTCATTCTCCACCTGAACATTCATCTGTGCCTGATGTTGAAACTTCTATAACTTCTTCTAACTCACAGTTTGGTTCGTCTTCAGATGTCTTGTCTTCATCGTTGACATCCTTAGATTCCATTCTTTCAATTCCATCTGAAGCAGCAACAACCATTATTGAAGTTACATCTTCTGGTATTGTCTCTTCTATTTACCATGCTTCTGATGACAGTACTTCTTTTGCTGAAGCTATTTCTAAAATTGAAAATTCTAGCGTAGATTCCGTTTCTACTGATAATACAGTTTCGAATGTCACAAAGTCGTTTATAGATTCTACAATTATTTCAACCTCCGAGATATCCACTTTTTCATTTGCAGTTACAGTGCCAACGGAATCTATCGCATCTTCCGAATTCTCAAGCACTACATTGACTTCATCTTTACTACCTTCCCCAACGCTAGGCACTGGCTTTATCATTCAAGTTAATATCAACGGCACACCATCAAATGTTGAAGCTTTGTATTTGGATTCAGGTAATGACCATATCAATAAGAGGGAGGGAATTTATATTTTGGGAATAAAGTTGGAGCGCAATGATCTCCAGTTCTTCTTAAATGAAGAGACTCATGTGCTCATTGGATCCAACGGGGAATATGTTCAAACTCCTGATATAGAAAGGGGTCTCTACTTTGACTCGTCCGAAATAGATGGTTGGTATGTCGATGAAGATAACTACTTGAGCTATAATGATCTTCACGAATTCTACGCCTGTCCAATTGTACAAGGTGAGGAAGCTCTTCGCATTACAGTTTTAGATGAAGGTACTTGTTTGCCAATCAACTTGATATCGGTACCAGTAGGTAGCCAGTCTGGTACTGAAAATTCTAGTTCTACTACTAAAAGCTCTGCTGTTACTTCTTCCGATAGTTCTCTTACTATTGTTGCCACAGTAACTACCTCTTCTGATAAATCTCTTTCAGAATCTTTGTCTTCTTCTGAAATGATCATTGCTTCTGCTTCTTCTGGTATCGAGTCTTCCTTCCCTGGAGCCACTTCCGCTACTGGTTCTTCTGTTGAAACAACTGATTCCCCTTCAGTTCCAGCTTCTCTTACTTCAGAAACAGATGTTCCAGATTCCTCGTTTGCTAATGGTTCAACTTCTGATTCTTCTGTTGATACTTCCACAGGAATATCTACAGGTACGTCTGATAGTAGAGATTCGTTAACACCTACTGTTGGTGCCTCCAAAAACTCAGGAACTGTGAATAAAACAAGTTATTCTACTTCTATAGATGCCATTGCGGTTAACTACCCAACAACGACGTCTGATTCGGTTGATTCTACAGATATATCTACTCCTACAGAAGTAATTACTACTTCCTCGCAATCTTTTACTCTTATTGATATTAATAATACTACAACATTGCTCACCAACCCAGTCAACACAGTTGGGGGTGCCGCTAATCCATCTGATGCTCCTGTTCCTATGAATAGTATCTCTCCTATTGACAGTGCTGCTTCTCCGGAAACTCATGTACCAACTAATGGAAAACTTGCTGCTGATGGTACTACTTCTACTGCTGACGGTGACAAAAGAACTACAACCAAAATCAAAATTTCCACTTCTTTGGAAGATTATACTACTCTAGGTGCAGCTTGTAATCTGCATTCGGTTTCTGGGGTAGATGCCGGCGAAGAGTCCACCAAAATTGCTGAGGTTACGGCTACCTCTAGTGATTGTTATATTTCTTTGGGTCCAGGTGTTCCTTACATAACTAGCATTTCTAAATTTTTGGAAGATGTTTCTGCATTCAATACTGATTCAGTAATTTCTCCCACAATATCACTTAAGATCTCCTCCACTTCTTTGGGTACAGATACCGCTGTCACGGACAGCTTCAACAGTGATGTCAGCAATACCTCGACAGAAATCACCACTTTTAGAGATAACACTATCCACCAACCTGCTGGCAATACAATCTCTACTATAACCTCAGGCGTCATATCCGATAACTCGAGTTCTAATATCGGAGACATTGAAACGAACTCTGTTTTATCTGCAGCCAACAGTTCCGGGAAATTGACGTATTCTTCGTCATTGTTAATCATTGTACTTCTTTTTTTGGTTTGAGGTCAATAAAAGGTTTTTACTATAGATTTTTAATTCAATAAAATGTTTATCAACTTATTTTATAGAACTAAGATAGTAGAGTAAGCAGATAAGAAAAAATCATTCTATCCTGACTACTATAAATAAAGGATCGGTAAATTCATGACTAACAGATTGTTAATTACCAAGGAAGTCAACATAGTCAACATATTTTCTCCTACAAGAACAAAAAGTGTTGTAGTAGTGGACTTGTCAAGTGGTCTTTTCTCTAAATAGGGAATGAAAAATTATTAGCTTGGATGTTTTTCAAATAATTCTGCTTTTCAACAACAATTAAGTATAAAGTTATCTATTTTTTATCAATTATGAATTGCTGAACCATTTCTACATAACGAAAGCAATCATCTTTTTTTTAACTTCAATTACACAAAATATAAACCGAACCTAAGTAGAATGGGTTTCTTGTTGGTGCCAGGATAAATTATTCATTACTCCAAGAGTATGTGTGTGACTATACTTTACATAAAAGGAAAAATTCAATAATTTGATTGGTGCCTCGATTTCACTCCGACAGATTTTACAATAAAAACGTTCAACTTTCTTAATTATTTTCCAGTAATAATTTACATCATTTTTGTGCGTTATATTATCCAATAGATTATTTTGCGATAGCTTGTGTATTTATGTGCACAATGGATGCTAAAAAAATAAATTGAGTATCCTTGTTACAATCTTTACCAATACAAAATACAGACCTAAGAATCTGGGTCACAAAATTACAAATTCCAACCTTATGTTTTGAGAGTATTGCCAAACTATGGTTTACGTACGGCTTCGAATTTCCTTTCGCAGCTTCTATCACAAAAGTATATCTGGCTTCACAATAATAAACGAACAGGGGACTTTCAAAACGATGTGCATGAATCTAAATGCTACTGCATGAACGACTCCACTCGTATTTTTAGTATTTTATGGAACAATACTCTAATCAGAAATGCTTCCGAAGTCTTGCAATATCTACTGGCAGTCTATTCTAGAAATCTATTTTATTGCAAATATTTCCTCGAAGTACATCAGCCCAGGTTACAGGATGCTTGCCTTCAATTTTGATTTACAAAAAGGATATCTGTGCGTATTTATCAAAGGCACAACCATATTGATCGACAAATCTAGAAGACACATAGCCTCATCCTTTTTTTTGGTCTTTGCGAATGTTCCTATTTACTCACTGATCGTTAAGAGGTATGGCTAAATTGGTCAATTTTATTATTTTGCGCCTTAAAATAAGTGTACATTTGTTATAGGAATCGTCAAAATACTTTTTTCGTATCGTTTTGCGCGAAGCAGGTATTATTAAAATAATTTCGTAAATGATTGCTGAATATAATGCTACAGCTAACTCCAAATTATTAATTGTCGAAAATGAGGGTCTTCTATATTAGTTTTTTGCAGTGTGATAACAATCGAGATTCTAAGTGGATTATTATTCTGACCGATTACACCATATTTTTGAAATAGTCCAGATCAAATCATTCCAAATACTCTCTTCAATTGTCCAACTAAAAGTCCCCGACGTCATTAGTATTTTATCTCAAAATTGAAGTATTGTTGTTACAAGCTCTGAATGTTTGCACTCGCAATTTGACTACTTTTCTCGTTACTTCAGTACACTTATTGTGCGGAACTCCTCTAAACATATGAAAATATAGCTAATAAATACAGGTTGCTTAGGAAGTGCGACTTTTTTGGATTGTGACATCCGGATAAGACAGACATTCTCTAAGATCAAAAATCGAAAAAACACTTGCATATACCTATTTGTATATTGAATGCACTATGTATATGTGGGGATATTATGGGAATAGATTCCATCTTTTCATGAATCACAGAAACAAGCTTTATATATATAATTTATTCAGACAAGCTTGTGTCGAATACTTTAATTGCCAATAGTGGGTTTCTGCTTAACAATTGTAGTTTGCTTCAGCACAATATTCAACTCTAACCATTTACTTCCCACTTTGTACAAGAGCTTGTAGGGAGATAGAGACACGTCGTCGCAGAACAACCCCTTCTTGTCACTGTGTCTAACTTTACTCCTGGGAGAAACAGGGAGCTTGGACGACCCAAGCTCTGCTTCAGATGCTATCCAGCCTATGAGTTCGACAACTTCATTAGCCTTGCTCTTAGTTAAGAAAGATCGATTATAATTTCCGATCTCCTTGCTAACAAAACCAACACTGGTATCATAAGTAATCTGGAACACTCTCAGCACAAACTGACCAGTCAGGCTAACTCCACTCACAGCTAATCCATAACTTTTGCTAGTTTCCGTAGTCTTGGGGGTGAATTCAACAAGAGCATTACTTTGTACATCGTTGATTGAACTTCTCAAATTGTAGAGAAGCTTTTCTTGCTCATCGCTATCAAAGGTTATAGCTTGAATACTTCCATCAGATTCGACTAACAAGAATGACGCGACTACCTCGTTCATTACTATGGGATATAACAGTGATATCTTATCGAAAGATATCGACAACTGCATTTTCTTGTCGAATATTTGCTGCTCGTCAGAACTAGTAATCGTTATTTCGTGGTCTATACTCGAACCGCTCTCTGGTACTTTAATCCTCGTATTATAGATTCCGTAGTTAAAACTTTTGTAGCCTGTTTCAGCAGGAGGAGTCAAATCTGACTCGCTTGATTCCGATAGGCTTGTATTAGTATGTTTAAATGGCTTTACTGGCGAAACATTTGGATCTACCAACTCCTCGTAACCATCACCATTGCTATCGTCAATCACTACAGTTTCAGTGTCACTTTCATCAGTAAGCGATGTTGGAATTATGGTTTCTTTTGGTGTGGATAAAAGGTCTGAAGGCTCTAGGAATCGAACTGATAAATTCGATTGAGCGTGGCTATTTTCGTTTTCTTCTTCAATTCGTTTCTGCAATTGCGAAGCTCTCTTTTCTAGCTGCGCAAACGCGTCAATTTCTTCATCTTTGTCGTCAACCTCGTCATCGTCGTGAATCTTGATCAGTTCCTTAACTGCTCGATCTCCAAAAAACAGCGCTACAACGGAATTATCCTTATACATTTTTCTATCACGAAGCTTTACAAAAGGATCGTCTCCTTCAACAAGATCGTGTTCATGCTCATGATGGTCAAACAAGACATCAAACTCGTTAACGTTGTTTGTGTGAGGATCAGGCAAATCAAGATAGTTAACGCTTTTCACCGATGGAGTCTTGAGAAGCTGAACTATTTCTTTCATAGATTTTCTAAGCTGTTGTCGTGACTTTTTGATTATCAGCAAGTCGATCTCAGGTATTTGAGCGTAGTCCTCGAACTCAGAAATCAACGTTGCATTCAGACTAGACGACTTTGAATCTGTCTTTGAGAGTGACTTCGTCTCTCCTGACTCTTTTAGAACTAATTTGGATTCTTCGTTGTCTGCGATTTGCTCAGAATTTTCACCTGAAACTGGCAGATTTGCAGCCAAATTCCGTTTTAATTCGCTGTTTTCATTTTTTAGCTGTTCAATTACAGTTGTTTGTCTTCCATTGATGAAACGAAGCGAATTCAACTCACCCTGAAGCTGAACAATCTTGTATTTCATCTCCAGCTTTTCCAAGTTTGTCATTATCTTGTATCGCTCGAGATTGGTGAACTCGGAAGTGAGATAGTTGATCACACCAGGTAACGTATAAGCATTGGTATTGATCTGAACTTGTTGCTGTTGCTGGCTCAGGTGTTGTGATTGCAGGTTTGAATTCTGTGAAGTCAGCCATTGTGAGCCGTTTTGGCTGCTGCCCTTGGGGACAGATCCGGATCTTCCGTTGCTCATGATGGACGATATCGGAACAACAAGAGCATCCAACACGGGTAAAAACTTCAGAAAGTGAAAGAAATAGTTTCTTTGTTACGCTGCAGATCAACAAATCGTTTAATCGTTTTCGTGTGATTATTGTAACCGACACGTGATATAGCATGTGACCTCTATAGATTATACTATTGTAGGTGTTGCCATTTCTACTCTACAATGGCTAACTATTCTAGTTAGGTTGATCAGAGAGACTCCTCTTCAGAGGGCCATTAATTCATTAGAATTCATTACATCTCTTTATTTTATTTCTTACTTTATCTTCTATAGTACAAAGCTGCCCGACTACTTCTTAAGAACAGCCCAGTCGTTCAAGCCGTATCTGTTTCTAGCAATTTCGATTGCATAGAACTGGATTCTCACGGCAAAAATGGTCCCTTCTTGGGTGTAAAATTCGTTTGACTTGGTCCTCAACAAAGTTCCGAAGTTGTAGTCTTCGATTTCATTGAACTTTTCGCAAAATACTCTCCATCTTTTCTTACCTTCTGGCGATTTCATATCCAGTTCCTTGATTTCGGCCACTTTGGAAGGTTCCTTGAATTCTGGGAAGTCTTGCAAAAGCAGTTCGAAGATATCGTCATCGTGCTTGGTCAACTTCAAGGTGGAGCCTGGTATTTTTTCAAGAAGACCCCAGTAAGTTTCGGCCTGGTTGACAGCCTTGACGGCAAATTGCTTTTCGATTTCCTCTAAATTGTCAGCATTGTCAGCATCAAATTGGGACGACATTGTGGACTATTTGTAGTTTTTGAAACGACTTCTTCGTAGTATTTCCAGCTACTTTATGATCAAATTGGAGTTCTGGCAATCTTCAAAATTTATATCAAATTTGAGATGAACAAAAAAAATTCGGTGCAGGAAATAATTTGTAAATGGGATTCCAGGAGCTTCTTTTTCGCAGCCACCTTCTAGAAGATACTGGAGAATGCTGGACGAATTTTGATGTAGAAAAGTATTAAGTATAAATGATTCAAAAGAAATAAATCTAAAAGGGGATACAATTGTAAGTTCCACTTGGCTTAAAATTATTGCTGTTTGCACGTTTCTATTTGATATGAGGAAGGTGCGATAATAGTTGAATTAACGAATGCGGTTAATGTGATCGTGTTCAATATTAAAGATACAAAAATGAAAAGCATCTACAGTCTGTTGATATATATATATTTACTTAGTGATTTTTGTGCTCTCAGAATTAACTTGCTAATCTGACATACATTTATCAATTGTTCATTTGTCGAGATCATTAATATCATTAATGATCCAGTCGGCTTCACGAAGACCACTCATATAGGCGCCATGAACACAACCAGCACCTTCCAGAATTGTATGTTCACCGGCGAATCTGATATTCTTGTCCAGTAAACCACAGCCATCAAATTCTCCCGAAAGCTGTATAATCAACTCTGAAGGGTCATCATCGGTATGAAGGGCAGCATAAGAGCCTCGTACATATGGATTATTTGTCCAGTTAGTCTTTATGATGTTGATGGGTTCAGTTACATTCCTTCCTGCAATTGCTAGTTTTGAGAGCATAGGTTTGTAGAATTGCCATGCTTCCAGAATAGGATTAGATTCTAAATATTCAGTTAAAGGAGATTGGGAAAAAACCACCAATGATCCACCAGAAAGATTTCTATCTTTGTGAACTGATGCAAAATTGACAACGAACGCTGGATATGAGAATGGAACTGGAGCTTCTTGTATTTTTCGAGATGCAACAAATCCGGGAGTGACATTGGCCAAAATATGGAACCTATCTTCTTCTGGGTCCCACCAAACCTCGTCAAATTCGAATATAACCTTTCCTAGAGCCCCAAAATGAATGCTTTCTAATGCACAAGTAATATTGGACGGTAATGGCGGATTCCAGGTAATACCATAGTTAGAAGTAGGCTCAAGCTGTAGAACACTTTGGGGAACAGTTACTATTACATAGTTACAATAGACATTCAAACCTTGCTTAGTTTGTATGTGTACCTTCTTGTTGTGAAGTTTATTCTTTCTGTCAATGCGTTCAACCTGTTGCATAGTATAGATCGACAGCAGTGGTATATTATTGGACAATTTCTTGATTAGAAACTTATATCCGTTTTTGTTCAATAAGTCTCTTCCGTTATGATCCATGATGGCGTGTTTACCACTAATCAAATCCCAGGTGATACCATACCATAATTCGTAGTGCCTCATAATATTTCTACAATAGTGTTTTTGCCGTTCTGTCAAGAGTTTGCCGTACTTAACGAAGAACTTAGCGTTGACTTCTTGTAAAGATAAATCGGGCACTTCTAGGGATTCAACAAAGTACAACTCAATAAACTTCTCCAAATCCTCGCTGACTCGGTTGATTTTCAAGCTGACGACATCTATAGGTCCATCGTGATCCGAACTGAAGAATTGAGTATCTTTATCATCAAAATAAGTATCTCTTTCGAAATCAAATGCAGATTTGTCTTCTTCTTCCAAAGCTTCTTTTAACACGGGATTTGTCAACGAATCATGAAACCAGGAAGCGCCGAGATCGTAGCTTAACCCAAGTTTAGACAGGGTCGAGTCTGTTAAAATGCGTCCTCCTAGTCGATCCTGAGCTTCAAGAACCACAAGAGAATCTCCAAGCTTGTTTGCCAATGTCGAAGCAGCTTTCAATCCAGCGACACCAGCACCAATTACAGCAACCTGAACCACTCTCTCGTTAGACTTGTTCGTCATAGTGCGTAGACCTGTTGAGAGTATTGTTTAATTGAGAAAGAGTAGTAGAAAAATCGCAATTATTGTGGGTGACCTTACTGTTAACCTCATGGGGCCATACACGATCCTAAAATTTAGTTCTTCAATTATTGTTCAGTTTATCTTGAGGATTGGCATTATCGTAACACCTGTTTATTACATACTAGCTACATAGAATATAATATTACAAAACCTTTCACTAAATTTCATAGCGAAAATTCACATTATTACTATATCGTACAGATGCTCAGGAGCTTATCTACTTTACAAGCTCTTCTTGGAATCATTACTAGCGATTCTCGCAAGAATGTTTGTCTACTATCACTATATTGAATGAATCGACAATTTTTGTCTATTTGGTGCCGATGTTATGATTTTCAATTTCTTTCTCTACAAGCCCAACAGTTCTCTAACATGTTTCTGGATCTGGCTATTGTACTCACTCCGGTTGTCTCTCCATAACTTACAGGCATCGATGTTGGCCCCACTTTCTGGATTTGGCTCGGCCAACATAGACATCACACTCAATAAAATCTTTTCTATGCTCTGAACAGGCGACCATCTTTCTTCAGGACGTTCGTACTGGTTGGGATCTTCGCCCGGTGGATGTAAAATCGAGATACACACTGTTCCGTCTGCATAGATGTTGGGATGTAACAATGGAGGGTCGAATTTGAGCAAAGGTGGGCTCAACGGATAATCCAGAGGAAAGCTGAGAGTAGCTGGAAACACTCCGTTTTCATAAGGAGTCTCGGGGGGACCTTCAAGCAAACATTCCCATTTGAAGAGGTCATCTTCCGAAACTGGTCCAGCCACTATCCCTGGAGGAGGATCTCTGGCAAGCTGTTGGTATTCCTTCAAGAGTCTTTTCTGAGCAGTAGAACGAGGAGCCATTGTAGGATATTCTGAAGAGTAATAATTGGTCGAGAAGAATATATTATGTGATTAGGTGATCACCAAATGATATTGATTAAAGGAAGCGTCGATCCTAGTATGATGCTTTAAAAGAAATGTAGTAGCAAAAGATATTCTAAGAATCAAGATTTGTGAATGTGATAAATATGCAGAGGACGTTTCTAATAAGAGCACGAAATAATGAAGTTATTCAACAGGTAATGTGAAACTTCTTCGAAGAAGATGGACTTTATTCTGGATGTTTTGAATAGTTCAAGAACTAGTGTTAGCTATTTGTCACCAAGTCTCGAGACAAACTCTCAAGCTTTGTCACACTTTCCCCACTACCGCTATTATCGGATCCTTCATTCACATCCTGTATGGATCTTGAGAATGTTGGGAAGATTTCAGCTGCGAAAAATCGATCCACTTCCGAATTATAAAAGAATTCTGTTTCTAGTATCATTGCCGTCCTTAGACAGCTAGTTTTTACATATCTAAGTGGCGCTAATTACTGTAAAATTTGTCGCAATTTAGAATAGTTGAAAGAAATTGAAAAAATTAATAAAATTATGTAGTCTTCCAGGAACCTTCTTTCTAATAGATTTCGTTGCTCATACGTTTTGAACCGTTTCAAGACATAATGAAACAAGACATATTAGGTCGATGAGTCACAATGATAATTGCATAATTGTTTACAAAAGCGGAATTCATTTGGTGTAGAATATATCCTTCTCTTCTTTTTCTAGTAGCTGTAGCAAACAATGAACGAAATTTGTGTGAGACAACCGCAATGAATATTCGATGGAGTCCAAAGAATTCTTTGGCAAATGTAGTTCCTAAAGCAAACAGCAGAGGTTATTTGATATCCTCCTTATGCTACACATTCACGGCTGCAAAATAATCCCCAATATTTCTGTTGCTATTTAACTTATTAGCCAATTATGTTTTAAAATCTTACAATTCTCTCTTTTCTGTCTATATTGATATTATATAACATTTCAAAATTCCCCATGAATAGATCTATATTTATGTTATGGTTACTTTCCATTTGTTCTCCAAGATTGATTAGCGAAAGATTCTAGAAATTCAGAAGTCCAAAACTCATTTTGCATGAGAACACGTCTGACGGAAGTTATGCAGGATTAACCGGAAATTAATCTGAGGTCAGGATGTTTCATCGGAGCAAACAATGGAAAAAAGGAGATTTACCCCCTAAAAGTGAGGAGATAGTGAGGTTATGAATAGTATAAATGACTCCCTAGAAATACCTTCTTTCTCATATTAATTTCATACATTTAACCTCTCTCATATATTGGAAAGTAAGAATAGATTTCTAGAAGATAGTTTATGTAGACTGTATATAAACCATTTCCATCAATGTCAATAACGCACGTGACCTCTTTCCCCAGTTGTCCAGTTTTCCAAACGCTTATGTGGATTATGACGACACTGGATAGTGAAAAATTCGAGTAATTCTTCTTCCACTCTACATTTGCCTGAAAAATTACGATATTACTACCATTGTCATGTCCTTCTTTGTAGCCAAAGTCAAGAACGTGTTGAGCGGCGATACCGTGGTGCTTGTTCCCTCGAAAACTGCCCAATTTCCAGCTCCAGAAAGAATCTTGACTCTCTCTTACGTCAGAGCCAACGACTCTTTTGCTGCCAAAGAGTACTTGAGAAATTTGTTGATTGGCAAGGAGATTAAGTTCAAGGTTAACTACAAGAACCCCCAATCTAATCATGAGTTCGGCGACATCCAAGCTCCAATCTTCAAGTCTTTGATCCATTATCTCTTGGAAAAAGGTTTGGTCAGATTGAAGGATAACTTCCTGGAAAACGATGGGGATATCTACTACGACTTGAAAGAAGTCGAGAACAGCGCCAAATTGAACAACTTGGGCGTGTGGGACACTACCAGCTCGGAAAACATTGAACTTGTGTCTCTTACAGAAAGCATCATCAACAAGTCTCAGAAGTACCCAATCAAGACCATTGTAGAAAAAGTCATCAGCGGTGATAGGGTTGTTGCTCGTATTCTCGTCAAGAATAACCAACATGTTTCCACCACTTTGTTGTTGGCTGGTATCAAAGCTCCAAGAACTGATGACGTCAACCAGCCTGCTGCTATCACCAAAGTAGCCCAACAGGCTAAAGCTTTTGTTGAAGACAAGCTCTTGACCACTAAGGCTGAGTTGACTGTTTCTATTATAGGGGAGTCTCAGACAGGAGTTCCTATTGCAATAGTTCACCATTCTTCCGGAAACAAACTCCACGAGAAATTGTTGGAACAGGGATTTGGAGAAGTTGTAGACTGGCAATCAACCATGATTGGCTCTTCTACAATGGGAGGTTTGAGAAGAGCTGAACAAACTGCCAAAGCTTTGGGCAAAGGTTTGTATGCCAACACTACTCGTCCCTCTGGCGGTATTTCTGCAGGTTCTGGTGTTTCTAGCAAATCTTTGAAACATGGGTCCACTATTGAAAATGTACAGATTGCCAAGGTTGTCAATGCGGATACTTTGGTTGTTCGTTTACCTCATTCTGACGAAGAATTGACTGTGCAACTTGCTTCAATTAGAGGACCCAGACCAAATGACACTACTGTCACTTCAGACCATCAAAAGCAACAGGCACTTGTTTCTTCTGCTCGTGAATTCGTCAGACACCAAGTCATTGGTAAAACTGGTACACTCTTTATTGACGGTTACAGAAACGAAAACAAGGAGTTGGGTTTTGACGCCAGATTTTTGGTCAGTTTCAAGTACAACAACCAGGTCGACTTATCTGAAACGCTTGTGCAAAACGGTTGGGCCACTGTTATCAGACACAACAAGGCTACTGCCCACGAGAGGTCTTTGAACTGGGACAAATTAATTGAAATCGAGGAAGAACAAAAGAAGCAGGGCAAAAAGGGGTTGTTCACAAATGGTGACATCACTAAGGTTTTAACCGTAGGCACAAGAGTCATTGATGCTTCCGAGAACTTTGCCAAAGCCAAGACGTTCTTCAATGGATTCAAGCAAAAGGGCAGAATTTCCGGCTATTATGTGGAATTCGTTCCTTCTATTAACAGAGTCAAGTTGTTCAACCCTAAGGAAGGTTTGAAGTTGACGTTGATCTTGGGCGGTTTGACAAACGAAAGATCTGAAGCTTTGGGCGAACAGGGAGTAAAGTTATTGAACAAGAAATTCTTGCAAAGAGCTGTCGAGTTCGACATCTATGATACCGACAAAATTGGTTCGTTTATTGGTAACTTGTATGCTTCCAACAACAGCTTGTCTCCTGTTCAAGCCAATTTGTTAGAACAGGGTTTGACAAAGACCCACGAAATTGCTATCAACGTCAACTCGTTCGCCGGGGAATTGATCAAGGCTGAAGAAAGTGCCAAATCGGCCAAGAAGGGTGTATGGGCTGGCTATGATCCAGTCAAGGCTCAGGCAGAGTTGAATCAGACTGCTGCCAAGCTAAACGAATTGAACTTGGAATCATTGAAGCCCAAGTTCTTCGACATAGAAATCGTAGATGTAGACAGCGTTGGTGTTGTATCGTTCCACCATTTGGACGGAGCTACCGTAGCCAAGTTTAGTGATTTTAAGAAAAAGTTCAACGACTTCCATCTCAAGCTCCCCAGTGCCAGCACTCAGTCTGTTGACTTGCCTCACAACTTGACCAAGGCTCCTAAGAAAGGCGAGTTGGTCAGTGCCAGATTTGCTGAAAACAACAAGTACTACAGAGCCAAGGTCATCAACTTCGACAAAGCTTCCCACAAGTACGAAGTCAAGCACTTGGATTTCGGCAATGTTGACAAAGTCGCCTTGAATTCCTTGCGATTGTTGCCTACGCAATTCAACTTGCAGGCTTATCCTGTTTTTGCTCACACGGCTACATTGCAGAACTTAAGATTACCTCCCAAAACTCCTACTGACTACTTGACCGATGCCTTGTATGCATTAGAAGACTTGACGTTCGAGAAGAAGTTGGTGATCAGTGCCTTGCCATCGTCAATTCCAAGCGTGGAATATGAAGGTATTTTCTACGACGCGGAGGAGTCGTTGAAGGACTCCACCTACACCATTAACAAGCAATTGGTCAGCGAGGGTTGGGCCATTATAGACACCAAGAACGTCAAGCCACCAGTGAAGGACTACGTCAACGAGTTGGTCACTGTTCAAAACAAGGCCAAGTCGCAGCATTCGGGTTGTTGGGAGTTTGGCGATGTGTCTTTTGACGACGAGGACACTTTCTAGCCTAGGATTACCAAAAGTTAATAAAAATTCGACATTTACTGTGATTATTTACAGAGAAGAGACGCTAGAACAATATATTAGGAGAATCAACTAGTAGAGACAGTAGAGACTTGCCATGAATGGGAACAGGTAGCCCGTAGAGTTTAAAGCCAATGTCAGTTGGTGTATTTTGATAGATGTCTGCAACTTGAGTGCTAAGCGATATGAGCCGCACGGCCGTGGGAGTTTCGCAGCCACAGCTTGGCGAGGCATGAATATATGGAAAAGACAACGGAAGTATTGTTTAATCTATGGTTATCGATGGAAAATAGTAGCATATAGACGAACATGTAGTTCGATTCTTTTCTGTAAATACCCGGAGCCGTAATCTGATTTTCTGACTGAAATAGTGTACTCCTGAATTATGGCACTGTGTTCTCGGCACGCCAACAGAACAAACCACTACGAGCCGAAAAGTGCTCGCTATTAATTCGATCCCACCACCAATCGTTTTCTCATTATTTTCAATATTCGCTTTTTCTCTGCTATCTGCCATTTGTCACTCGTTAAGTGCCGTTCACTATCTCTCGCTAATTGTCGCCAGTATGGCTATCGATATTCTTGTGCCTCTCGCTCCCCATTCCTTTGTGTCACTTTCTACAGTCTTCTGTGCCCTTCCACGAAAAATTTGCTGGCGATTTGCGATAGTAGCTGCAGATTAAAAGTCGCGATAAATAACGTCCGCAGTGGAAATCTTTTATCTGGTGAATCTGATTTTTCATTTTTCATTTTTCATTTTGGCTTTTCTTTTGATTCACTTCTTCTTGATCTATTCATCTTTGTTGTCCGTATCTTCTAACTCTACAAGATGAACCCTGCTGTCACCAACATCGTTATCATGCTTGTCATGATGCAAGTGTCCCGTCGTTTGGATTTGGAGAACCCCGATATTCTCTTTTATGTCCGTGTGGCCTACTTGTCGTGCCAGGCCATAGCCTTGGGTGTCTATCTTTTCACCAGAGCCAAGATCAACGCCAGAAACGACTTGACCACCTTGAAGTACGTCGAGCCTGCTAACCCTATGGCCGGCGAGTCTGAACCAAGAGCCGTTGTCACCACTGTCAAGGAATACGACTTGCAGCAGGTCAATGCCCAACTCAAGGGTGTTGCACAGGGTTTGGCCATGATGGGTTTCATGCACATCTACATGAAGTACACCAACCCTTTGGTGATGCAATCTGTTTCGTCTGTCAAGTCCGCCTTTGAGTCCAACATCGTCAAGATCCACTTGTTTGGAACTCCAGCCTCCGGCGACTTGAAGAGACCTTTCAAGGCTGCTCCAGGCTTTTTGTCGGCCTTGACCGGTGGAGCCGGTGAAGTCAAGACCGATAAGGCTACGGTCGAAAGTGCCGAAATCAGCGGTGCTGGTGGTATCAAGGAAGATTAGATGAACATAGCACATGTTTGTTATTTTCGCCGATTGTATGTAGAACATTACTTTAATAAACTGGTAATAAAATACTCGACCCTTGAATTTCTAAAAATACTGAATAGTTTCAACAGGTGGAATTAGAATTGGTATTTCGACGTAGACTCTATAGAAAAATATCCCGATCTCCCTATCTAAAAAGAAACAGTTTAACTACACTTACTCTTCACGGTCTAGAAGGGTACTGTAATGTCAACTTTAGTGTTATGAACACTGAATTGTCACGGAATTGTTACAATACTTTATTCTGAAGCATTTGTGAAAAATTTCAAAAATCAAACTAGCTGTGAATTCTACCACGAATAGCGAATTCGAATTACGATTGCGAAATATACAAAGTCATGTTACATTACTTTTATGTCCATGTGATTGCTAGAATTAATCTATCACGTCAACTCTCTATTATTGTCCAATATTTACAAGTCTTTCATATACATCATGCGGTCTCTACAAGAATACACTCTTGCTCCTTACCTCGCACAAAACTGATGGTATCCAATAACTTGGCGCTCCATATAAGTTCCTGAACTCTCCATTTACCCCTGTTATAGATCTCAGGAACAGCTACAGCCAACTGGGGAATTAATCCAAGATACAAGTCCTTGTATTGCACAACCTCAGCAGCACTAGGCTCGCCTTCTTCTTTTTCTACGCGTAAAAATGCATCTTTAATCCATTTAGGCAAATAGTTATCTTCATCTCCGAGAAGATCACTATCTTTGGGATCGAGGTATTCGTCACGGTTGTAGCATCTGATCAAATACAATAGCCAGGCTCGGTCCAGAAACAGCGACTCTACAATTTCGTCATACGACGATACTCCTAAACTCACCAAGAGTGATTGCTCAAACTTGTGGTCTTTCTTGAAGACACTCTTCAACGTCACGAGATGAGATTTATTTGCAGAATCAGTCAATAACTCCTTCTCAATTCTCTTGATTTTCTTGATATTCGACAAGTAGATCTTTCTTTGCGACTGGATATAGGTTTTGATGGTGGCTGCGTTGACGCTCGACAGAACAATATCTGTATTCAATAGTTTGTTCTTGCTTTCAAGAGCTCCACGCAATTGGTTCAATCCGGCCAATTTCATTCTTAATGTAATACCATTGCTCTCCCATTTGTTCTTCACCAAAAACTGGAATACCTGGAGCAAATTCTCTGGCAAATTGTCATTTGTGATGAAAAAAAGGACACCATCCTCATATTCATGCTCTTTTGCTTTCGATACATCTTCACTTCTAACTACGGAAGTCGTATAGTCTTCCATTGTGGGTAACTTAATATGGTTTTCTTGCAATTCAGACATTAGATGCTGGGGGATCTTAATCTTTAAGGCTACGGAATCAGATGCATTATCATCGATACAGAACCCGTATGCTAACAAAAGCTCCTCATTGCCCTTTAAGCCGTAGTTGTTGTATAATTGGGCGTTGGGTACTACAGAGTCTGACTTAAAGTTGAAATATTTGTCTTCATAGACGGACCAGCTTACATTAGCCTTTGGATCATGGTTCAATAAGTCTATAAGGGGTAAAAGCATAGCCTCATCACGCTTAAAATCTGCATCTACTGCTGACTTCAATAAGTAAGCTGGAAATGAACGAGATTTCAAAATCAACGATGCCCACAAGTAGTTAGGAAAACTAGTCCAGTTATCCGTTTCCTTCTCATTTTGAACTATAAAATAGTTATAGAAGTCTTCGTCCTTATAGAATTTGCACTCATAGTAGAATTTCATATTGACAAAATGTTCTTCTGGCTTTTCTGTGGATTCTGGTAACATGTTGATAACTTGCCACCATTCTTCTACCAATTGCCCAATATTCTCTTTTAGTGAGTTTCCTAGATTGGTCCCTCTAAGAAGAGCTTTATCTTCAGCAGTCCAACAGTAGGGCGAGTTGATTTGTTTCAAAGTTGGAAGCAATTGCAAATATGGCTTGTAGAAAGAAGATGCCAAATACTTGCTACTTCTCTCACGAGCAATATACAACTTCAATAACGAATTTATATTGCTAGTATTCAACGAAATAGCTTTGAAATCACTTTCACTGTCTTTCTGAAAAGATTTAATAGCATCAGCAAGAGTAACTATGAGCTTTGCGGGCAATCTGATTTGGTTTCCTTCTAGTTTGGCATTTTCTTTATAGCTATTTCCAAAGAAAGCACCTATATTTCCAGGAGAAATCTGCTTAAATGAGACGCTTTCGCTAATAAGCGCACCGTTAGTCTTTACCCAGCTTACAAGCTCGTCAATACTGCCCAAGGTCGACATTTTGGTAAGAAAACAGGAATTGAATAGTATTAGAGAAAGAATCATTGTCTTAGTCTGATGGCATATTGATCGGCGCACGACTTTGAATTGCAATTCTCTATTCTGGATACAATACTACATAGTACTTTTCATAAAAATGATCCCAACCGGTGCAAGTTATTAAAACTTACGGATAGAATTGGTTCATACTGAGACCCAAATGATATTGAGCCATTCTGTTATACTTTTCAGTATATCTGTTCTTTTTCGTTACACTATACTTATTCTTGCTTTTGTTGACATGAAATAAAGTGAGTATTAATCTAACTTAAGATTGAATGGCTGCAACAATTTTTCGCAGATCAAAATTCTTATCAGATTCACTACCATAAACTGGAGCCAATGACCACTTCGAAGAAAACGAACCAAAAACCAAGAATATGTAAGGAACTCAATTTTTTAAACTTTAGCTTCAAGTGTCACCAGCACCATCTCCAAAGAAAAATACAGTAGTGGAGCAAGACACAACTAACACCAATGTAGTATCACGTGACATCTAAATCTCCTGTTTTTCACTGAGCAATTTTCAACCTGATTCTATAATCTATTGATTCACCTTTTCCATCTCCAAATACCAATTCTAGAGCATGTTGTCGCGAGTTGTTCTCAGAAGTTCCAGAACTTCGCTTGTGTATACCACGAGAAGTTTCGGCTCTTCATTGCACCGTTTCAACGAGATACCAAAGATTCAAGATTCCAGTTCAGACAGTTCAAACCCCGTTTCAGACTCTAAGAAAAAGAGACCTTTGAGTCGTGTAGCTATAGGCACTTTGAACTCGGGCAAAAAGTATGCAGAAAACAGTAGTATTGAGTTTGCTTCCTGGAAGGCTGTTCTTTTGCTTTTAGTCTTGGGTGGTGGAGCTACGTATTGGTTTAGTAAGGAGAAGGAAAGAATCCGTATTCAGAAGGAGGTTGAATCCAAGAGAAGTATAGGAAAACCATTGATCGGAGGACAATTCAATTTGATTGATACTAAAGGACAACCTTTCACTCACAACAACTTGGTCAATGACAGCAAGAAGTTTTCCATTATTTACTTTGGCTTCACTCATTGCCCAGACGTCTGTCCTGATGAATTGGACAAATTAGGTGAAATGTTGGAAGAGTTGAAGAAGAGCAAAATCGAAATGCAACCAATTTTCATAACATGCGATCCTGCCAGAGATACTCCCGAAATTGTGGAACAGTACTTGGAAGATTTCCATCCAGATATCATTGGCTTGACTGGATCTTATGACGAAGTCAAAAACTGTTGTAAGAAGTACAGAGTGTATTTTCTGACTCCTACCGATATCAAACCTGGTCAGGACTACTTGGTGGACCACTCAATCTTCTTCTATGTGATGGACTCCGAGGGTCAATTTGTAGATGTAATTGGCAGAGAAGCCACTGCTGCTGAAGGTGTAGACAAGATCAAGAAACAGATTGATGCCTTCATTCCAAAAGAGGAAAGAGAAGCTAGAAAGAAATCCAAACTCAGTTTTCTCTACAAGTAGACTTAAACTCTAGACTAGATGATAGCAACTAGGCTAGATTGGTTACGAGAGTTTTCCCACCTCATTGTACATAGGGTGAACTCAGATATAATGGCACTACACGTTTAATGTATATGAATAACTTATGCCAACACAATGTATAGGAATATAAGTCTTGACGTGGTTACAAAATTGTAAGCCTAGTATGTAATTCATTAAAGCTAAAAGTGGATAGATTTCAGTGAAAAGGAAAAGAACGACAAGGTTAGGCGCTAAACGAAATATATACTGTTGACATGAGGTATTGGCTGTTCAAAAATTACGAAAGAACCAATCTTCTGTAGCCTCCACAGGCTTTACATTCTTCTTGGTGAACCGCCATCTTCTTTTGCACTTCTAATGGGTCTTCAGCTTCCTTTGGTTCTGGCCAGGACAAGTATTCGTTTGAATAGTTGGACTGGAAATCTTGAGGAATAATTTCCAATCTCTTACCGTAAGATGTAACCTTTCTCCAGTCACGATGTACGTTGTACAAGGAGTCTGACAAGTAGGCGAAACATCTTTCAAACATCTTGTTGTTCAATTCCGAAGTCATCTGGGGTTTGAAGTCACTGTACTCGGCCCAAGCCTGCTTGGGGTCAGAAAGAACAAAGTCGGTTGCCTTCTTCACGGCCCTCAAGAACTTTCTGATCTTTTCGGGGTTCTCAGCTAAGAACTTGTCGTTGGCAATGTACAATATAGTACAGAAACAACAGCAGCCAAGTTCAGCCAACTTGTCGATTCTTAACATTTTAGCGTCAGAAATTGGTCTTCCCTGTTTTCTCAAGTAGTCTTCCAATTCAACTTGCTGAATACATTCAATACCAATTCCAGCATCGATTGAACCTTCAATGATGTACTTGGCTACGTTCATGCCACATCTTACAGCCGTATAGTCGTCTGGAGTCATACCGTAATGCTTGGTTAATTCGTCAATTTGAATTTTGCCAAACTCACCAACGTAACCAATTCTCTTTCCCTTCAAGGACTGGAAGTCTGGAGTGATTCCAGAACCCTCCAAATACAAAACCCCAGTGAAGGGTTCGTCCAACAAGGAACCAATTGAAGTGACTGGGAAACCTCTAGCTTTCGCAGCCAATGTGTGAACCATTGCCTTTAACCCCATATCAATTTTACCAGAACCAATGAGTTCGGTAACATCAGAAGGGTTGGAGGGTTCAAGGATCGAAACATCAATACCTTCTTCCTTGAAGTAGCCCTTGGTTTGGGCTAAATAGATAGGAATATGGTATGGGGTTGGTTGCCAATTGAGCAAGAAAGAGATCTTTTCGGTGGTCATTTTAGAATGTATTTGGATTACAATGAAATAAATCGAAAAACATTCAGTATCTGGGAACTTCCGGTCTTTTTATAATTTTAGATGCTGGGAAGCATGCCCACTAATCCTTGAATGCCCCAAGCATAAAGAGGAGAGCTATGCCCCGTACTACCACGAGAAGAAGATAAGAATTAACTCAGGAACTTTCCCTGTAATTGCATAGACTTGTTCTTGGAACGAGGAAGAATGTTGCAGCCAGTCCCTAACAGCTGATTTCCCAAAATCAGTTGAATATGGATCAAGAATGAGCTCTGTAAGTGCATTTGACAACAAGGATTTTACTATGCTGGAGCTTTCTAAAAGTTTAGCAGCCAGCTAACCAGGGGAATAGACTTCCGATATTTGTTCCCTATTCAGTTTACGTCATCAATAAACCTGAAAAGGGAGGTCTCGGAATCCATTTGTCCAAAGGTAACTCAAACTATCTATTGTGCCCTTTAAACGCATAATATACAAATTTCTGAAAATCTTGGGTGCGGGAGTCTTTTCAGTTCTCCGTACTCAATGTAAAAGTGCATCTTTACAAGACTTGAGGTATATATTGCTAATTTTAATATTCGTATGGGTTTACTATTTACTGTTCGCTGTAGTTGTAACAGGCATCAAAGAAGGCAATCTCATGATCCAATGCCTTTACAAAGACCCTTTCACTGATCTCTCGATCTTCAGGTGATTTAACTACCCTGTCTACCTCACTCTTAAGAAATGCCACCCACTGTGAAAAATCCTCTCCACTGTGTAATCTGATCCATTCGTTATGTTTGTAGGTGATGTTGGCAGGGATCAACTTGTTATCGATGCTGTAGTCAGCCCAGCCTAGATACACCTTTTCCATAGTGTACATATATGTAATGAGCTCTACGTAGGACTTGCTTTCATAAGTAAGCTCGATGAGCAATTCGTTGTACTTCTGCACTTCTGGAAGAGTTATTGGCTGCTCAAGTAACATTTGTGGTACATTCTTCTGTAATTCAGGTAAGCTCTCATCTTTCAATTGTTCTAAGCAATCAAAGAAGTAGGAATTTTCGTCGTTGGAAACAAATCCTATCTGCTTTCCAAGTGTGATGGCAGCTTTTGCATCGTCACAATGGGCCAAAACTTTGCCAAACAAGTTCAATCCTATCTGGAAAAACTTCAAGTCTTGGGTCAAATAGGTGAACATACGGTAGTTGGCCAAAGTACCCTTGCACAACTCATTAGTTAAAGGATGCGTGATGGACTGAGTGAATTTTTCATGGTGCTTCGTCAACAATTCTTCAATGATAGACATTTTCTCTGTACTGGTACCTATGAATGGGTGACTACAAAAGGAATATGACTACTATTTTTCAGGTCGTTGCTTGGAAATAAATTGACAATATTGCAATTTTGAGTTGCTATCAATTATTTTGGGGCCATTTTAAATATGCGCTTAACGGAAAACTGCCTGAGAAATAAATTTTCAATTCTACCACCAAGAACTCATTTAAACATCCCAGGAGTATCTTCCTTGTTCTTTTGCGATGAGCTTGCTAACTATCGAATTATTGCTATTATGGATATTGAAAGCAAAAAGGAGAAATCTGTGATTTCCAGAGAATTTGAAGATGGAAGCGAGAAGTCTACTCAGTTCGCACCTCCCAAATATATTGCTTGGATTTATGAATTAGACAACTTTGGGATCGAAACTAGAGGTATCGAAAGAGTCTCTGCAGAAGAAAGAAGAGCATTGGCTGCCAACAGTTCTTCTTGGACTCGCTTCTTACATGTCTTCGGACTTTGGATTGCCGCCTGTGGAGGTTTGACTACGATGTCGTCCTTCTTTCTCCCCACTTTATTATTCGGTTTGAGCATGAAAGACAGTTTGATCTGTGGGTTGATCTCCATGAACCTCGGTTGTTTGGTACCAGCATACTGTTCCACAATGGGGCCAAAATCTGGATGTCGTCAGATGGTAGGCGCTAGATTTTTGTTCGGTCAATGGGGAGTCAAGTTCGTTTCTTTAATCTGTATTGTTGGAGGGATTGGATGGTCCGTGGTCAATTGTGTCATCGGTGGACAGCTTTTGATAGCTATCAATAACAATATCCCATTATCTGTTGGTATTGTCGTTATTGGAGTTATCAGTTTGGTGATTGCTATATTTGGTATTAGAGTTCTCCTCAATTTCCAAACCATTTTGTCCATTCCATTGATCGTAGCTTCGATCTTGTTCTACGTTGTGGTTCTCAAGAGAGTTGACTATATTCATGATTCTAACGTCTTGGTTGCCGAACAAGGACTTTCCGGGTTGACAGTTCGTGGTAACTGGCTATCCTTCTTTGCTATTGGCTATTCTGTCACAGCTACTTGGGGGTCTGGTGCATCCGATTACTACATTTTATTCCCTGAAGAGACACCCAGTTACCAAATTTTCATCGTGACATTTCTTGGGATTGCTGTACCATCCACCTTTGTTGCTATTATAGGGACTATTTGTGGCTCCATTGCTTTTGCGTACCAACCATGGAATGATGCTTACAACAATTTTGGCATTGGTGGATTGATCAACGAATGCTTCAAACCCTGGGGAAGATTCGGTCTGTTTGTGGTGGTTCTCCTCTATATTTCCCTTATCTGTAATAACATCATGAACACCTATTCTGTTGCATTTGAGTTCCAATTGATAGACAGAAAGCTTGCTTACATACCTCGTTGGTGTTGGGCTATTGTCATGACTGTTATCTACATTGCATTGAGTGTCGCTGGTAAAGAACACTTTTCTACTATTCTTAGTAACTTCTTACCTATGTTGGGCTACTGGATTTCAATGTATATAACTATTCTATTAGAAGAGAACATCTTCTTTAGATCGACCGTGAAGACCAGAGCTTTGCACCATTGCGAATTTGACGAAAAAGCGGATAGCGATTGGAGTTACAACTGGTCAAACTGGAACAAACCTCGAGGTATCACCATGGGTTTAGCTGCAGCGGTTTCTTTTGCAATCGGTGTTGTTGGTGCTGTCATGGGAATGAACCAAGTCTACTATCAGGGACCAATTGCTAAGAAAATTGGAGACTACAGCGGAGACGTGGGCATGTGGCTCTGTGGCGGTTTTACTGGAATAGTCTACCCATTTTTGAGATACTGGGAATTGAGAAGATTTGGTCGTTGATCTGAATGTATATACTGGCCATTGAATATAAAATTAATATGAGATCGAATTGAAAGACGTTCTAAACTTAAGTAAATTCACTTTTAATTTGATATGGTCTGTAGAGATAAGATGCAAGAGATCCTGTTCTCGTTTTTCTTATATTTTTTGCAACCGCTGAATCGGACAAGAAAATTACAAGTAGCATGAGAATTTTATCTGCTTCAACATGAGAATCATCTTAAACTATAAGCTTACATCACTACAAGCATATATCGCTATATCTATATATTATATTTGTTTATGCTCCTGTTTCTGATGATTTCCTAGTGCTACTTGCCCCAGATTACCCGATTTGGAAGTTGTACTTGAATTCAAGCGGCTCTAACAATATGTAGGAATAAAACCAATGAAATATGCTGATAAGAAAAAACTTACACTTCATAGTCCAGTTTTTCTTTAAGTAAGAATGCTAGGTCTTAGCGAAGAGCAAGTTAAACAGTACAGAAATGAAGGAATGCTCTGCATTCCTGATTTTCTCACGAAAAACGAAATTTCAGAGCTTTTGGATCGTTCCCATGAACTTCTAGATAAATTCAAAATAGAAGATCATCCCCGGACTCAGTTCAAAACGGACGATAATGACCATATTGGAGACGAATATTTCTTCAATTCGGCCGATAAGATCGGGTACTTTTTCGACACAGATGCGTTTGACAAAGACGGAAAGTTACAGTATAACGTTCAACTGGCCATAAACAAGATTGGCCATGGGTTACATATGAAAGATTCGCTTTTCCACAAGATCACTTTTGACAAAAAAGTCAAAGCTATTGCCAAGTCGTTAGACTATGTAGATCCTCGGGTGTTGCAAAGTATGTTGATATTCAAACAGCCAGCAAAAGCAGATGTAGCAAGCGAAAGAGACAATGCTGTACCTCCTCATACTGATGCCACCTTCTTATATACTGATCCGCTTTCAGCAATTGGATTCTGGTACGCTCTTGAAGATTGCACTATTGTGAATGGATGCTTGCAGTATCTACCAGGATCCCATAATGAATATCCCGTACACAAGCGATTTGTCAAGATAGATGGAGGAAGTAAGGGATGCAATTTTATTGACATAGCGAAGGAAGTTCCGGTAAAGGAGAGTCCCGAGGACTACAAGATAGTCGAATGTAAGGCTGGTTCATTAATTTTGATTCACAATTCAGTCTTGCACAAGTCAGAAAAGAACCGTTCAGACAAATCCAGATTCGCATACGCCTTCCATGTTATCGACGGCACGGCCAAGTACGATAGCTTAAACTGGCTCCAAGTACCCCCTGGTCCAGCTGGCGGCACGGAATTCAGTAAGCTCTACGATGAATAATTCAGATATAAATATAAAAATAAACAAGCTTCGAAGATTATGTAACACTTTTGGACTGTTATTATTTTGTCTCTCATTGAAGTGAATCTTGATCTTTGTGATTTCCAGAAGAATATTAAAAGTGTTTACGGTACCACTATATTAGCCATAAATGCTAGATGATCTACTGGAACAATATGAATGCTTTCGTTACTTAATTATTATAAATATATATCCTATCGTTACCGTACTTTCCCAATGGCCGTCTCTTTAGCATGTCAGACTGTCTTTGGGATTGATCAATTGGCCCTGCCAACTGTAGTACTTGCTCATATCCACATGGTGCTTTCTACCATTGGATGCTTCATACATGGAACAGCCATACATAGCAGCATAGGGAGGAGTGTACAAATGCAATGACACAGACACTTTATCAGTCTGAGGATTGGAGATCTTGTGCAAGCCGATATCGTCAGAAATGTAGCCAACTTCGTCTCTATGCATAGTAGTCTGTTTCTTACACTTCATACAGCTTCCCTCATCTTCTGGGATTTCATAGAGAGACTCGACTAATTCACCTGACAAGATCTTCATACAACAATGAGCTTTAGCGTGATCGTGAATAGCGCTAGACTTTCCAGGAGACCACACCAAGATGAGCAAGTTAGCGTTATTGTTGATATTGATAATTCCGTTTCTGGAGTAGTTTCTGGACACATCGTGCAATGCCATTTTTAACCAGTCGATGTCATTAGAGGTGTAGTTCTCCATGATTCTTCTCACTTCGTTTATGTCAATATCTTCAGAAGCAAGCCCCTTGTCTTTACCCAACAACAGCTTGAGCTGCTGGATCATGACATAGAAGCCACTATCGGTGGGTATGCAATCGATAGTAGTAGAATCCACATTGACAGTTGGCCGTTCAGCAACCTGGGGGGAGCTCATGTGAGCGGAACCACAAGAAACGTTGGAACCGGCGGTGCCAGGAGCAGCCGCTGAGTTCGGAGTCGAGGGTCTCTCGAAATGATTAGCACTTGTGAGA
Organism: Scheffersomyces titani; assembly: GCA_030565185.1. NCBI lineage: Eukaryota > Fungi > Ascomycota > Pichiomycetes > Serinales > Debaryomycetaceae > Scheffersomyces > Scheffersomyces titani. The sequence continues at coordinate 239,247 of JAJMBD010000004.1, read as the reverse complement.
GTAAGCATGTCCGCAAGAGTATCAAACAAGGGCGCTATCAAATGAAGGTAGTGTAGGCTTTACCGCTGAGAGTAGAGTCTTGTGTCGAATGAAGGTATAAGTAAGGTTTGCTAACAAGAAAGTAGCAGATAATTTATGGTATTCTGAACGCAGTAAACCAGTCTAGCAATGCAAGTGGATTCTCTATTGTATCTACGGGAAAAATGGGAGATACTTATACTAGAAAAGTCTGAAACTATTTAGGCAGTGATTCTGAGTCTTGTGTCGCATATTTTTATTTGATGGAGTCAAACGGTACAGAATTGCATAATTTTTTATGCCCACAAAGGTAATGCGGCGGTCTTCACATGGCGGCGCCTACGGAATCGTGCCCCAACCGTGAAAAGCGGGTCATACCTTCCGAAAAGTTGCTGCTTTGGGACATTTCGGCCACGGAACGACCATTTTGACCCGCTGAAATATACAACATCGTAGCGGATTTATTTTTGAGCTATTATCGTTGTTTTCTAGGCATTTGATGAAACGAACACTTGTCACATAGACTGATATATTCTGTAATACAAAGGGATTTAAAACTTGTCTGAACTGGTGTATTTGTGCTCTCTTACAGAAGGAACTTCAACTTTACAGTAGATAGTGAACAAGACGATGATATCTTCTCCTTGTCACAACCACTCCACGCAAATTCCACCAATATAGCTGTCACTAACTTCAATGTGTTCTTTATCTTCGTGTGTCTCGAATTAACCACCGTATTTGGGAGCGGAGTCAAGATCGCCCGCCGTATGCCCTTGTGAGGCATTTGTCGGCACATACCCAATTGGGTAACCACCGCCCAGACACGTCCATGTCGTCATATGCAATTGCGTGATATTTTCTCAAGTTGTGTAATTTGGGTATGCATCAGGTTCTACGTGCAGTACTGAGAAGACCTAGCGCAAAAGTATGACTCTATCTATAGAAGTTTTCTTTTCTGCTCACAAAAAACGGGGTTTGAAAACTCCCAATGTTCCGCAGCCAAGTATATGAACCAACGGTTTCCATGCATTTATCACGTAATTTGCAAAACAAGCTGGCCCCATTTGTTTATCAGCTCACATTGCAACAATAGCAAACCCCATTTCGTATTTTGCAACCATTCAGAAGCTTATCTTATCAGATTCACTTCTGTCTACCTTCATACATCATGACGAACCACAGTCGACTAGCTGTGGCTGAACCTGCACATTCTAACGATATACCACCGGCTGCAATTCAAACCGAAGACGAATCCACACTTGCAACCCAGGTGAGCGGAACTAAACCGGCTGCTAATGATTTTGCAGCCAGATGGTGGAAACTTGTCAAGTACGAATTCGCCGACAACTTTTCGCCGGTACATTATGTTTCCATCATGGGAACAGGCATTTCTCTGAACATCTTGTACAACTTTCCATATCCAGCTCATTGGCTCAGGGTATGTGGAATCATCATGTTTGCCATAGCAGTGGCTCTCTTTTTGGTGACAACTTTGATGACGATCGTGAGCTGCTCCTACCACCCGGAGAGAATCAGACAGTATCATGTCGATCCGTCCATAGCGGTGTTCATGGGCTGCTATGTCATGGGCTACATCACCATCATCAACTTCATACATTCTCTAGTAGGACATAAGCATATCATTTTCGTGTGGGTATTGTGGTGGATAGCCATTTTCCTTTCGGTGTACACCGCATTTGTGATTGTATTCTTCTCTTTCATGTCGAAATTGAACAAGCAATTCGAGCCAAAGAATATCACAGCAGCCTTGTTGTTGCCTGTCGTGGCCATTACAGTGGTTTCCTCCAGTGGCCATTTGATTACACCCAACTTGCTAACGTTGCAACAGAAGGTTATCACTGAGTTGTTCAGTTTGATGCTCTGGATGATTTCCATAGCACTTGCATTCACAATCATTGCTATCTACTTTGCTAGACTCGTAGTATTCAAGATACCTAGCACCAGTTTAATTTTTTCCAGCTGGTTGCCCGTAGGATTCTTGGGACAGAGCAGCTACAGCATTATGCTATTCGGGGTGAACATGTACCAGTTGATTCCCGATGCATATCTTGGACATTCGTTCTTGGTGACTGCGGCGCTCGTTTCGTTGTTTCTCTTGTCTTTTGGCTATTTTATGACATTCATTGCTGTCTGTTCTATCTTGTCGAAAGTAAAACCATTTGCACGTAAGCCGAAGGGAGCGCTCATGGCCAGGAACGGTTTAATGAAGTGGAACAAGTCTTGGTGGGCCATGACTTTCCCCTGCGGGACAATGTCATTATCCAACTTTGAGATATCAAAGGGGATTGTGGGGAACTACGAGTTGCCCTTTTTCAAGGTCATGAGCTGCATTTTCGCTATTTGTTTGTTCTCCATCACCATCATCTGTTTGGTAGGAATTGTGGTATATGTTTATGATTGCATCAAGAGTTTATTTGTCAAGAGTTCTGAAAAGACAGACGCTCTGACAATGGTATAGATTTATGTTATTGTTATTAATAGACTTTCATTGTTACGTCGGCTATCTACGCTCTAAAGTATATACACTATTCACAGGAATTCCTCCAATTATAATTGGAATGGGCCCATCATTCATCCATGATTGTTAGGAGATCTTCTTTCAGTAGCCAGCGGGTATTTGTGTTTGTATAGTCGCTGCAGTAGATATGCATTGTAAATTTCTTGATAATATGTCACCTAAGCGGTTGCGAACATGCGTCTATTGAAGCTGCTATTAATGCCAGCTTCAGTAGGTTGACACGATCCTTTTCGTTGACGTCATCCTCGGCTGGAATAATACTGGGAAAGTCTCTGTTCGGCCTTATAACCCACATAAGGTCTGCGGAGGTGAGAAAATGTATCACAAAACAGGATTTAAGGACACCAAAACGCGGTTCTGTCATATTGTTAGTATAAATCCGGCCAACCCCACACTACTCCGGCAAAACATAGTTGGTGACAGAATGAATATAATGCTTGGGAGCTGCTCCCTGAAACTCCGTTGGTGATTCTTCTCTGGTAGAACTGTAGTTTTCAGAGACCAACCCACAGAAGGCTCTTACATTCATATGGATCACAAGTAATGTCGGATATACACCAAGTTCAAGATTTGGAACTGCAAAGTCCTCCGCTGAAAAAAGATGTTGGAAGCATAGAAGAAGACGAAAACATAGACGAAGACGGAAACATAGACGAAGACGAAAACTATTCCACACCTTCGTCTGGTCCTATTAAGTACGAGCAAACGGTGTCAAAGAAGCCATTCGTCACCAGATTGAGAGAGCTTCTTTTCCGCGAGCTCATTGAAAAATTTGTACCAGCATATTTCGCAACCATTTTGGGTCTTGGAATCTCCGCCGTGATGCTTCATCTCTTTCCATATCCAGCCTTCTGGCTAGAGACTATTGGCAAAATTGTGTTTGGCGCCACTGTGCTCGTGTTTCTCGTCTTAACATTCAGTTGTATAGTAGGTTTCTTTTACTATCCCTCCCGGATTGTAGAGTACCACGTTCATCCATTGCACTCAGCCTTCATGGGTGCCTATATCATGGGCTTTATTGTCATAATCAACTTCATTCGTTTGCTTGTTGGTACACATCATATCATGCTTCTCTGGGTCTTATGGTGGATAGCCGTGGTTATGTCCATCTACTGTGGCCTTGTCATCTACTTCTTTGGTACTTTCTCCAAGTCGAATAAACCTACCCAACTTGAACATATTCACTCGGTTGCATTGTTACCGGTTGTTACTTTGGCCGTTGTGTCATCTTGTGGTCATCAAATATCGACCTCGTTGACCTCGTTGAACCATTTCGTCATCACAGAGGTGTGTAGTTTCATACTTTGGGGTATTTGTGTAAGCATGGGTGTAAGTTTTATGCCCATCTACTTCGCAAGACTTATGATCCACAAAATTCCCCATTCAGGGCTTATTTTAACCAACCTCTTGCCCATTGGTCTCTTGGGACAGACATCCTACAGTATCTTTCTTTTTGGTGTAAACATGTATGACCGTATCCCCGACAAAGTGCTTGGAACATCGTTTTTGGTTAACTGTGCACTTTTTGCAGGGGTTGTCTGTGGCTTTGGTTACTACATGACTTTCTTGGGGATCTTGTCAGTCTTCACGAAGATCAGACCGTTTACCAAAAATCCAAATCCTAACTTCACGCATCCAAAATATGGTAACCTTACTTGGAACAAAGGGTTCTGGGCCATTAATTTCCCTCTCGGAACAATGTCCTTGGCTAGTGCCGAAATTGGTAAGGGTGTTGTAGGAAATTACCCGCTCAAATTCTTCAAGATTGTCGCTTGCATGTACTCGGTGACATTGTTCCTTATAACTATCTACAATGTCATAGGGGTTCTTACTTATTGGTATGATTTGGCAGTCGAGCTTTTCTACCCTAAGTTGGAAGAATTTAAGACAGCATAATAGACAACTCCTTTAATCCGATTAATTTTTAATTATTTATTGCCGACATGATGGCACTGAACAGCAAAGTTTGCTACGCAGAATTCTGATGGGTACCTACGGTGCTTATCTAATAATCGTAATCTATACTACCATAGATAATCGTTTCTAATTGCGAAATACTTAGGGCAAGTGCTCGTATGAAAATAGCGTTGACGCAGTTCGAAATCACGTCTTAGATTCGTCTATAGTAGCAAAATTTTACAACAATTAATGTGTATAAGCTTATCGAAATTATAATTCACTTATATCACAGCAGCAGTCTCCAAGTAATTAATTCATCTCCATTCGCAAGCTCTGACGACAAAAGCTTCGTCATATATCAAATTGTATTTACTTCATAATTTAAGGTAGTGTATCCCAGGCGGAGAAAATAAATATCCACGGAACATGTCAAATTTCCGACACCATACCAGCCGCTTGCACCTAAATTAGCTAAAGAGTCATTAGGTTTATTGTCATAAAAAAATTAAAATTACTACTTTGAAAGCCTTTGTCTGTGCATTGATACTTTCGTTAGGGAGGGCTGACTAATCCTTGCAAGTTACTCGGTCAACAGGGACCATTTATGAAACTTGTAGCTTACTGTACCAGTGTAAATCGACGCCGTATACACTGAGCTTAAACTGGAAGTTTTCGGCAAAATGGCAGTACTGGATCTATCCGTAATCACTGTATATATATATATATATATATGCATATATACATAAAAATTTATTTAAGAGCAATCCTTCGGGCGATTTGGGATCTTCGCAGCCACTTGAATATTCATTTTATATAAATTCATTTTATATAATAAGTATGAACTCTATTGATGTATTTGGGGATCAGGAATACAAAGATCTGATACGGCGTAATCGAAAGTTTGAACAAATAGAAGAAGAAGAGGAATCTTCTTCGTCGACAGTAGATGATGGAGATTTTCCGGTAAGATTGATATCTCTTCTCAAGCTTGAACTAATTGAGAAATTCGATACAGCATATTTTGCCATTATTATAGGGTTTGCAATCTCGGCCAATATATGCTACGAGTTTCCTTACCCTTCCAGTTGGCTCAGAGTATGCGGTATAATATTCTTTGCCTTCGCTGTATTTTTCCTCATTACTACTTTGAGTCTTTTCATAATTGGTTGCTTTTATCACCGAGAGAGAATATACGATTATCATACTGATCGAACAAAGTCGTCATTTATCGCTGCTTTTGTCATGGGATTCATAACTATAATAACATTTATTCACCACCTTGTTGGTGAAAAGCATGCCATTTTTGTATGGATTTTATGGTGGATAGCTGTCTTTTTGTCGATGTATTGTTATGTCATATTCTACCTATCCTATTATTCAAAGCTAGGCAAGAAATACACCCTAAAGGACGTAAATTTTACTGTCATCTTGTTGCCTGTCACATTTGTCGTCGTTGCCTCGAATGGTGAATCTATTGCTCCTAGCTTACCAACTATTGAATTACGTATAGTAACAGAGTTGATCAGTTTGTCGCTCTGGAGTATTTGCTGCTGCTTTGGGATAATCTTAATTCCAATCGTTTTATTCCGAATGATGATGTACAAGATACCAGATTCTGCCGTAGTATTTTCCTTTTTCCTTCCAATCGGTTATGTTGGCCAGCTCAGTTATTTCATTATGCTTTTCGGAAAGAATATGTCACAAATGATTCCTAACCAAAATATTGCGGAGTCATTCACAGTGACTTGTGGCCTCCTCTCTTTCTTTTTGATGTCATTTGGATACCTATTGACACTTCTAGCTATAGTTTCTGTCTTGTCCAAGATACGGCCCTTTGCTAGAAATCCAAACCCAAAGTACGCTTCCAGAAATGGCTTACTAGTATGGCACAAGTCGTTTTGGTCCATGAATTTCCCTATCGGAACAATGTCTTTGGCAAACATTGAACATTCCCGAGGAACTGTCGGAGGCTACCAAATAGAATTTTTCAGAGTGGTAAGTGCAATCTATGGAGTTGCATTGATCTTGATCACAATCGGTAACACGCTTGGAATGTTGCACTACATCTTCAAGAGAGCAAGCAGTCTCTTTGAGGTCAGAAAAAAAGAATCTATCGATATCTGACAAATACTTAATAAGAATAGAATTCATCAAATCATTATGTAGCTTTCGTAGGTGATTAAAACCCGGAAACTGATAATACTTCAAAGCAAATCAGTATGAAATAAAAGCTGGTATAGAATTTCTTTTACTTGTAATACAAGCAAAGTAGGTTGAACATAACATAAACTTAAACCAACAAGAAAAATCTTGGTTAAGCACCCCTCTTGATGTATCGGTTCTGCAGTTATATATTGCGTTGTATAATAACGCAATTATTTTTGCATCCTGCTATCCAATTACATTTATAAAATGACGGCAGTCACCTAAATATTATCACAAGGTTCTAGCATTGGAGAAAAGGGTATGTTTAGTAATTGTGCCAATAAAGATAAGAGCCATAAGTTTATTTCTAGTTAATTTTCTAGCAACAGTCCTTGAGTATATACACTTTAGTAATTTTTGTAATTCTTCCATTGCTGATATCCGCATTACAGTTTGAGTAGATAGCACTGAAGCTCAGGCGAATTTCCACAATTCTTTACAAAGCTTTCTATTCATTATTCAGTTCAGCGTGATTAATAGCTACTGACTCATCTCCACCAGCTGTCAAACAAAACAGTCGGTTAAAATAGGTTGCAACTTCCTGCGCCTATGCGACTCGGCTCCTGCACACTGCCTTGACCCAAGTATTTTCATTTTTCAGCTATACCGAGTCTTCAGATCATACCGCGCTATTCATTTCTACTATAAAAGAGTCTTCCAGACCATGTCGTTCCCCGAGAAGCTGAATCAGTTGCCTCTCGGTTACAAGGTTGGAAGTCGACGTGTCTATCACAGCACCGAAAGAGATCCTAGCCGAATATCGGGGGCATCTCTCACAAAATTCGACCACTTCCTTGTGGTAGCCCTACTTCTGGCTTCAGTGCTAATTAGATTATATAGGCTTCCTTATCCTACAAGGGTAGTTTTCGACGAGGTTCATTTTGGAGGTTTTGCGAAAGATTATTTTGCTGGTGAATTCTTCTTAGATGTCCATCCACCGCTTGTTAAGCTCATCTATTACTTGATCGCAGTCGTCGTGGGCTGGAATGGCCAGTTCACGTTTGAAGGAATTGGCGAATTGTACGACAAAGATGTTCCGTATGTCGTCATGAGATTGTTTCCAGCATTGTGTGGGATTTTCACCGTAGTATTGACGTTTTTGATCCTTCGCATGACAAATTGTAGATCTTTTGTGGCCCTTTTTGGAGCGTTTTTGGTTCTTATCGAGAATTCACTTGTAACCCAGTCGAGATTCATCTTGCTTGACAGTCCGCTATTGTTTTTTATGTCACTTTCGATCTACGGACTCATGAAACAAAGAGTGTGTCAGCCCTTCACTAAGCAATGGTTCAAAAGCTTTTTATTGGCAGGTATGGGTCTTGGGATGACAGTTTCCACAAAACTCACGGGCCTTTACACCATCGCATGGATGGGCTTGCTAACTATCATTGAACTCTGGGAGTACTTGGGAGATTTGAACGTAACAATGAGACAATGGTGTGCTCATTTTGCAGCTCGCTTTGTAGCCTTGGTATGTATTCCAGTGTCCATCTACCTTTCTGTATTTTATCTTCATTTCCTCATTTTGCCATTTAATGGCAGCGGTTCGGGAGCCATGAGTCCGATATTTAGATCAACATTGCTTGACTCGGATTTTCTCACCAATGAACCAGTTGAAATTTCCTACGGAAGCACTGTCACTATAAAACATAACAACTTGGAAGAGTACCTTCATTCTCACGACCATAAATATCCCGGTGGAAGTCAGGAACAACAGGTTTCTCTTTATGGGTTCAGTCCAGATGAGAACAACGAGTGGATCATCGAAACGAAGAACAAAGCCAGAGAAGGACAATTGCAGAAGAGTTTTAGAGCAGTTCTCGATGGAGATATTGTCCGTTTGTTCCACAAGCAAACAGGAAAGTATTTACATGTAAATGATATCAGACCTCCAATTTCTGAACATGATTACTCTAATGAAGTATCTTGTGATGGTTCCAGAGACCTTCTTGGCGACATTAACTATGAGTTCAAGGTCCGGATTTTGAACAAGAAGCCTCACTCTGTGAACAATTTGCCTATGATCAAGTTAAGGGCAACAGAATCGATTTTCCAATTAATTCACCATGGAACCAAGTGTGTGGTGATGAGTCATCTGGACAAGCTTCCGAACTGGGGCTTTGAACAGAACGAAGTTTTGTGTGTCGAAGAGCCTACAATCGCCAATACTTTGTGGTATATTGAAGAGAACTCACATCCAGCTCTTGACAACAGCACTGCTCATGCCAGAGTTCATTTCACACCCTACGGCTTTTTCAGCAAGCTCTGGGAGTATCTGAAGGCGATGGTCAGAATCAACAGCACCTTTAAGTCTGGACATGTATATTCATCTCGTCCAGAGTCGTGGCCATTTGTCACAAGAGGCATCAACTTCTACAGCAACGAAAACGAAGGCAAGTTGACAGACGAACAAGGCAGCCACGTCTATTTATTGGGCAACTTGGCAATCTACTGGATTGGATTCTTTGTCATCACATTGGGTTTGGCCAAGCTCTTCTTCTACTACTTTAAGCATTTGAACCCATTTGTCATAACCGCAGAAACTTTTAGATCTAGATTATTTTACCAGTTCAGCTTTGAGTTTATTCTTGGGTGGGCTCTCCACTACTTCCCGTCATTCTATATGAACAGGCAACTTTTTATGCACCATTATCTTCCAGCACTTTACTTTTCAATTCTTTTGATTGCACAGTTTGCAGAATACCAGATTTCAAAGAGACAGTTTACGGGGTATGTACTCATGCTTTCAACGGTTGTCATGGCCAGTTACTGCTACTGGGAGTTTATGCCAATCATATACGGTACAGATTGGACACGAGCTCAGTGCAACCATGCAAAATGGTTTTCGACATGGGACTTTGATTGTATGACATATACTAAATAGGAGTTAAAAATAGAGTTTTCGGTTTTCATGACTATGTAGAACACATTTACCACTACTAGACTAAAGTGTATATTTGTTAATTAATCGAGAGAACGATTTTGCCTTCTCTAGTGCTATATTTTTATGACCACTTTTATTTAGTAACCTTTAGTTACAATATCTTATTTCCATCTACCATTGCTTTTATTCATATATTCATTATTGTACTAATGTCTTGTTTCAGAAATTCCAGTAGCCACTTCTACAATCAACGACTCACACCATTTCAACAACTTGTCCTTTTCTTGGATCTTTTTCACATGCTCTTGTTCTACACTCTGGAGTTCTTTGCTCAAATCGTCGATGATCTTTAACTGGCTCTCGGGTGAAACTCCTATACCAGGCAACGAGTCTATAAGCATGCTTATTTGCCTAGATTTCAAGATGATATCTGTGGAAAGTTCGTTTATAGTATTCTCGAAATTGGATTCAGCTTCACCTTGTATAGATGGTGAAACCGTCTGCCTATTACTTCCCAAAGTGCTGCCTTGTTGTGTCTGGTTAGTTACAGGCAGTTGTTGATTCAGCTGTTGATTTTGTTGGTTCAGTTGGTTCTGCTGACCTGGAAGAGGTGCACTAGCGGCAATATTTGAGACAGACGTTGGATCATCGTCGAGTAAAGCAGGTTCGCTACTTGTATTGATATAATTTACGGTGGCATTGAACTGCTCGACAAGCTGATCGAGACATATCTGAAGCTGTGTGAGTCTGTCAGCCATTTCTTAAAAGAATTGATGTAGGTTTGCCAATAGAAATTCACTTTAATATATTGGGAAATTGAAAGAGTCTAGTTGTGAGTCTTCCTATCCATAAAATAGATATACAGTCGAGTTATGGCTCTATTGGATCGTTCTCGTGAAATAGTTGCAGTGAGTTTGAACTGTTGATAAAAAGTGATATGTCTGAAAATTTTTAAAAAATGTTGTATTAAGTTTCCTGAAATAGAATCTCTTCAGAGAATTATACCTGTTATCAGACACTAGTTAAAATCACAAGTAGATAACTTGCGCTTGTTCCAATGAAGATTAACGACTTTAAATTATGTTCAAATTTGTATATCTCAGACAGTATCAGTCACGTGTTAGCCTGTATGTAGAGTTCGGAAAGAGGTCCATTATATTGGATTGGACATATATCTCAAGAAGTCTTAGAATTAGTATTTCATGAAAAATGAATCTGCTATCATTTATGTAGAATATCTATATAACTTTTCATTATGTCAAGATTGCAGCACGTATCGGTTAAAATACCCAACAGATTGGCAACAGTCTGAGTTGCTCCCGAGTCGTAACAGATTAGGACCATGAGTATATTCATATACTGTCATTAAGACTTGGGATCGTTATTGCGACCACTGAAACTAATCTTTGGTCTTGGTTGGTCTTGGTTGGTCCGAAGATATTTGAATCAGCAGGTAGTGCTTTCTATGGAAGCGAGGAATGAAGTGATTTATTCTTGTTCCATCTGTATTGATGACGCCGTTTTGGTTAGACCTGTAAGAAAGCACCTCATAATGTAGCCAGGATTACATTTTGTACTCAAAATCATTTACCGTATGATAAACGAAATTGTCATTAGTCGCAAATTCCTGATAGTAGAAGTTGGCGCAATATCTTTGGATGCACAATCCTGTAGATCCAGCATACTTCCATTAACAGCCAGACTGTCAGTGCGACGGACTAAATTTAAGAGTTATAAAACGATGTTTACGGTGATGAAGATTCTTGATGAACTTCCAGTTCGAGAATTTAGCCATTAAGGATTGTGATACCTTTTAGTGGAAACGCAAGTTCTCATAAAGATGGTAACAATCTCAATCGGAGATGGATAGATACTGATTCCACAATAAATAACTGATTTTATCTTGGATTCTGTGAAAGTGTCATTGAATAAAATCTGTTACCAATGAATAGATTATGCTTTAATTTTACCACGATAATTATTTCGAATGGATTAATTGTTACTTATAAAACACGGGTAAAGTACACTATTTAACCGTGAGTACAGCTGGCGATTGAGCTGGAGCTGGCACCGTTGCATTTTGGGAGTGATCATATCATGTCTGATTGTATACTCACCGAAAGTGGGATCATAGATGTGAACCTCGCTTCTATTTGTAGAGAGGAACTGTCCCACCATTTGTACTAGCATAGCGTGGACAAAGCTTGTTAGTTCTGATGTGTCCAATAGCTCCACAAGCAGTACAACAACGAGTCATGGACCTACCATACCAATACCTTGTCCACCAATTACATTTGAGTCACCGGATGACATGACAGAATTGGCAGCGATAATCGCACTAACAGCAGCACAATGGGTCGAATCCTTGGGATATATCTTTGATTTGTACTGGTCTGCTTTCTTTTCCTAGGTGACCACAACTACCCAATAAAATGACGAATCTTGTTCAATTCCATATGGTTTGAGAGCTATGTGACCTACTTCCGAATAGTGTGAATGTTGGATGGTATTGATGTCAATGCAATCCTTCTGTGTGCTACGATTTGCTATTCATATATATATGGGTTTTCTGTAGATAAAAGATCTCTCCTTTTCAATCTTCAAATGAAATTCTTGTCCCAAATTAACATCCTCATGCAGTCTGGAATCACTGTGGACGGAAATTTCCGAACGGACCGCAAGCTACAGATATCGTCAGACATTTAGTTGTCAATAAGGACGTTGGGTTAGAAGCTCCTATCTTTGGTTAATCAATACAAGTAGAATGAAGAAGTTAAGTCCATCCTTATTTGGATAGTCCCAATAGAGCTATAAACCCTACAAACTTCAGTAAGTATTTACTTTCTCACCTGGACCCAAGACTTTGATAATTGTATCTCCTGTGTAGAAATTCTCTTCGTGAAATTCATCAAAGCTTGATAGGTGCATCAGAGATTATTAATACAACGTCAGACTTCCAAAGGATTCTAAAGTTTAGACCTCGTCATATCAATTAAATCACAGTCACTATGTGAAGTACATCAACTATACTAACATGTTGAATACTAACTAAGCCAAATCGGTGAAAGGGCAGTCTTATATTACGTTGACTTCGAGCATACTTCATTATGCAACCACCCTATAGTATTCCCAAATGAAGATTCCTATTCCATTTCTAGCACATTTGGGTGCAAATTCGCTTCGGTGAACAGTGTCGCATGTCGCAAATGTCGCGTTATACAAACTCATGCCACAACCACCTGATAACAGTATCTGCAGTTTCAGAATATCCTTAGGCTAACATGGCTTGACAGATCCGATTACTAGATTTGTAAAGAAGTCCACAGCTCTTTTTGTTCAAGCTCGCTAACGTTTCAGTATCGGATTTAAGTGAAAAGTTCGAAACAAACCGAACATTCAAGCTTGTTTGTCTTTTGTGAAGCAGCCGATTATTTCCATCGTATTTCAACATTGTTTTACTCACTTCTCCAGATTTGCTTATCTAGGGTCTTCTGACATCTTGACAATTTACCATATTCCATAAAATCCACACCATACTGGATTATATGTAATACGAGACCCAGTTTTCGTACATATATTTGAACAGACCATCACATATAGCCTATTGCATTGTCTGCTCATCTGTATTGGCTGGTATCAGTTTTTCTAATTGTTTGCCACAGCTAAGAGTCATACCAAGCATTGCACGATTATTACCATCAAAAATAATCCAATATTGTCCTTCCAAGGAAAATCTACCTAATCCCATCAGTGAACTATCAGATCAATCAAGCTTGGTAGGTTTCAGGGTGGTTTCAGAATTTTCAGATCAATTTGTAATTGCCAACGTCATCAACAAGTCAATTCAACTCGAGAACAAGAGTTTCCAGTCGAAGAATATCATCAAACTTCTCAAGAAAAACACTTAGAATACATAAAGTTCTAAGACTAGAATTTAAAGAATACCGAACAACTTCCTGCCAGTTTCCACCAGCATTCTCTGATGGTTCCAATATGAGCTCCTCAGTCTATGATGCAAACGGCGCTGCCGTCTGGCAAGATGACTTAGCTGTTTCTTCCTGTTTCTTGTGCCATTCACATTACACCTTCTTCAACCGAAGGCACCACTGCCGCAAATGTGGCCGTGTAGTATGTGCTTCTTGTTCCGATAGACCAGTGAAGTACTTCCCCAATACTTTAGTTATTAGTCCTTTTGGCTCTCGCGTTGTAGACTCTTCTTTCGAGATGTATCGTACGTGCGACGAGTGTGTGGATGAGATTCGTATGATTAAAAGGGCATTATTTGCTACAACCCTGAATGTAGATAATTCCAGCATCAACAGCACTTCGTCTTCGCTTAACGTCATGAACTACTTCGATCCTCACAGTCACGAAATCGAAAATGACCGTGACCAACAAGACCATGAACACGACAACGATTCAACCACTAAATACTCTACTAGAACTCACACCAGGATTATAGACTCTTCGACAAACTCTTCAGTCACAAACCTCACGCATTCTCACCATCGTCGTATCCATGGTATAGGGGGAACTCTGGCCGCAGCTGGATCAGAAGATTCTGAGTCTGATCTCAACTTGTGTCCCGTGTGCGCTATCGATTTGCTTAAGCTCTACATAAGTGCCCATAAGCGAAGAATAGATGAGATATCTCATGAAGACTTTGACGCTTTCAAGGAAACTCACATCAACGACTGTTTAACTCATTTCGACTTTAACACCGAAAACCAACGCTTCAATTCTCCAGAGTCAAACCACCAATCTCATCCTAGGAACAAAATGCTAGTGTATAACATTCCACCTATCCCTAAACCAAAGTATGAGACGATCCCCAATATTGACGGAACTTCTGTTGAAACCACGGTTCATGATTCAGTTCATGATTCTCAATCAGGAGACATTTCTCCTACTTCTCTGACTGGACGTGAACGTGAACAAGTCGATTTTTCTCATTTGGATACTGTTGTAGGCTCTGTGACCTCAACTTCCACCATACAGCCTTCAGCTGAAAAGGTTTCGTACGATGAAGTAATCGATAATGAATGTGTTATCTGTTTGGAAGACCTTAAGCCAGGCGATAAGGTTGGTCGCTTGGAGTGCTTGTGCGTGTTCCACTACAAGTGTATCAAAGATTGGTTCAATAAGAAGGGTTATGGTGAATGCCCTGTTCATTTCTTGCACAAGTAGAAGACTGCTTTGCCATCTATTTAATTGTCGTTCTATTAATGTCTTTTTGTCGCTGTTTCCTGTTCTTTTGTGTTTTTTCTTTCCCACTACTATTCCATTGTCATGCGGTTAGGTTGGTTGTTTCACTTCATAGTTGGCAAGTTTGGAAGATTCTTACATGTTTTATTATGGGTTATTGCTAGTGTATTGTTATCTCATTCTTTATATTCATCTAACTATGCATCCTAATATATTACAAGTCAATGCTATTTGTAGTGCAACAGCACTGGAGCCACTCGAGCCTTAATGTTCTTCTCTATCCTTGTCGTCCTTGCCTCTTCTACCCCTTTTGGTCATCTCGTGGAACTCTTTAGTCTGTCTGATGGCTTCGGCATATGCTCTGTCAACATGAACGTGCAAAGCATCCAACATCTCCTTGGGAGGAGCTGGGTCTTTGGGCAACTTCTTCTGGATCAGCTGCTCGATACGTAGGTACATTTCCAAGTCATACTGGGTGACAAGAGAAATCGATTTACCTGATCTTCCGGCACGAGCAGTTCTGCCTACTCTGTGAACGTAAGCCTTGGAATCAGTTGGAATGTCATAATTTATAACCACATCCACGGAGGGAATATCCAATCCTCTGGCGGCAACATCTGTAGCTATTAAAATGTTGGATTTACCCGATTTGAACTTGTTTAATGAACCCAAACGTTGGGCTTGGGTCAAATCTCCGTGCAATGGCACAGCAGAAAATCCAAGGATTCTACAGAGAATCGAAGTTCTCTGAGTGTGCGCTCTAGTTCTGGCAAAAATAATAATGGATTTCCCTACAAACTCGTTCAATAAGTGGATCAAGTAAGTGTTCTTGTACCCATCACTGACAAGCATCATCAGTTGGATCAAATTGTCGGCAGTCTGGTACTTGCTGGATACGGCTACTCTCACTGGGTTGTGCAAAGAGGCTCTCTGTAATTTCTCGATCTTACTAGTCATAGTTGCAGAAAATAAGTATGTTGTTCTCTTCGAAGGAATCTGTTTCAATATCTTGTCCAAAACTGGTCCAAATTCTAAGTCCAAAAGTTTATCAGCTTCGTCCATTACAAAATACTTCAACATCTTAAGTGAGAAGCCTTTGGTATGTTCCAAATGATCCATGATTCTACCAGGTGTAGCGATGATAATGTGTGGTTTTCTCATCAAATCTCTAGCCTGGTCCATCATATTCATTCCTCCTACAAGACAGACGGTTCTGACTCCCATAGCTGAGCCAAGAGCATCAAATGACTCTTTTATTTGATATGCCAACTCTCTTGTTGGAGCCAATACGAGTCCAAAATATGGGGTTTGCGCCTCCCACAATGATTGAAGGATTGGAATCGCAAAGGCGGCAGTCTTACCGGACCCAGTTTGTGCTAACCCAATGATATCCTTTCCTTCTAAAGCATGGGGAATGGCTTCAGACTGAATGGGTGTAGGCTTGGAGTACTTCATCTGCTGTATAGCTTCCAAAAGTTCGGGAACGAGCTTCAACTCAGCAAAAGTATTGAACTTAAGTTCATCGTCAGGATTCACTTCCACAATAGTTTTGGATTTTTGAGAATCTTCAGACTTGTTTTCTGTTTCAATCTGTTGTTTCTTGTCGTGTTCCTGTTTTTTCAATGCATTTCTCTTTATTTTCTCAGCTAATTCACGAGGATCGACTTTTTTCGAGTGTTTCGACTTCTTAGAACTGTTGGTTGATCCCACGATAACCATGACGAATTCTCGAGCTCTCTATGGTGTATGTAGCGTAAACTGTTTGTCTCTATCTAGGAAGAATACTTTTAAAAATCGTGCTATACTACTGTACATTATATTTTTCAGATATCGCACGTGACTGTAATGCGATGAGATATTAATTTTTATTTGTATGAAGCGAATCATAGAGTAATTTTCACTTTTCAGCAAGACGTAAAAGGGTTCAATTCTTGGGATTTTTGCCTAATTAAAGTATATAGATTACAGAAATGGCCAAGAGAAGAACGAAAAACAGAACCCACAGAAAGGTGTCTGAAGAAGAGTTGGCCAAGATCCCCAGATCGATGGTTCTTAGATTAGGCTCATCACTCAGAAACCATTCCTTGTCTCTGTTGGTGAAAGACTTCAGAAACATCATGCAACCTCACACTGCCATTAATTTGCGGGAAAGAAAACTGAACAAGTTAAAAGATTTCATCGTCATGGCTGGACCTTTGGGAGTGAGCGATTTGTTCATTTTCAACCAATCAGAAGAGACCGGAAATATTTCACTTAGGATGGGTAAGATGCCCAGAGGTCCTACTCTTCAGTTCAGAGTCAACACTTATTCGCTTGTCAAAGATGTCAGAAAGATCCTTAAACACCCCAAGTCTGTAGGGAAAGACTCTCCCGAGTTTTTGAATCCTCCGTTGCTTGTTCTCAATGGGTTTCTGAACAAGATCAACGAGACGGACAATCATGAAAAGTTGATGATAACAGTTTTTCAAAATATGTTTCCACCTATACAGCCACAACTGACTAAAGTGTCGTCTATCAAGAGAGTGTTGATGATCAACAAGAATTCGGAAACAGGCGAAATTGACATCAGACACTACGCCATCAATACAAAGTTGGTGGAGGAAAACAGAAATGTGAAGAAGTTAATCACTTCGCACCACAACTTGAAGAAAAACTTGCCCAACATGTCCGCAAATGCTGATGTCTCGGAATTGTTGCTCGACCCATATTCTGTAGGTGGAATCACATCTGATTCCGAAGTAGAAGACGATGCCATTGTAGAAATTAAGAATGAAGAAGCTGCTAACAAAATCGAGAAGAGAACTTCCACTTCAACCAATACTGCATCTGAAGAAGACACTATCACAGCTTCTGCCACAAGAAAAAGGGCAATCAAGCTTACGGAATTGGGTCCTCGTCTCAACTTGACTCTCATGAAGATTGAAGAAGGATTGACAGGCTCGTCCAAGACACTCTACCACGCCAACATCTCAAAGACGCAAGCTGAACAAAACGAATTGAAAAAGAAACATGCCTTGAAACAGAAGTTGAGAGCGGAAAGAAGAGCGCAGCAACAAGAAGCTGTCAAAGCTAAAAACGCGGTGAAGGAGGCTAAGAAGGCTAGAAGAGTTGCCAGACAAGCTGGTGAAGAGCCTGAAAATGATGGAGAAGACGAATCCATGGCAGAAGAGAACGAAAGTGACAGCGATGCTCCAGAAATTAACCCAGCAGACTACGAAAACGACAGTGACTTGTATAGCGACATCGAAAAATAGTCTACAGCAAACAATTTAGTTGTTGATGTATTTGCATTCTATATAATCCCTAATGTAAAGTAGTATCCGAAATTGGAATGAATTGTAAGAAAAGGAACTAATATTCCTTATTCGTTGTCTATGAATGTGAAACTTGAAGCTGTGAATCCTCTTAAATATAGATAAATAATAACAAATATTCACATTATCTTGAATGTAGAGAAGTCTTTTAGAATTCAACTACCTCGATCTGAGTCTTTTCTGGTTATTGATTCTTTCGACTGTTTCTGCATATCTGTTATCTCTCCAATTAAAGTTTCGATTTGTTTCTGAATATTCACCAATTTCACAGAATCCTCCAAAGCAGTAGAAAAGAATCCCTGTGCCTGTTTCAACTGGTACGGAGTCAACGCTCCAAATTGGTAAATTGGATCCGTGAATTTACTCTTTTCATACTTATCTGGATTTGCCGAAACTTTCTCAGAAATCAACTTTCTTTCTGGAGTTCGACGATTTTTCAATCTACTTGGGTCGTTATTTCTTTTCAGTGACGTCGTTTTCGATTTAACAATCTCATCCATCTCGATCTCATGCGACTCGGTGATGTCGGTGATCTTTTCGTTATAAGAAGACGTTCTGGAGATCTTTGCTCTTTCTGATTCAGTCGCTTTCTGTTTAGCCAAGCGGTCGGTAACAGAAAATACCTGACTCTTTTCATCCACAACTATATTCTTGCATGCCTCGTATGGCCTCAAATCGAACTTGTCGGATCCGAAACGTTTACTGAAACTTCCGGCATTGTAATTGGCTCGACTGAGATTGAGAAAGCCATTGATATAGTTAAGTCGGAAACTGTCATTTGCATTCTGCTCGTATTCAGCTACAAGTTGAACCAATTGAACTGTTTTCTCATCGATCAACAGAAGCTTGGTGGACTTTGAATCTGAAATTATATTTGAATCATCTTTCAATACTATGAGCTGTGGTTCTTCATGTTGTACTTCATTATCTGGATCAATTGAAATATTCTCTAACGATTTGGTAATCTTGTCCAATTGCAGCGGCATCTGGTAAAACGGGTAAGTTATTTAGATAGTAAATATGGATTATATAGAGTATGTTACAATTCTATGAGACAACAAGGGGCTTAGTGGAGTTAAGAAGAGTAAAGTAATGGTGATGTAATGAAATTTGATAGTGCAGAATTATTCTGTATAAGATCTAATTACAAATGCGAAATAGCTGCGAAATCCAAATCGACTTCAACAATATCTTGCGATCAAGTACATCAGGGGGAGAATCCTGCAACAAAATTCATTTCCAAATGAAATAACAAGAAGATAACTATCATCCTGAATATTTTATATCTTGCGCTTGTAATTCACTATTCTCTTCTTATATTCTACATTAGGTATGCACTAAAATAAATAATAACAAGACTATTTCACACCTATCAGTCGTTCTAGTCATGTTTCGATCTCTTATGAGAAGACATCTTTGGAAGCATCTTCTGTTTTTCCAATCATTGACTATTATACTCTAATTCTTCTTGTTTCTCGTTTCACTTCTCTTCTGCTTCTGTTATCACAACTTATAAATCTGCTTCAACTTATTGAACTCGACCCTAGGTAATATCTCCCCGAATCCATAATCACTAGCTGTTTTAGACTCGATAAGCTTCACTTCAGCCTCAGACCTCATCTTGGTTTTCATTTGGTTTCCATGTTTCCAAATGGCGTATATCAACTCCTCTTCGCCTATTTCTCTTTCCGGGGGTCCTCTGTACGCTACATCAGCCAAATCGTGAAGAATGTTGGCTGTGAGACCCCAGACATCATATATCTTCTCGTTGGTCTCCAGATGTCTGCGTGAGCCCAAACGTCCCCAAGCAGACAAGTTCTTTTGCCTCTTGGGGCTAAACTTATGAGCTTCAGTTGGCGGAGGGGTTACGCTGCGTTTTTCTTCCACATCTATATCTACATCTGACTCTTCGTCCTCTTCTTCCGTCGCTGACAAGTCGACAATGTCTTTGAGCCAGGGAGCTTCGTTGTCGTTACCTTGGAGAAAAGTGTAGGAGCGCAAGTTCCAGGGAATTCCGCCCCATTTAATTCTATACAGCGATCTTTCAAGCAGCTCAAGTGATTCTTCTTCCAGAATTGGATACAAGAAGTCCTTTAATGGACACGAGAAGATACTAGAAGATTCACCAGGATTCAAATTGAGCTTCAATTTCGAAAACAATTCGGTTTCAACATTGGATCTAAAATTCATGAAGCCAATGCACGGCCGCACGGCAGAAAACGTCCTCAGCAAGTAGCTGGGCAAGATGTTTAGATGGTCGATGGTAAACCCGTAGTTTTTTAATAACAAATCGTTGTTGGCAGAAAGACCGATTTCTTCTTCCATTTCTCTACGGGCTACATGCCATTCGAGCTCCAAACCGTCGTCGGCTTTACCCCCGGGAAGTGAGATATGGCCCGGAAAACTGCGAAGCTTTCGGGAGCGTTTGGTGAGAATCACCCTGAGTTCGCCCAAGTGGCCCAAAAAAAGCAAGACAAACACCGACAGTCTACGTGAGATCGGGAGCTTGTGCCAGACGGACTCTGGATGGCCCTGGAAGTGACGTACGGCGAAATTGCGGATGTTGGCCAACGCCTGGTCCTCTGGTAACACCATGTTTCAGCTGGTGGAAGAATTTGAGTTGCACAGTAAAAATGCAGAAGGGGTGAGTGAGAAGGAGAAAGAAACGAATGCAGTAACCAAGAGCTGATGAATGAAATATAGAGCCAGGAAGAAAAGAAAACAAAACATATATACGAAAGAGCAATACGAAGTTGATAAGATCTCCAGAATTGGTTTTGTGAGTTTGTGGAGAAACATCGCATCATGTGACGTGAGTCAGAGGAGGGGATGGTAGTCATGGAAGAGAGACGAGGAGAAGAAGAGGAGAAGAGATGGGGACGATATTGCAAAGCAAAGGTTGGAGAAATCAGTCATTGCCTGTTTCACAATTGGGGATTGTCAGAATCGCCGAAGTATATGTTGGATAATTTGCATTGGTGTCGTTTGAGGATTTCGCAGCCATTTAGTTTGAACCATTTTCAGGCAAGAATTGGCACACAGAGAGGGGAATCTGCCACACCATAATAGAAAGGAACCTGCTATCTACATGAACTAGAGATGCTTACAGACAGTTGATTTTCGGTTTTTCTGGAAAGCGAACAAAATTGTCCTATTTTACTCTACTATCTTTTTTTGGTATCAGAATATATTCGGCAGACAATTCTGCGAACGGTTGCAAAATATGTAATTTCAACGGAATAAAAAATAAACGAAAAAGGTAGTCACGATACTGTCAAGCTCTCCTCTTAGGAAGAAGGGAGAAGAAGAGTACGGGTCCAGGCTAGATGTAGTAACGTCGAAGCTTTCTACTTTCACAATCGTGAAACTAGCAAAACCTTTTGCCGATGCTCCCGGCTTCTAATTGTACAATTCTAAGAACTTCTCTTTGTGGCCCGGCTCAAATTCCCTATTCAATATCTACATTCATCAAGCTGGACCGGATATCTGCCAGCTACGGCCCCCTAAGGATATACATCTCGAAACAGTCGTAGCTCCGGTCAAGATATCGGGCAGATAATGGTGAAGGAACGTTTCCCGTTTCACTCATTTCCGACCGCTGCGCCTCCGGAACTGAACTCTATTCTGAGGGTCCTGTAGCCGAGAGCACCTGGCACGTGATCCAGAAATGAATTGTTTCCTTTGCCAAAGGCATTTTCTCGGGAAACCAAGCGTTCCAAGATTCAGGTACGCGCCTATATATCAATACTACTACAGAGAAGATAGTGGATGAGTTTTTCTCGAGAATGTAGCCTGCTTGGCTGATTAAGCGGGTAAAGTAAGCTTACATAAGCGCGTCCTCCTACTTTTTGCTTCTGCTGTTTTGTTAATCTCCGCGTTTCATAATCACAAAAGTTTAATCTTGGCTAAGGTCACTTATTTTAGCAATATTATGGACACTTCGTGATTCTATTCCGAACACTATTTATAGAAACGAAGTTTGGACCGGATATCGATTCCTGTTCGCAATAAACGAAGCAGCACACCTCGGAATGCAGCAAACTGCAAAGCCTTGCTAAATGTTAAGCGTGAACTCATCAGTTTTGATTCTGCCTGCAGTCCAGCTGCTGTCACATACTTTTTCTCTGCATTTGTTTTGGTTGCGTTTCCGGCACCGTCTATAATACTAGCGACTTCCGGCCGGTACGGAATCAAACTCATATATTAAGAGCCGGCCCAAAGAAAATACTGGGAGAACGTGAAATTGATTTAGAAACATATACATCTCTTTTCTTTCTGGCCATCGATAATTGAGTTAGCAAAGGTATTCTCCAGCTCCTTCCTCCCAGTTCGTTCATTCCACATAGCAGTTTGTGGATCACAGGTGCCCTCTGAGCCAAGTAAACGCTACCGAATCTCGCGATTTCCGACTATAAGCCCTTTGCTGATCGAAATCTTACGACTACATTCATGGCTTGAGACTAGCACTGCCTTTCATTGCCATATTACTGAATTGTTCCGTTTACTTCACAGATTGTTGATTACGAGTTGGTGGGAAAACTAAGCTTGTGCAGATAGACTATAATTCTCCATACTAATAACCCAATTTCGTACACCGTTGAATCGAGTATCACAAAACTACTTCCTTTGATTCTCCTTTTCCTTTTCCATTTCGTCGTCTACTTACTAGCATTCTACACTAAGTATGATGCTCCGATCTATTTTCACAATCCTTCAGATATCCCTGTTGGCTTGGGCTTGGTCGCCTACCGATTCGTATGCCCCCGGAAGAATCGATTGTCCTTCGGATGTCCTGTTCGTTAGAGCAGCAGACGGACTTTCGCCCAGCGAAAGCGATTGGGTCAACGGCCGTAACGTAGTTACAGATGCGAACTTGATATCGTTTTTGCAACATGCTAACATGACCGACTTTGATGCCGAGGAATTCATCAGCAACACCGTAAACGAGTCCATCAAAATTGGTCTTTCCTTCTCCGGGGGAGGCTACCGCGCAATGCTCTGTGGAGCGGGTCAGTTGGCTGCTTTGGATAACAGAACTAACGGAGCCTACGAGAATGGATTAGGAGGTCTCTTGCAAGCAAGTACTTATCTTGTAGGTCTTTCCGGAGGCAACTGGATGGTTGGTACTATTGCTATGAATAATTTCACCGACGTAGATACTATTTTGCGTGAGGGTAAGATTTGGGATTTAACCCATTCCATTCTCAATGTAGGTGGTCTTAAAGTCTGGGAGACTGTCTCGTACTATACCGGCATTAATGACGACTTGGACGATAAGAGAAATGCAGGGTTTGATGTGTCGCTTACCGATACTTGGGGTAGAGGACTTTCTCACCAATTTTTTTCGAAGTTGAACGATACTGGTGCTTCTTTGACATGGTCCACATTGCGAGACGCTGATGTTTTCAAGAATCACGAGATGCCCTTTCCCATTGTAGTAGCAGACGGTAGAACTCCTGGTAGTTACATCATCAGTGGAAACTCGACTATTTTCGAAATCAACCCATTTGAATTGGGTACTTGGGATCCTTCCTTGTATCAATTCACCGATGTCAAGTATTTGGGAACGAAAGTTAAAGACGGGAAACCAGTCAACGACACCTGTATTGCAGGGTTCGATAACGCAGGTTTTATAATGGGAACTTCTTCATCATTGTTCAACCAGTTTATTCTTCAAATCAATACCACCTCCTTTTCGTCTACTATAAAGTCGATTATTCAATCGATCTTGAGTAAGGTATCTTCTGCTGAAAACGATATAGCCGTCTACAAGCCTAACCCTTTCGAGGGTACAGACGATGGAACTGTGAGTACGATCTCAGATAACTCTACCCTCTATCTTTGTGATGGTGGTGAAGATTTGCAGAATGTGCCGTTGGCCCCATTGCTCCAGCCTGAACGTAATGTAGATGTTATTTTCGCCTACGACAACTCCGCTGATACTCTGTTATATTGGCCAGACGGTGCCTCCATTATTGCTACCTACCAAAGGCAATTCTTGCCTCAAGGTAATGGTACACTTTTCCCATATGTGCCAGATAACAGATCGATGATCAACTTGAACTTGACTGCTAAACCCACTTTCTTTGGCTGTGATGTACATAACTTGACTTCTCTCTTGAACCTGAGTGTGACTCTGGCCAAAGGTAACATCTTTGATGTTCCTTTGGTAGTCTACACTGCTAACCGGCCATTTTCGTTCTGGTCCAACACTTCTACTTTCCAGATGAGTTATGAGGACGACGAGAAAATTGGTATGATCAAGAACGGTTTCGAAGTTGCTTCGAGATACAACAACACTATTGACTCTGAATGGCAAGCTTGTGTCGGATGTGCTATTATCAGAAGAAGTCAAGAACGATTGGGAATCGAACAGTCTGACCAGTGCAAGCAATGTTTTGAGAGATACTGCTGGAACGGAGATATCGATACCGATGTACCCGGTTTCAACTTCACAACCAACGGTACTACATCTGGTCCTGAAGAGGACGACGGCAGAACGATTAATGCCGGATTGTCTACGATTTTGAGAGGCGCCGACAAGGTAGCAATGATGAAGACAATTGGTTACACCATGTTGGTTAGTGTTGTGTTTGCCGTTTCGTTCTAATATATCATTTAAAAATCTCGCAATGATTGCTAATCCACGATTGCAAAAAACGGCAAAATCCTAGTAGCTATTTATTATATAATCAAGTAATTTTCAAACGCACTATTGTTTCTGTGGAATTAACTTCCCAATGGGGCACATTCTCACGGTACTACTTTTTTGTGTAATGACATGCAGATTTGAGCCATTGTGGCTCTAAAGTTGCAGCCCTCGTCGTTTGGGCCAGTTGGAAATGTTCTGATGACGAAAGAAGATAACAATCTTGGTAGTAGAGGATTCAGCTGTGGTTTCCAGCATTTTCAGCTTTAGATATTCTTCTTTCTCATTTCCTTTTTTCTCTTGCGATTACTTAGCTTGAACAACTATGGCTCCACACAGTCGACAAGCAACTGCTACCATCGAAGATGACCAGGATTTGCTAGTTCCAGTTCACAATCATATAGAAAAAAAATTAGACGTTAGAGACATTGTTGAGGTCAGATCTTCTCCATACTACGACAAAAGCCACTGGTTGGATTTGAAAACTCTTGAAGAGCCCTACAAAGTGCTCGCTTTGGCATTGCAATCTTTCCAGCCCATTACAGAGAAGTACGCTTTTGATCCCTATCAAGAATCTTTCAACATCGCAGATGTGATCGAACTAGCTAATGATTATTCTAAACAACTACAAGTCAATTTTCCTAAAACAACACTTTACGTAATAGCATTCAGATCCATATTATACGCTGAAGTCCAAGCTTCGGCAGAGAAGAGAGAGTTTCTAGCAAAAGTCGACAACGATTCCCATGTCGAAGCCAACATATCAGGTGGACTCTTAAAATATTGGTTTGGAACACCTGATGATGTTCACGGTCAGAACCTAGCGACGTGTTGGTGGGTGAGCAAACAGCATGCTAAAAATGGAGGCGGCGGCAAAGCCCATAGACTGGGGATGTTGGCTGTCCGACTGTGGTTCGAACATTGGCAAGTAGAGGAGTACGAGTTGACCATAGAAAAAGATATTGAGTCATACAGCTTCTACAGAGTGGCATAGATTAGATAGAAATACATTAGCTGCGAAACTCGCCGACGATAAGGCTAAAAAATAAATGTAAAAAGTTCACTTAAGACAGGTGATTTAGCAAGGGGGTCAAACGATTGAGTCTAAGGTCGGCTAAAGAGCTAGACAGTACTGTCGCTAGTGAAATAGCATCACAATGGAAAATCTGTAGTGCCTATCTGCTCTAAGACAACAAATTGGATTCAGAACTCACTGTGGACGGAAAGATACTGAAAAATCGATGACAAAATTTTGGTAGTTTTCTTAGATATGCGCCTGAATTATTACCGATACGCATACAATAGGCAGTACCAATGCGTCACCATGCTTTTGCTATTTCGACATACCTGCAATTTGAGCCTACATTGTGAGTTTCAGGATATTAGGATGGATTGTGCTATCAGCATTCTGGAAGTTCGAGGAACTCTTGAGGTAGACCGCCGCCTAGAAATTACATTAGAAAATGAAACTAATTATGATGTGATTGTATTGTGACACTGACCCTAGTTTTGTACCCTATTCCAGGATCTTCACACGGTATTCTGCAATCTTACTGCGATTGCGCTATTGCTTCCAGAATCCACAATGGTGATTCCCGTTAGAAAAGGCTCTGTGCAGCCACAGTCGAGATTGGTGCCTTGAAATATTCTCCACCTAATTTTTTAAGTCAGCTGCATACTGCACCAAAAGAATATTATCTATAGAAGGTCACTAATATTGAGCATACATAGAGAGCGAGTATGGCTTGCAGTGCAAAACTGTGTTAAAGAGTATATTCTATATCGAGGAGTGGATCTTTCAATGGATGATTATGCCGGATTCTGTTCCAGTTAGATGGAGTTGCCAATTCGTAAATGGTTCTTGATTGGGACTACTAAAGGATCTTATTTTCCACTTTTATTCCTTGGACTTTATATTTTGCTAACTGTAGTTTCGAACATTGGAGCTCCTGGATTTAGATAGTCTAAGTTGTCACAAGATTGATAAACGTTAAACTATTTTCTGTCCACTATATAAGAAGAAAAATGTCAGACTTCGCTAGCAAGAAGGTGGCAGACGACGCGACCAAGGAAGCGACTAAGGACGAGAAGCCTTTGACAGCCCAGGAATCGAGGCAATCGGACGTCTCAAGCTTCCTAGAAGGTGAACTCTACGACATAGATGAAAGCAACAAAAGCTATTTGCTCAAATCCAAGAAACTTGCCGACGCCATCAACGAAATCGGGTTCGGAAGGTACCAATATGGACTTTTCTTTGTGGCTGGATTCGGTTGGCTATCCGACAATGCCTGGCCAATTGCTACAGGGTTGATTCTTGCCAGGTTGAACGAAGTTGATGGAGTGCATGCTCCAATTGGTAAAGCTCCTTACCTCACTTTGGCCCAGAACTTCGGTTTGCTAGCTGGTGCCCTTGTATGGTCACTATCTAGTGATATAATTGGTAGAAGATGGGCGTTCAACTTGACATTCTTGATCACGGGAATCTTTGCTGTAGTAGCTGGAGGTTCTCCCACATTTGCAGCCATTGGGGTCTTTGACGCGTTATGGTCATTTGGTGTAGGTGGTAATTTGCCTGTGGATTCTGCCATTTTCTTGGAAGCTTTGCCTAAATCTCACCAATGGCTCTTGACGGTGATGTCGCTGTGGTGGGCTCTTGGACAAATCATCGCCAATTTGATATCTTGGGGGCTTATCTCCAATTACTCGTGTGACGGTGCTTCGGATGTCTGCTACAAAAAGGACAACTGGGGCTGGAGATACTTCTTATTTACCATGGGAGGCTTGACGTTGTTGATGTTCATTGCCAGATTCGCCTTTAGAGTGTTCGAATCACCCAGATTCTACTTAGCTAGAGGAGACGACGTTAGAGCCATTGAAACAATAGAGAAAATCGCTAAAATCAACGGAAAGGAATGCCCAATCACTTTGGCAGATTTGCAAGCTGTCGATGAATTGCATCTTGATGGAGATGAAGTTTCCCCAGATGGAAAGAAGAAGAACCTCTTGATCGAAGAGAAGCTTTCGAAGTACAAATTCTCCCATGTCCGTGAATGTTTCGCCACAAGGAAGTTGGCCATCTCGTCCTCCTTGGTAATTTTCACCTGGGGGATCATTGGTCTAGCCTTCCCTTTGTACAACGCATTCTTACCATACTACCTTGAAACCAGAGGTGATGCGAATAAACCATTGAGCGTTCATGAAACCTACAGAAACTCGTTGATCGTTGCTGTTTTGGGTATACCGGGTGCAATTGTTGCTGGTATCTTGGTTGAACTCAGAATTGGAAGAAAGGGTACTTTACTAGTCTCATTGATCTTGACCGGTGTATTTTTGTTTGCTTCTACTACTGCCAAAACTAGTAATGCCAACTTGGGCTGGAACTGCGCCTTCTCGTTTGTTTCCAATATAATGTACGGAGTCTTGTATGCTTATACTCCCGAGATTTTCTTTACAAAGATTAGAGGTACAGGAGTTGGTTTAGCAGCTTCTTTCAACAGAGTGCTTGGGATATTTGCTCCAATTATTGCTATCTACGCCGATTTGACGACTTCAGCACCAATCTTTGTTAGTGGAGCATTGTTCATATTAGCTGGAATCTTAACAATCTTCTTCCCTTACGAACCCAGGGGTCACTCGAGTTACTAGAACCAATTACTATTTATTTTATATCTATTTAATAGTCCTACAAGACTATTTTTAATTCAGAACTATTGTCAAGGACTTAACAACTCAATTACTACTGTTTCATAGAAAGTTTTCATAAAAGAAAGTAATACTCAGTAGATACAATATTATTAGTTTTATTATTATTATGTTTTTTTGTTAGATATTTTAAAGGACTAGAACAATTATTCCGAACTTCAAGCAGCTGCAAAATTAAGTACGTTTGCACACGCATCAGGATAGGCATTCCCAATCGGGAAAACAAGTCCCAAACACGTCATGGTAGCGCACCACGATATCAAAATTCACCATTCCATGCCATGCTATATCGATTTCTTTACGACTTTTTTTCTTCAACTGTTCCATTTTAAATCAATTCATTCTTTCATAATCATAATGAGCTTTACCACCACCGCTGAAATCCTGCAATTTGGCGGAAAATTATACAAGTTGTCACACGATTCTGTTACTACTAAGACGAAGATGGATGTGAATGTCTTTGTACCTTCCCAAAAGGATGAATCTGCAAAACTACCCGTATTACTCTACTTGTCTGGACTCACGTGTACTCCCAACAATGCAAGCGAGAAGTCATTTTTTCAGTATTTTGCGGCTAAGTACCACTTTGCCATAGTATTCCCAGACACTTCACCTCGTGGAGCAAACATTGCGGGAGAAGACGATTCATGGGATTTCGGCACAGGAGCTGGGTTTTATGTTGATGCCACAACTGATCCATGGAAGAACAACTACAGAATGTACTCATATGTCCATGAGGAATTGCAGACGAAATTGGCTTCACAATTTCCAGAATTGGATTTCTCAAGAATTTCCATTACTGGCCATTCCATGGGAGGATTCGGTGCGTTATCAGGATTTTTGAAGAATCCCGGCAAGTATCAATCTGTCAGTGCATTTTCTCCTATTTCAAATCCGCTGACTTGTCCTTGGGGAGAAAAGAACTTTGGCAACTACTTGGGGTCAGACAAGGAAGCCTGGTACAAATACGATCCCAGTCATTTGATCAAGGAGTACAGTCACGAAAACCAACCTACCATCTTGATCCATCAAGGAAAGAGTGATGGCTTCTACAAAGATAAACAGTTACAACCAGAGATATTCGAGGCTGCTGTCAAGGATGCTGGCTACAAGGGAGGTGTAGATTTGCATATTGTTGAAGGTTATGACCATTCGTACTTCTTCATCTCTTCTTTTGTGGAAGACCATGCTAAGCATCATGCAAAGTACTTGGGTTTGGTTGAATGACTAGCCGTGGATCGTTCCAGTAAGATATGAAGTATTGTCTTCTCAGTTTTTGTGAAATTGAGCTTATAAAACGACGATTTGTAAAGTTGTCTTGTAGATTAAAGTATACTCTATTTATATCTGTCTCCTCTTACTGAAAATCCACTGCCTTACTAGTTTACAACTAAATTTATTCATAATTTGTTCAAATTCGATAATTGTAATGTTTACTTGTGTGCTTTATTATCCAACTTAATGTATGCTTTGTCTATAAACCGGTACAATACTTTGTTTCCCACGCCTCGTACCATTTAGCTTTTTTGTTGTTCTTAAGATGAATTTCTCTGGCAATTTTGGCTAAGTTAACAGACTTCTTCGTGATGGCCACAGTGTACACTTCAATTTCGTCATCGATAGTTCTGTCCAACATCAAGTCTACAATGAACTTGTCTATCAACTTTACAAGTCCAAACTGCAAGCTATAAATCGAGTCTATTGAAGAGCCAGAAGTTGCCAAAGGCAACGACTTCTTGAACGATGCAATGAGAAGTTTCACCAATTCGATCTTCTTCAACCACAATTGCGCGAATTTCTTCAACTTCTCTATATCTTCATTACTTTTCACCTTATCATCTGAAACATTATCTTGCTCTTTGTCTGCTGGAGGTTTCGAGTCATTTTCGGATTCGCTTTCACTGAAATCGTCATCACTGAATCCAAATAGATCGTCATCGATTTCTTCTACGTTTTCAGTCCATTCAGCAAAATCATCAAATCCATCTTCAATCAACAGAACACTTTGCTTAATTTTATCAGTCAATAAGCCTAATGCTCCGGTATTTATAATATTGATCAACTCATCACAGTTAGACCAGATCTTCCCTACAGACACTAACCTCTTATCTATCTCTTCAGATTCTTTGGTTGTAGTATTTTCTACATCTTCAACATCCTCACTATCAAAAATCAGAATTAACTCGTTGGAAAACTCTTTGTTCGAATCAATAAGCTGCCGTGTACCTTTCAAGAGCTCATCATAGAACAACTGTGAAATTTCACGAGGCTCCAATTGAACAATTACCGATACTAACAAGACCAAATTCTCCAGCAACTTCAGCAATGTCGTGAAAGCAGGATTTGCATCTTTTTTCAAGTTTTCCGGTTTGAAAATTATTCCTACTTTTGTGGTATGGGCTTTAATTAACCTTGCAAGCTTGTGAAGTTCATCTAATGGCTTCTTCACTTTGGCAGCCTGAATCCCTGACGTCAATTGATTTGCATTTTCAAAAGTAGAAGACCAATACGAAAGAGCCTCCTTGTGTGAGGCTAGCAAATCTTTCAAATCAGCTTTAGATTTGGACATTTTAATGAATTAAGAATTAAATACAAAATTATCGAAATCATCTCAAATGATTTGAAAAACCAGTTTTTGATACAGGTCACGTGATGGATTTGGTTAATTTTGCACCCATTGCAAATGTCTTGATAGCGAATCTTTTACCATTCTATTCTGCATTTCAGTCGTGCAAATGTCTGATGGCAAGTCAGTTTTAGCGAGTGCTAAAACATCTACAAGAACGTTTATGTTTTCTATGAACAATAGTTACTCCGATCTACTTTATCTACATTTCAATTTGGGTACGGATGTATTTCTACATTGAAAAATTATATCCTCTAGCACTGAGATACTTTTTATTAACCTAACATTACCAGTCGTCGTCGTCTTCATCGTCACTTTGGGCGACTTTTCCCTTCCTCTTACTGAGGGCAGCCGACAAGGCGTCCGCCAAACTGGCTGGTTGACCTGGTGCAGCATCTGGAACTGAAACCGCTGCAGTGTTCGGACCGCCACTCGCTTCTTGTAAAAGAACACTTGGTCTTTCCAATTGCGACTTGTCGGTTTTTTTGAGTGCTCCTAAACCTGCACCTCTGATGGAGGCTAAGAGGGCGTCTCTACCAGCGTCGCCTGTAGCTTCTGGAGGGGAAGAGACTCCCATATCCGGCAAAGGTGGAGGAGGGGGAGGAAGAGCACTACCACCCATGCTAGGCAATGGAGGAGGAGGAGGAGGAGGGGGAGGAGCGCCACCGCCCATGTTAGGCAAAGGTGGTGCCTGAGGAGGCTGAGAGAACTGTTGAGTAGGAAAAGATGGGGGTGGTGGGATTGGAATAGAAGACGTCTGTGGAGGTAATGGAGGTGGTACTGGGATCTGTGGTTGTATTTGTCCGGGAAAGGGAGGAGGTGGCGGAGCGATCTGCTGCGCTGGTTGAAATGGAGGCATCGGTTGTCTTGCTGAAGGAGGAGAACCAAACTGTGACTGCGGAGGTGGAAAATGTTGCGGCTGAGCTGGTCTTGCCGTTCTAGACGGAGGTGGTGGTGGAGCTGCCCCTCTAGCAGCTCTTGGAGGTGGTGGTGGGGGAGGCGCACCTGTCCTTTGCGGTGGTGGAGGCCCTGCAACTCTCGAAGGTGGAGGAGGAGGTACAGCACCTCGATTAGGCGGAGGAGGAGGAACCGCACCTCGGTTAGGTGGAGGAGGAGGAACCAACCTACCTGGAGCAGGTGGAGGAGGAGGTACCAACCTCCCTGGAGCTTGTGGAGGAACTCCATGTACATTATTCCCGTTTTGACCATAGGAATATTGACCCGGAGCTTGAGGAAGAGGTCTATTATTGTACGATTGATGTTGGTTAGCCACAGATTGCTGATTCTGCTGATTTTGAAATGAATTTGGAGGGGGAAGCGAAGTATGAAACGAAGGAGGAGGAAGTGCAGAAGTAGGTGGGACTCTGAAACGGTTCTGTGGTGTAGCACTAACTGGAGTAGCCGATGCAGAACCAGATTGTGATTCGGAGTCTGGACTCAGTTCTGTGTGAGCAGCACGAAGAGGAATATTGGCTGTCTGAATTGGAGGAATATGGTGAGCGATAGGTTTAGCAGGTTCGGCGCTCTCTGGAGCTGGAGAAGGTGACGATTCTGGAGCTGGCAGGTGTTCGACACCTGCTGGTGTTGACCCAGGAGGGGGAGGAGGTGGCGGCGCCTTCTTACTTTTTGAAGTGGAAATTGCAGAACCGATAGCAGATAATTTGTTGGAAGATTTCGTTACGGTTGGAGTTACTTCTACGGGCTCGATTTTTTTCTGGAAACGACGTGGCACCGGTGGTTCTAGACCGACAAGTGGGCCACCCTGCTGGGCGATGTAGTCTTTGATGAATTGTCTGTTGTCCGCGATCATATCTTCAGAGATACCAGCAGATTCTAACTCTGCGTATAAGGAACGCCATTCTGGAGGAGGCACACCGTCATAGTAGAGTACTCCCTTAGTACGTCTGGATCTTTGTGCCGTGTTTGCGTCTACGAATTCACCTCTGGGGCCAGGCTTTACTTCTACCGGCCCAGTTCGTTTCTTCAAAGCTATGGCATTCTTGTTATTTGCTGTCTGTTTCAGCGCGTGCTTGACTCGCGTGGTAACACGTTTATGGAAATGCACTGCGTCGTTTGTATCCTCAAACAATAATCCGACCAAACAGTCTTCGATTTCAAAGGAGTGGAAGAACTTCCGATCCTGGTTGTACTCAAAATTTACGTACACCTCTTGATCCCACAAGACTCCTCGGTTTCCCACGATATCTACGAGTTTCAAAAAGAACGTGTGTCCCACCAAATCATCAACAAGCAATATGGCGCCTACCAATCCCGTATACTGCCATGAAGTTGGGTCTGGATAGGCTACGTACAATCTGGCTACAGTAGCATCTATGACTTTGTTGTTGGCTTTGGGCACGGCACGCTTGATTTTTTCTTTGTCAGCAGCGGTCAAGATTGCCATATTGGGTAATTGCCTCGGAAAGTATGATTAGAATGGAAGGGAAGGAAAGATGAGGTGTAATTGGCGACTTGCAATGAATGTTGAAGAGGAAGAGGATCTGGAAATTTCAATTCTGTTGGAATCTGTGGAGCTAGGGGAAGTGCAGGTTGTGTGAATAGTGCGGGTTACAGGACTTACAGTGATAGTAGATATCAAGCTGTTCATTGATTGATGGAGATTCAATTGTATATATTAACCAAGAATCGTTTAGTGCAATATCGTTCGAATTGATATCGTGTATTCTAGCTATTATATGTAAAATTTTAGAATAATATTTGTCCATCCCACTATGTCAATGTGACTTCAAGAATCATAGGCTGTGCGCGATAGTTCAACATGAAAGTTTCTCAATAATTATACAATTGCACTTTATTATATGGAAAACTTCATCATACAATCAATCGACTTACTGAATTTGTCCCATTATCTCTTCTACGTTGTTTCCAGGGCAGGTTTTAGTATACCTCTCCGTCTCCTATTAGTTGTCGCATACTTGTAGAATTTTGCAGGTTAGGTCCATCGCTGCTCACTTTTCAACTTCAACATTTTTAATCTGATTTTCCATTCATATCTTATTCTCTTTCTCTCATTCACCTAATTACAACACAACATGTCCGGACGTCAAGGTGGTAAAGCTAAGCCTTTGAAGGCTCCTAAGAAAAAGAACCAGGATTTCGACGAAGAAGATATTGCTTTCAAGAACAAACAAAAGGCTGATGCTCAGATGAAGAAGGAAATGGCCGAAAGAGCCAAGAAGGGTGGCCCAATGGGTGGCAGTGGTATCAAGAAGAGTGGAAAGAAGTAATGTGCTAAGACATTTGAATAAAGTTGCAAATACACGATCCTGAAATATTACAGAGTAGACTGGAATAGATTCATTCTAGTAGCGTAGACAACTTGAAAAGTGCTCCATCCCATTCTCAAAAATAAAGATAAAAGTTCAATCTGTCAGCTCATTGACTATTCACTTACAATGAACCGTAGTATTAGATAGTTACCATTAAAAAATGGTAACTGTTAAAAAAACGACCTCGGTGAGGGTCGAACTCACGATCTTAAGATTAACAGTCTTACGCCTTAGCCAACTTGGCCACGAAGTCGTAATTTGAAGAAGTGTAAATGCAAACCAAATGATCTCTTACTATTATCACGTGATCACGTCAAAAATTTGAATCTTCTCAATTTGAACTGTTTCTCAATTCAGAATTGAAGATTATCAGACCCACTTTCCACTTCAGCAACACTTTAATGTCGGGTAATCGTGTGAGACCGGCCAGAAAGCTAATTGAAGTCTCGGGAAAATGCGCTTCGGAAGGCACTGCCTATGGCCAGTGCATTTTGAACAACTATACGACGATGGCTCCCAATGCTTGTGAAAAAGAATTTCTCAAATTCAAGAACTGTGTCTCTGGACTGTTGAAAGGGAAGAAGTGGTAATTGCAGAAGATGGTGGACGGAAACATTGAACCTGAATGAAATTGAATCAAAGTTCATAATTACTGCTAAAGAAATGAACAAGGAACTTGTTCCAAATCTCAAAATCGATAATCCAAGAGGTTACTCATTTAGATACGAATAGCTACCTGGGATAATGTACTATAGAATTGTATATATTGTCCAATGGACAATAAGAAATAAATGATTGAAGATATGAATACATCAAGCAGAGATGAGAGCATCTGTTCAAATTGCAAGAACTCACAAACTAATACTGGAAGACGGAAATGACACCAATACTATATACGTTAACATAACCGATAGGAATTTGTTTTGGCATAAATCACTGTCATACTCTACTAGACTTCTGTCTCTTTCTAGTGTCCCAGCTTATGTTGCAAAAGTTGAAAAGTTCCAAAGTGATCCAATTCATCTCACTACCAATGCCGCAATCAGTAATTTTCATCAATTTTTCCCGGATCTTCCCGAATCATGAACAAGTCAAACGCCCCTCCTTCAATCCTTCCGAACGTGCGACTTCGTCAGCACCGATCCCCACTCTCCAAAACTCCATCTGAACCAATCATCTTCTTGTCCTACTGATCTACTAATAATACTAGCTTGCTGCATACAGTACTTTCCCAGCTTATTACCTTTTAGCCATAGTCATTAATCTTGGAATTACATCCGTGCCGCAGCAATTAAAACTCAAAGGCATGTGATTTTCCTCGGTCAGCTACTGATTTTCTGTGGGGTACAAACATCTCGAAAGTGTTTTCTACTTCCAGAATTCCTTTAGACTATCTCAGATCTGGTTACACAATCTGATAGATATTTGAAATCCGGTAGGGTCAGAGAATTAGGCAACCGATTCCGGGTGATTACTGAGTGTATTTATTTGATCGAGAAGAATCTGCAAGAGGTGCACCTCGCTCTCGTTAATAGTGATACCTGACTGAAACATCTATACCGATACTGGATTCATTAGCGCAGTATCGGGAGAACAGAGTTGGTACCATAGTAAACTATTCAGTCGAACAAATTTTGAAGTTTAGTCAGTGTCAAATATAACATTGCATCAAATTGTTACAAAACCTAACTGTACATCCATTCGTATTGACCAACCGTATTTACCAGGTTCATTCATCCACATCCTGATATTTATATCTATCAAGATGATCAACATATCCAGACTCGCAAACTATAAGAGGCAAGACCTCAAGAACTTGATGTTGCTACTCCAGGAGTTTGTCATTACCTACAAGG
Source organism: Scheffersomyces titani (assembly GCA_030565185.1). NCBI lineage: Eukaryota > Fungi > Ascomycota > Pichiomycetes > Serinales > Debaryomycetaceae > Scheffersomyces > Scheffersomyces titani. The sequence goes on along the minus strand of JAJMBD010000004.1, from coordinate 203,060 downwards.
ACAACAAGGTCAAGATCAACTACCAGTCGAGACCGGTGATCCTCTTTTTATCAACTTTGGTGGCTACCGCTGGATTTGGAGCTTATTTCACCGTGAGAAATATACTCACCAAGTATAACGAATATGTGCTAAACAAAAAGTTGGCTCGACCTACTTTAATTAGACAGTCGTCAACTATATTGAAGAATGGCTCACGCGAAATCTTCATCCCGAAAGGCAAGAATAAGGTGTCTCGAATCATCATTCCCAAGCCCAATTTGGACCAGTATGCTGCTGACAAGTATTTGTACAAGAATTTTATCATCAACCAGGAGATCCAGAACCAGCAGAGAGGTACCATTTTCAGTTCCAAGTTTCTCAGCCAGTTGGCAATTATATGGCGGATTTTGATTCCCAAGTTCTACTGCAAAAACACCTCTTTATTACTTTCACAGTGCTTTTTCCTCTTGATGAGAACATGGTTGTCGTTACTTGTAGCTAAATTAGACGGTCAGATTGTCAAGAATTTGATCGCAGCAAATGGTAGAAAATTCTCGCGTGATTTGATCTACTGGCTCTTAATCGCGTTTCCAGCCTCGTACACCAATGCTGCTATTAAGTACTTGGATAGTAGGCTATCTTTAGGCTTCAGAACCAATCTCACAAGATACATCCACGACATGTACTTAGACAAGGTCATGGCATACTACAAGATATCGTTGAACACCAATGATATTCAGAACATAGACCAGTATATTACTAATGATGTTGCTAAGTTCTGTGATACACTTTCGGGCTTGTTCTCTAGTATGGGTAAGCCTTTTATAGATTTAATCTTTTTCTCGGTATATTTGCGTGACAACTTGGGGACAGGTGCAATCATTGGTATTTTCGCTAACTACTTCCTCACGGCAGCATTATTGAGAAGAGCTACTCCAGCTTTTGGTAAGTTGTCTTCACGTAGAACACATTTGGAAGGAGCCTATTTCAATGACCAGTTGAATTTGATGACCAATTGTGAAGAGATTGGCTTCTATAAAGGTTCCATAATTGAAAAAGATAAGTTACAGGAGAGTTTCCTGGATTTGATGAACCACATCAACAAAGAAATCAATATCTCATTTCCGTACTCGATTTTGGAAGATTATGTCTTGAAATATACGTGGTCAGCCTGGGGTTATATCTTTGCTGGTTTGCCCGTTTTCCTTGATGAGATCTGGCCCGCTCAAAATCAGTCCGACCCCAAGTCTGATAAGAAAGCTGCTGTCGCAAGTGAAAGACAAAATATGAGACAGTTCATTATTAACAAGAGATTGATGTTGTCGTTGGCAGATGCTGGCTCTAGGTTGATGTACTCAATCAAGGATGTCAATCAGTTGACAGGATATACTGATAGAGTGTTCAATTTGTTGACCAATTTGCACAAGGTGCATTCGCCCAGATACAACTTTGGCTCTGCCCTTGGTTTTTCTGACATCCATGGAACTGTCCAGAACAACTACAACGATGGGATCAGATTCGAAAAGATTCCCGTGATCATTCCCTCTGCTTTGGGCTCAGAAAACGAGCCATTGGTAGAAAACTTGAACTTCAATGTACTGCACAACAAGAACTTGTTGATCTTGGGATCAAATGGTTGTGGAAAAACGTCGATTGCCAGAATCATTGCCGGCTTATGGCCATTGTATCGTGGATTATTGTCTAAACCCAACGACGACGACATCTTCTATTTGCCACAAAAGACATACTTCACTACTGGTAACTTACGTGACCAGATCATCTACCCATACACCTATAACGATATCTTGGAAATGGGCTACAATGACGACTTCTTGTACCACATTTTGCGTGAGGTAAAATTGGAGTACTTGTTAACTAGAGAGGGCAACTTCAACGTAGTGAAGGACTGGAAGGATGTATTCAGTGGTGGAGAAAAGCAGAGAATGAGTATTGCCAGAGTATTATTCAAGAATCCCAAGTTGGTTATCTTGGACGAAAGCACAAATGCTGTTTCAACTGATGTCGAAGATTACCTCTTTGAGTTGTTGCAGAAGAAAAAGATCACATTTATCACATTGAGTCACCGCCCCTTGTTGATGAAATACCATGACTTTATCTTGGAGATTGAAGAAGACAGCAGTTGGAAATTCCACGACTTGACATCTGAAGAAAACTTGAAGTCCATCGATAACGAAATCCATGAAATTGAGGACAAGTTGGCACAAGTAGATAAATGGGAGAAGAGAAAGAGTGACATCGAAAAGTATTTGGATGGAAAGTACGAAGACATTGCCATTGAGTCCAGTATTGAGTTACCAGCTCCATTGACCCCTAAGAAGTAATTTGCTAATTAACGTGAAATGATTGAAATAGTTGTACTTGTAGTTCGTGAAAGATAATGTAGATCGTGATGTGTAAAAGAATATAATGGATGCTGGAAGTCAATTTGCAACGTAATTCAAAAACCATTTATAAATCTGAATTTGTCAATCACCATTTTAAGACATACTGACAAGCTGCTACCTCACCTATTAATAATAGAAGAAACTTGAGTACGCAAGGAAGTGTCGTCCTCACAAGGAAGATTTGACATTCCCCTCAATAGTATCTCTTCGAAATTGGATAAATATAAAATCATAAATCAGAATTAACGAAACAGTTCAAAAGGAATCCAAGTATATACTGAATACGGCTGATACATTTACATTGATCTTGTAGAACATCCAGCAGAGTAATTTATTCTGCGACCTTATCTTAATTGAAGATTTCGCACCCAAAGGTGCAGCGAAAAAGAAACGCGTGTCTGTTTCGGTGTTCGCACGACGCATCTTCCAGAATTTTACCAATAAAAGATATGCTGTTTTCCATATGAAGAAACCATAATTGCATCAGAAGTTCTTTATTAGCAGCTCGATTTTCTTGTTCATTTTTGCATCCAGCTACACCTAAGATGTCCGGTCCTATTAAGAGCAAGAACGGAGACATCTCCAAGGCGCCCACGCCGCAAAACACCCCTTCATCGGTTACGAATTCATATTTGAGATCGCAACCTCCTACCGTGTCCACGATTGAAGAAACCAACGAGGAAAATGTTGGACACCAGCTCGCAAACAATCCAGCACTTTTGCTGATGATCCAGGGCAAGTTGGGCGATCTTGTTGGCGCCCAAAGCGGTTACATTGACTCTTTGCCAAAGTCTATCAAGAAGAGAGTATGGGGCTTGAAGGCTGTCCAGCAACAGCAGATGAAGCTAGAGGTCGAATTCCAGAAGGAGCTCTTGAATTTGGAAAAAAAATACTTCAAGAAGTACGAACCCTTGTACTTGAGAAGAAAGAAGATTATCAATGGCTCTGAAGAGCCCACTGCTGAAGAAATTGAAGAAGGCGAAGCATTGGAGGAAAACGACGACGAAGATGTAGAAGAAGCCAAGATTCAGGAATTGAAGGATTCCAAGGCAGATGAAGAAGAAGAAGAAGACGAGGACGAAGAAGAACCATCTACTGGTATCCCCAACTTCTGGTTGACGTCGTTGGAGAACTTGTCGACTGTATCTGAAACCATCACAGACAGAGATTCGGAAGTATTGGAACATTTGATAGACGTCAGAATGGAGTACTTGGATACGCCAGGTTTCGAGTTGATCTTTGAGTTCGAAGAAAACGAATTTTTCTCTAACCAGATCTTGACAAAAACCTACTATTACCAGGCTGAACTTGGCTATTCTGGTGACTTTGTCTATGACCATGCTGACGGATGTGAAGTCAACTGGAAGCTGAAGGAGTCCAACGTCACTATCAACATCGAAAAAAGAAAGCAGAGAAACAAAAACACCAAGCAGACCAGAACGATCGAGAAGTTGACTCCTACAGAGTCGTTCTTCAACTTCTTTGATCCACCAAAGCCTCCAAAGAGAGATGAAGATGATGATGAAGAAAAGGACGTTGAAGAAGATGAAGAAGACGAAGAAGACGAAGACTTGGATGCCCGTTTGGAGTTGGACTACCAGTTGGGAGAAGAGATCAAGGACCGTTTGATCCCCAGAGCCATTGACTGGTTCACAGGAGACGCTGTTGAGTACAACTTCCCAGAAGACTTTGACGGACAAGAAGGAGAAGAGTTTGACAGTGAAGATGACGAAGATGACGAAGACGACAGCGAAGACGAGGGCAAGCCAAAGGAAAACCCTCCGGAATGTAACCAACAGTAATACACACCCACTTCTAGATAACGGAACGTAGAGTCTTGCTTCTTTATCGCTTTTATAGGTTTATTCTTTCTATAATAATGAGAAAATCTTCTACAGTTGAGGCTTTAGAGATTAAGAAACAAGTAGAAACACCATTGTAGAAATTCAGTTTTCAATCTTGTAGTAGAAATCAATCTAACTTTTCGCGTAAAATTGATGGAGAATTAGAGACTAACTAAATGTCAAATTGATTTTACGAAGCTTTCTCTGTTGATCTCATGAAGGAGGCTCTGCTCAAGAGTCAATGACAATGAAGTACAAAGAAAGAACGGGTGAAATAGCCGGGTATACCTAACGAAGGACTACATACAGACGAGGAAACAATAAGATCGATGTATAGAGTAGTCCAAAAACGGAAGGTACAACAAAAGACGGTGAAACCATGCATATTTAGCACGATAGCGAATAACGATGCAAAATTGACAAGAATATCAGCTGATAACGAAGGAAATCTTACTCAGAGCATGGAATATTGTAGCGGAAAAGATGCCATAATTCGACATATTCACGTGACGATATGAGGAAAAACACGAAACATATTTGGATAGCACGGATGGCGAAAATTCGTATTGGCGTAATAGATGACCAGAATATGATGTCATTGGGAAGGGGAGGCAGAGGAGAGATGTGTGAATCTTGAGTTTGTTTGGTTTTTATCCAGCTGAAGAGAAAGGAGGGAATTTCCACGGAGAGATTCTTATCAGGAAGAGGATGAGCCATGTGCATGAACCGGGCTTTATTTACAAAACTACAGCATTCGGTGATTACGTGTTATTCGGAGAGGAAACGGCGCCGTAGTGGAGTCGTCCTGGAAAGTAACGATTGTTCACCAGCACCAATACCTCAACACAGATCGGGCTTTTGGTATGAGTGTCTAGACTTGTGTCGAATGGAGGAAGGTTGGAACTTAATTTAGAACAGACCGCCCGCCAGATGTGGTGTTTTGACATTTTAGCGGACTGAGGATTACTCGACGGAATAGGCAATTGCAAGAGGATGTGTGTCGTTGTGAATGGTGGAGGCTGATTGGTCAATAGGCAGGGGAGGACGATCAAATGGCGACAGCAGTGGGAACCAGGAATGTGGTCGGAGAGTTCGGTAGTTGTAGCGAGTTTGTAGCGAGAAATGTGTAGCTGAAATTTGTTGCTAGAGGGAGATTGTCCAGTGTTCTCCACGAAGAATGCTTGTTTGTGCTATCTATCTCTGGAATTCCATTGTTCTGTAGGTCGAGATCCCTTCGTCCCTTCTTGTGAGATTCGATGTGCGGGCTTCTTTCCTGGTTCTGATAGGGAGTATGTTGCGGAGGATCACGGCTGGAATGGCATGCGCTTTAATCCTCGGTAGTGCGAAATTGGGTGCAAAAAGATCAAACATCTCGATCCTGATCGGGCCAAGACGACGAACTGGTTGCTACTGGCGATGACACAAGTCTCGGGATTCACCATCACTACATGTCGTCTGCCATGGCCATCGTTTGGACGTGTTGTTGGCGTTTACCCTGAGGCTAGCCTTTAGATCCTTCTGGTGGTGCAGTTCTGTGGAGCGGTGTGAAACATTTACCGACCACGAGAAAATAAACCCAGCGAGGGATACTTTTCGCGATCAAATGTCTACCAGAGCAACGTAGGAACAAGTGCAACTATCTTCGACAGGAAACCACCTCTCCGTGGAGCCAGATGCTACTGTGACCCAGCGCCATCGTCATCACCTGATGGATTCTCGTAATCTGGCCCACAAGTTCACGTTTTTTGTTTCACCGTGCTCAAATTTACGTCCACGCATTTTTTCACTCGCATCATCCCGTTTTCACATGCATTCGCCGGCCCACGACTAACTACTCAAACTACAATAACACCACCCCTGTAAAAACAGCTTATGTGGTGGTGATATATAACTGAGGTAATTCCTGTTTTCTGAAGTGCCATAAACATCTTCTCTTTTCTTCTCGTAGCATTTTCTTCAGCAAATCCAATTGCAAATTCACAGTAGCGCTCATCTATTGTCCGACCCCGTGATCTTATCACCCTGCCTTATCTCATCGCATTCGCGTCGCAGTAATATACTCACATTTACACATTTTGTAAATTTGTAAAAATCCGCTCCAGACTCCACAAGCTCTCCAACCTGTGCCGTCTTTTCAGCTCCATACCTCGCTCGCCGCTCCGTATATCCAACAGCACATCCATTGATCAAAATGTCCTCCGACGCTCCAAAGTTGTTCCACTCCAAACTGGCTGCTCACATTGCCTCGTACACTCCTGTGGCTCAGATTCTCTCCTACTTGGCCACGATCTCGATTCTCTCGTACGTCTACACCACCTACGTGGCTCCAGCCATCACCGTGCTCAACTCCAAGGTCCTTTCTCAAGCTCCCGTGAGCCCTTACATCTCGGCCGCTGACGCTACGGCCGACAGCTTGTTGTCTACCTACTTGGACGGCTACATTATTGGCTACCCCCTTAAGACGGTAGAGTACGTCGACACCACCTATGTCAAGCCTACCAATAACACCTTGATTGCGGCCCACAACAAGTACTTCCCCGAAACAGCCTTCACCGCTAAGGCCGATTCCAGCTCCGTTGAGACCTTTGTAGCTGTCATCAACTCTATCTTCACCTCTTTGAAGACCAAGGTTTCTTCCAAGTCGTCTGAAATCTCGACATCCTTGATTTCCACCTACAACGCCGAATTGAGCACTTCCAAGGAAGGCTCGTTGATCGCTAAGAACTTTGAGGCTTCGTACAACACCGCTACTAAAACCATCAAAACTTTGAATGACGACTACATTCAGCCTTTGAAGATCCAGACCCAGGGCTATGTGGCTGAAGTGACCTCTTCCACTAGAAGCAAGGCTGACTTGTTGATTTCCGAGGCTAAATCTACCATCAACCCAACCTTGCAAACCATCAGCGAAAAGACAACTTTCTTAAACGGCTCGGCTCCTGTTGTCTCTGCCTCTGCCTAGACCCTGAGGTCCTATGGTCTATTGATAGATGGCCCGCCGTAATTATGGGCTACTATGTGTAATAGACGTCTTTCTCTATTTATTCTCTTTAGTTCTATATACTGTTTCCTGTTCTAATAGTGATTATGTCATAATATATCATTGTATTTAAAAATTTGCACCCATTTTGTAGCTTACTTTTCACATGCTCAAGACTTTCACCTTCGAAAACGCGGTACTTGGTGGATATCATCGTACGGCATATAGAAATCATCACAAGAGATCTATTACCAGATTTGAATTTATTCAATAGAGATATGGTGGTACGAAAAGCATGTGAAAAATGTAGACATAGACAAGTCTGAATTTAGTGGCGGTGTTCGATAGATTTCTCTTTCCTTTTGTGTCAGTTTTTGTGAGGCAGTGTGTTTAAAAAAATGGCTGCGAAATGCTCAATGCACGAATCCTTCCTTTTCACAATAGAATCGTAAGATTTGAAAATTTGTAACACGATTATTGCATTTTGTGGACACTGGATGGAGTAGCTTATTCAGAGAGTAGTTTTAGCACAAAGATGCTCTAATGTTACTGAATTCCAACATTCTGAAGATTTTCGGTAAATATAAGTAATATGCCATAAAGGACAAGACATACTAATTTTAGTTTCATTATTTGCTATAACTCTATATCTATACAAGCTTGTATTAGCATACCTTTATCTATGTGTGTCTCTATCTATACAAATCTCTTGATGTAATCAATGCCTCCCACACACTGAGGAACAGTTAATTGATCCCCTAAATGATGTTGGTTGATCTCGATTCCGACATTGACAGTTCTCATGATAGCGTCGTGCTCTAGCATAAGTCCCTTGCCCCCATTGGTAGCCTGGAACTTCTTTAGGTCGGCGTAAATATCTTGCTCCTTGCGGCTTTGTGACGAGTCTAACATTTTCCAGTCGAAGGTATCAAAGTCCCATAACACGCTCTGCATGCCAAACTGGCGCACGATCTGTCTGACACGATTATCGATGCCTCCATACGGCGGACGGAACCATTTGGGAAGATGGCCCGAGGTGGCATTCATAGCCCAAATGGACCATTCCAACTGAGCAACTATTTGCTCGTTGGTTAGAGAAGGTAGGAATTTGTGCGACCATGTATGTGAACCCATAATGTGTCCCTTTGCTACAGCCAGACGGTAGACTTCTGGAAAACGAATAATTTGAACACCTAAGGTAAAGAAGGTAGAGGGTTGTTTAAGGTTGTCTAGAAGTTTTAGAGTTGCAGGCGTGGGCCCATCATCAAATGTTTGTGACAACTTGGGACATGTGTAGGCATCATCAGAAGCAACACAATTGAAACAATCAAACGAACAACTGGCCAATTCTCGAAGAATAGGATCGACACATTGACCCTGGGCATGCTGTCTAATGTGGTTGGGAACTTTGGCAAAGTCTACGAAATCCAATGGTATGTATGGAGGGTCTAGACCTGGCCATTCTTTGAGTCCGGTGAAGTCTGTCAACCATTGCGGAAAGGGAAGCGTTACCGGCGAATTAAAAGCCCCGTATCCGTTGGATCCACCACCGTCTACCACGGTAGAACCAGCGACTTCCCCTGATTTGACTAGACTTTCTTGGTTTGAAGGTGAAGCTGAGAACTTCGAACTAATTTTCTTTGAGATGCTGTAACTAGACGCCAACTGGGCGGCTGAAAGCATTGCTACTACTGCTACACTTAGCTGGAATATGAAACGTTTCCACGACATTTGAGCCTGAATTTCGGGGTTAATTGCACTCTGGGACAAAGAAATGTGTATCGTTGAAAGATGGTGTTCAATCTCTGCAAGTCCACAATTGGCGGTATTAAGTCCGACATGGTAGCGCCTCCTATTATGGAATATTGCGGTAAGCGCATTTTGTGTCCAGTCTAGTCGTGTGCAAACCCGTCTTTGACAGCTCAAACTCCGACACAGAATGGGGTAAGTAAACCTTAAGCCCTACAACCAGTGTGGTATTTGTAATCATATATTTTGTTCTTATTTTATATATATACTATGACCTGTAGACATGCTGGAGCCGCCGATGCCGATTACCCAAAATAGATGTGCAAAAATGTCGTGATGAAGTGAAAGTGCCCAGAGTGAAAAAATACGAAAAGTTTTCTTCAATGTAAATATTTTCTGCTGGAGTGTGGGGAACGAATCCTCTCAAACTCTGCGCGTGGTGGAAAGGATCTTTGATGGTCCTAAATAGAAGGAAGCAAGAGGGGTACTGTCTTAAGGTGCCAGAAACGTAGCGAAAATTTAGGTGGTATCTTGCGTTGCCAGGAAAGGGGTGGTCCAGAGAGATAAGAAATTTTATTGTTTATAATTGTGAGACAAAATTTTTCATCTCCGCAGCATTCTCAATGAGACTAGTCAAATGGCTCTACAACAGACGCCATGGCGGTCGCTGTGACGTCTTCTCTGATAAGAATGCTCTCTAGTTGTGAACGTTGATCTGAATTGTGCTTGTAGCAGTTTTTTTCTTGTTTATGTTGTCGATCTTTGAAGTTATGAGCGACGAATTTGGTCCATTTCTCTCTGTAAACGGTTCATTTCACGTTTGAGCGCTCTGTTCTCTTCTACAACCTCTTCGTAGCGGGCTACGTCCTGCTTGCTCTTTTTGTCCAAAGAGTTTATCGTGCAACTGTTATTTCGCTTGGTGCCTGAGACTGTTTGTGCCTGTTGTTGCTGTGCACTCATAGCGCTAGATACAGAGTTGATGGAACTTATGGAGCTTCTGGAGAGCGATGAAGCTCTGCGGAAGTTGTTATTAGTGAGCTGAGTAGGCGTAGAGATTGAAGACGATGAAGAGTTCATAGAGCCCGCACCGGACAGCAGCACTTTAAGCATCTTGTTTTCGTTCTTCAAGGCGTCGATTTCACGCATAAGCTTCAATACTATGGCATCCTGTTCTCTTTCCATCAAGTCTATGATCTGCTCGTTGTTGTACGAGGATGTTCCTGATGGACTGCCGGGAAAGCTGTAGTCGGAAAAAGAGTGTCTATTTCCTGATGTGGAATGCATTGATCTAGTCGGCAAGGTGGGCGATCTCTGAACTTCAGTAGACGACGTAGAGGTGGTGTAGTTTCCGGTGAAAGGGGACGTGGTGGTAATAGATGCACGTTGCCTCAACTCACGTAAATGGCTCGCAGAAGTAGTTGAAAACGAATTGCGGGGAGAAATGGGCCCAGACGCTCCGCGGGGTGACCCTGTGCTAGTTATGAGACTATTCGTGCTATTGGCGTTGCCATTCAAATAATGGCTGTTGTGCTGGATTGGTATCTGTGAATAGTTCAGGCACCCTTGCGTAGATGCTACAACGGGAGAGGTTGAGTCGTCGCTGGGCTTAGATACTGTTATGTGCTGGGACATTCCGGTGTGCTTTCTGTCAATTCTATATGTCTCTTAACTTTGTAGCTAGATATGGAAAAGGAAAAGGTGAAAATAGATGCAAGTCAGGATCTGGGGAGGTTTTATATATTCTAGATAGTGCTAGAAAATAAAAGAAGCTAAATCGGAGTGTCCTCAATGCACGGCCTGCATGCTGACTATCTCCCCACTGATACGCGTCGTGCGCACACCGCAGCCACCACTAGCTGCATGCAGAAAATCTCCCCTCCCATTGCTGCGGTCTGGATGTCGAAAATGTCGTCGTGTCTCCCAACCAGAACCAGATTATTCTTAGACTGAGATCAGATTGGTAGCTGGAAAACGGTGTTGTGAAGCAGTTGATTTGTGCTGTGGAGCCACAGAGAGTCGGCTTAGCGAAGCTGTTCCTGGTGGTGTTTTTTTCTGTAGAAATTTAGCGTAAATTGGTTGGTTGTAGGTCCACCATTGAGTAATTATGCTACACAGCCATTCCAGATCGTAGATGCCCAGTACATTCGTCACCAGCCCTGTCACTCTAATTACGGTATAACTTGGAAGAAACTGTTCATTTCCTGCCGTGCATCAGCTCATCACAAAATTAGCGACAGCTTTCCGCTTACCAACATTCTAGTCCCGCTTACCAACAATTGCAACCGAAAACTGCATAGCAAAATGCACTTCGCTCAATGAAACAGGCTTGTGTTTTCTCTTCCGAACAAGAAGTCCGAACTCTAGTTCCGAATTTTTGATCCGAACCCAGGGCCGGCACTGCTTGTACAACCATTGTACCCCTATACCCACTATCCGCTGTGGGAGATTCAATGTTCTGAAGAGTAGACTGGCTGGCGAGCCGTTTTCACAACTGGCAGACCGCTGCGTCCTCCCACCGACGGGTGCTTGGAAGATCCGTATAAACGAATTTTTAATCTTAGCTTAATCTCTTGCTCTATCGATTTCGACACGAAACCCGTAATTGCTGATGTCACCTAGTATGCTTTCGGAATTTGTAAATAACAATGCGGCAATTACTTTCTTGACCCTATTTCCAAGTCCAGGATATAGACCGTGGACCTAGAAATGTAGTAATTACTCTTGGAATCGACCCATCAAGCTCGTGTTCCATGACTTCCATCGCCTTCCATTTTGCCCCTATATACAATCAGTCTCATATACAAACCTTCTACATTTCATCATCAAGCGCACAGCTGGAGCAAGTCTGGAACACCCAACAAGTGGAGTACACTTTGCGAAATTAATAATCATATTGTCTACGTAATTCAACTACAGCAGCTCCACGTCATCTGACTCGGCCCCTCCACCGTATAACATTATTTACCTGAAACAATAAAAACCTCAGCCCAAAATGCAACCATAGCCCAAAATGGGTCCCTTATCGCCAGGTCACGCCCCAATCTCTGCGACATTTTTGAGTCATTTTACGACCCTTCCTTTGCAAACATGGAGCCTCACCCCTTCTGTCCTGGACGTCCTCTCTTTCTCTCCTATCCACATATATTTAGACTCTGAGAGATTAAACCCAGCCACAAAACCCTGAAAACGAAAAAGATAGTGGAAAATTTTGACTGAAAATTTATGACGTACTACTAAAAAATAAATTCAATGCTCATCGCAAATTGCAATCTTAAATCGTACTATCATCCTATAATCAATTTGTGCTGAATGCTGACATCCTACATAACTCAACCTCATCGCAACCTGCTTGCGGCGAGTCAACTCGTATAATGGAGATCCTCTTGTCTGTCGTATGTTGCTGCTTTTCTATAGTTAATATTCTCAAACTGCCTTCTCCACAATTTGCGAAAGTTAGGGTTTGCAAAATTCTAGAAAACGTCAGTGAATTTCCATTTCTTGCGTGCTTCATCAATCGGATCCCCTCACCCCTCACCTTCGTAGCACCAATACGTGGCTGATTATATTCAAATGTGACTGCAATGCATTTGAAGATATCACATGTGATGCTATAGTATAGGAATGGTAGAAATCTCCACTCTATTTTCTCAAACGCGCAATTTTGGAGATGTAATGTATTGATTCTATTCTACCTATTTATAGTCGCAGAACAAGCGCTAGAATGTCGTTCAACTGATTCACATGAAGCAATCGAAGTAGTTAGATTGCGCTCTCCCATGACTAAATTACAGATACTTCACTTGAAGTACTTATTCTTAACTAAATGCAATTATAAATCAAACGAAAATACTTCTATTACGTTACTTTTTTCGAACTAAGCTATTCAAATTGTTAGCTGGTTTGCTGCGTTTCTTTACCGTTAATGTATTGATGGGTGTAGCAGCGACTGCTGGTCGTTTTGCTCTTACCACTGCACCAGACCTTGTGCCAGTTACCTTGTGGTAGACTACACCTTGTATGCTTTGCCTGCGGATCAATTCGGGAAGCTTCGTCTTTACGAGAGATTGAATGTCTGATGTTATGCTGTAATCCTCGCCTTTTACGAGATTGATTATCTGCTTGTATTGCAGAATAGACACAATCATGTCCGAATTTTCAGCGGTAGACACTTTCTTCTGCACCAATTTCACATTGTCCAATTCGCATCCAATAAGCCCAACCAATTCTCCTAGAAGGAACTCTTGTCTGTATCCAAGCTCCTCGTAGAACTGCTCTACATTGACATCTCTGTATCTATTTTCTACGATCAAATGTTCCAAAAACCTACCCTTTGGATCATCCGGGAAAAGTGGAATTGCATATACAGCTTTGGCATCCGCTGGTCTGAAAATATGACCCAAATACCATGGGTTCTTCGTGGACTCGATGAATTTTGCATTGGAATGCACAGGATGGCCCGGTATCGCTACCTTGCATTCCCACTTGTTTGTCACAATCAGGTCGATGGTCTTAATCCACCATTTGAGCAATTGCACTCCACTTAGACAATGCTTATGTGCATTTTTATGTGAATTAGGATACAAGTACTGGTTCGCTGCTCGAGTGAATAACACTAATTTTACTGTTTCAACCTCGGGCAATTTAAGAAGCGGAGTCTGTGTGTTTTTGGGATACTTAGTTGAATCCTTGCTATAGTACGAAATAGAGCTATAATAGGTAGGATCGTTCAATTTCTCTACAATTGAAGCGAGAGTATTGGCATTCTGTACGTCGTCTTCTTCATTTGCTCTTCGGCTACTCTGTCTAATACTGTAGTCGTGCAAGTTGAAATTGACCAACCAGGTCAAGAATCGCTTGATCACGTCACCGACCCTAAAGTCCAATTGAGTCGAGCCCACCGTGTCACACTTGGAAATGAAGATAAACCGCTCGACCTTCTCCTTGAACACTTGTACATATACAAACACCTCGATTCCTAGTACCACTAAATCGTCACTGCTTACTAACTGGAGAAAATGTCTGATCTTGTATGTCTGTGGTTTGTGGGGATCCCGAGCAGAAAAATGTACTGGCGATCTAACCACCACGGGCTTTGACTGAATGTGAAACAATTGCACATCCACCAGCAGCGGAATCACGTCCGCTATGCGCAGCAGTAGGTCTTCCATGGCACGGAGCTACACCAGAAGCAGACTAAACAGACTCCATTGGTGAAAAACTATAGAGTACAAAAACCAGACCGCATAGCGTGTTTGGTCACATGACTGGAAATCTAAAATAGTAGACCAGTTTGTGCATTTTCGAATTACCATATCATTGGGGAATATACAATTAAACAGCCAGCTCCTACAGAAAAGGAGTTCATGAAATTGGCAAGATATTTCGTCGGGTCATCCTTGCTTTGGAGTTGTTGGGTCCTGGGTAAGGGTGCCCTAGATGAGAGAGCCATATTAGGAAAGGAGAATAAAGATCTACAGTTGCATTTTTTGATTGGTTCAAGAAAGTACAGATGAAATCAGAGTTGTACCGCCTTCTCGAGAAGTGACCGCCTTCTCCAGAGTGACAGACTTCCACAATCGAGAATTGGAAAAATATGTGGAATGAAACGGTGATGATCCTGGTGGTTCTCCGCGAAAATTATCTAGGTGGTATATGGAGGGAAGAGAATAATAAATTGAAACAATACTACAGAAAAGCACAGAGTTGTCAAAAAAATTCGTAGATTTTCGAGAAAAATAGTCCGCAAGTAGACATAATTAGCGGAACCAAAGACAGAATACAAGATCGGCCCCGCCAAAGAGCAATATAGGAGGTTTGCCAGGGTGCTGGAGATGGTTCTCAGCTGGAACAGATTTTCTCAGACGACAGTTCTCCAACAATTGGAACAACTTCTATATTTGGCTGGATGACGAGGGAAGACGACCTTTTGTCCGAAGCAGCTCCGAGGGTTTGGAACAGCTTCCCCGATTGTCCCAATCGAACCGCATCGCTATTCTCTCCGCAAACAGTTTTGCTCTGTCAAGTTAAAAATAGGAAGACCCATCGGAGGCATAGAAGATTGATGGCGACGCATGTCGCGGGAGATGGAACGACGACTTGCCTAGAGACGCGCCTAAAACTGCAATTCGCACTGTTGGGCAGTTTGCATGTTGCGCAGGATATAGAATGGTCCGCAGCCCCCTATCGACAAGCGTCCAAGAAATGGGTGAGAGATGAATTGTTAGACCCCGCATCGGCCCCAAAAAGGGTTAATGGCATTGTGAAACATCGCCCAAAGAGGCAATAGCTGCTGTATGGAATCCCCGTCAAACGTTATGTAATATCAGGACTTTTGCGGCAACTGTGGTGGGGTAGAAACAGACAACGCTAGCGAACCTGCATTAGAGAGTCTTGATATAGGAGATCAGAATTGGAGATTGATTGTTCTCATCAAATGTGGAGAGAATGTGGGATGGGACCAGAGTTCCGCAGCACGCTTGGGTCGATGGACTAGACGGACAAGTGTCCCAGCTGCGATCGTTGTATCTAACGATGGATCGTATCAATATTGCCCGACTTGGGGCTGGCGATAAATGGCGCAAAAAAAGGTTTGCTAGTGCGCTATCTGCACCGTATTATTTAATTGTTGGCAAGTTGTCAATGTGCAATTAGATAACTGTAGTTTTGCAAAATATCGGAGTTTCTCCAGCTCTTCGGAAAGTTGGAGAACAGGAGTAAAGTCTCCAGGGCCAAAGGATATGCAACCATTGGTTGCTGGTTGGGGCATTGTTGCAATTTAGCTTGTTTCTGACAAGCCGAAACAGCAAACTTAGCCCATTTGTTCTTTGACGGAAGGTGGGGAAGAACGGCTTCAACCAGCAAGTACATGAAACGAAAATGTAATCGCGAATTAACTAGCAGATCGATTGGCTGAGCGTTCTAGTCAGATTGTATTGGCATCGCAATCCACTGTGCATGCAGGTGTCGTCTGCGGTGCCGTCACCCATGGATATTCATTTTCAGAGATAGATTGCGACCGAGCTAATTGTACACGTCGGTCCTGACTTAGCAAGAGGACAACTGCTACAGTCGGTTACTTCATAACAGAATGTGTCGGAAGACAAAGAAGAAGAGGAGTCAACCGGAGGAATAGGCAGTCGACAGATTAAACCCCGCGTCGTACATCAACGGTGGTGACTTAACCGACGATGAGTGCATTAAAGCCGGCAAGTTTGATGCACGGACAGGATAATAACCCACAAAGTGTTGGTAGGCTACTCCGGACAAGTACGTCACGGCCGGAGCTACATGCCGGAGCTAGTAGATTCGAGCCTAAAACCGCATTAGTGCAGCCAAAAACTTCCTTTTGTCCTCGTCGTGCTTAAGGGGCAAAAATGAAAGTAGCACCATAGATAGCCAATCGCCACAAAATGATATGTACTATTTGAGAGATTTTTGGAGCCCTAATATGGGCTCACTGTGGAATTTTCGTTTCTTTCTGCCCTCCGATTGGTGGGAAAACGATTGTCAATTCTGAAACCCCCTTTGTTCTTGACTTTATTTGCGCTCTCCTCCTTTGTTCCACAGATGCAACTTTCCTGCAACTCAATTTTCTATCGACGGTATTTTCTGAGCCGGGCGCTCCCGCAGGAAAATAACTTTATGACCTAGAAATGAAAACCGAAAATAATAATAATAAAAAGCAAGGCAAAAAAAAAAGTTCAGCTATAACCTACTCCTAGATTTTCCATCCAACTAGTTAGCCAAACAGGATTTGGTTATTACCGTGCGAGGCAAATTCTGGGGTTTGGATGTGGATGAAATTCCAGAGGCATATAATATAAATAACTAGCCATTTATCTTATTTTCATATGTTTATACAGAGACTTTTTTACGATGTCATACTCTGAGTTTCCTACTGAACATAGTGTATCTGGTGGTAGCATAGATAAGCATCCCGACCATAGTATCGAACACTCTCATACTTCTGCAAGTGTCTTCAATACTCAAAGCATAGGCGAACTACAGAACGAAAACCATAGCCATAACCAAAACCAAAACGTCGATCAAACTATCGATACATACAATCAACACACTGATACCAATTTCATTGACCTACTCTCTACAGAAATGGACTTCGAACAAGCCTACTTGATGTTCCTGTCGTTGCAGGACAACAACGTCAACTCTGCCAATGCGCTCAATTCGTTTGACCAATTGCAGATGTTGAACCAACAGTACTCAACTTCGCTTGACACACAGAACCAACTCTTGGGTGACAATACCCAGACTAGTCTTCACAGTCCCAACCGTCACCAGAACCAAATTCCACAATACAACTTTTCCCAGGCCTACCATCCATCCGTGGCATCTGGCTCTGGCTCGGGACTTGTCACAGCTGGCAACAACTCTGCGGAAGGCAGTACAGCTTTCTCGTTCCACGATACCAATGCCGTAGCGTTTGATGCTAACAAGAACTATTCCTTTTCCAACACTAAGCAGACGAGTCAGAGAAAAGGAAACGAGGACGAACTCGATACATTCTTTTCCAACACTGAGTCTGATGCCTTGGAAAAATTCTTGGACAACTTGGCCAACCCCAACGGATGCACCAACCCTTTACAATTCTACTACAACAACTTGCAACACCCCCAGAGCCAGCAGAAGAGCTTCAAGGCAAACAACAACCAGGAATACATGTTTAACTTGTATACAATGAAGCCGGACTACAAGGGACCAATTCAACCCCAGTCTAGCACACATGACCACGAGCATTTGAAAAAGGAGTTGACTGAAGCCTTCAGCCATCCTTCTTTGAATCTCAACCAAGCGTCGCCCAGTCAATTGCCTACTCCATCAGACTCGCGTCAATCGTCCTCTACATCTTTTGATGAAATCAACAGAAAGAAACACAACAACCTCTCCAACAACATAATGACGCCTCCCGGCAACGAATCTAACGAAAGAAAGCACGGCTACTCTGAAGAAGACGAAGAGGACGACGAAGACGATGAAGGCGATGATTCACAACCTAAAAAGAGAAGAAGATCATCCCACAAACCGTTATTATCGTTGGAACAAAAGCGTTTGAATCACTCCCACTCAGAACAAAAGAGAAGACAGTTGTGTAAGTTGGCGTACCAGCGTTGTTTGCGTCAGATCATCGACATCGCTGCTTTCAACAAGTTGCCTGCCATCAGTGAAGAACAGAGAAAGAGCAAGCGTGCTCGTGTCAATAAAGAAGGCTTACCCAACTTGTCAAAGCACAATGCCTTGATCAGAATAAGTAACGAGATCATGTTGATCCAGTCGTTGAACGACAGAATCAGAACATTTCTCGAACAAAATTAGAAGCCTGTTAATTGGTCAGTTATAGAGTTCACGGTTTGTTCAGCACGGTTATTTGGTTATAAAATGAAAATAGCGGCTTTTATATTCCTTCGCTTTAGTTCTTTCTAGTTCTGTTTTACTATAATTTTAATGAATAATGAAGCTGGTGGGTTACAGCACGGTTAAAATCTACTGTAGAGTTACTTTGTATAATCCTATTCTGTGGCCAGTAACAGCCAGATCTATCTGTTAGCTCTTACTACTGTTCGAAACTGTTTCTACAAGCATAGCCTGCTATTTCAATTTTCTTTACTAATCAGCAGGGTCTAGAGCCGGGCCGTGTTGGATCTCTTCGCTGGCCAGATGATGAAATTTTGCGCTCCTGTTTCTGCGACTATTAGCCACGATTCGAATTTCTATAACCATAGAGTCAATTTGACTGGTGAAGAGGCGTGGGTGGCCAGGAAAGGAGAGATTCTCTAGTTAAATGAAATACCGAGACACAGCTGTAAGGGCAAGTCTAATTGAAGGAATTCTACGGGGCAAACAGCAGAAACGAGGCACCTGGTGAAATTGCAAAATTTTTACGAAAGCTGGAATTGGTATACTGTACGGAAGAGTAATTTGCCGTTGGTGTAGCAAGACAGCTCCGGTTAAGCGAGGATACTGGCCAGTGATGTGTAGTGCCACCTGGATCAGTACGGTAATGTACGGTTATAGTTGCTTGTAGAATATTGTTATCGAAATTGTGTCGATGGACATTTAACAATGCGCCCAGTTTCACAATTTGATCGACAGAACCATACCTGAATCAGTGACGTAATTCAAGTGGTAAATCTTAGGGGCCTCCAATTGGATTGGCAATTCCATATCCGTTGGCATCGACACAGAATAGAGTCTGTTGGGTATTCTTCGAATGTTTAAGTGTACAAATGTGTGAACTAACTTGGCAATAGGCTTTAAGCTATAGACCATGGTCGGTGAACGAGTAAACTATTCACGATGGAAAGCTTGGTGTCTTCTTTCGAGCAGAGATAAGCGTTTTGATGATAAGTAAAATGGTAATATCTGCCTTCTAGGTTAATATCTGCCTTTTAGGTTGCAGCGTATAAATTATATCCCCAGTTACACTGACCTAGACATTGAGATATAGACATATATGGAATGTGACAAATTGAAGCAAGGCAGATATGATGTTAACTAAAAGTGCAAAAATTGGTAGTGTATGGTGAGGATGTAAGCGAGGATGCAAGCGAGTCTTGAGTCATTGTTAGTGGGAAGAGTTCTGGTAATTAGTTGGCTGTTCTCTATTGCAGCTTGTTGGTAAATAATGAAAAGTCGAGAATTGTACTATAGAAATTATCGTGAAGTGTTCCATAGTTAGCAGCTGGAGTGGAACAACTGCAAGAAGTACACACACCGCAATTCAGACAATCTGAAATTGGACGCATTCTTCTTTTATCATTTGATTCAATTAAATACTTTCATCTGGATTTTATTTCTCATGTTTCTACCATTTTATGTACTTACTCTTCTCTTTCATACATCTGTTCTTAACTATGGGCTCTCTATACTATTTCTACATCCGGGATTCATTTTTCAGTCTGTATGCACACCGTCGCGTTTAGAAAACTTCAACCATCGATTCTGATTTTGCAACTGTACTACTATTCTCTTATCTTCTTTTCTCTCATATATCTGTTTTCTACTAGCTAATGGTTTCAATAAGCAAGTCATCTACGCCAGTGTCGGCCGATTCGTCACATCCAGCCAATGCACTTTCGTTCGGAGACGATGACCAGGTTTCCGCACTCTCCAAGCTCCAGCCAATTCTTCTTGCCAATCAACAAGACGAATACAACACAGATACGCTCAATGAACTCAGAGCTTCCTACAAATACCTATATGTCGTCAACTGGCTTTATAACTTTCGAGGATACATCAAGTTGCAGCTGGATCTCTTTGATGTTGACTTGTTTGAGTTGGAGTTGTTGAACTATTTTCCACTGACTCCCATGCACTTACTCAACTACGACCCAGACGCTTCCTCCAACTCTACCAGTTCAATGCTCTTTATCAATCGTTTGAAGTTGGCCCTCATCTCGACTCTTCAGAACTCCAAACTCTCCTCATTGAACAATTTCGAAAAGATCTTTCGTCTTTGGTTTGGCACAGAAACACCTCTCGGTGGAACTGAAGATCTTGAAGATGATCAGAAGGAAAATGTAGAATACGTAGAGGCCGGACCAGCAAAACAGACAGCTCAAGAAGAGATCGATTTCGATGCTTTGTCCATTTCCGACAAGTTTGAGGTATTGTATATCTTGATTTCATATATTTCGTCGTATTCCAAGTTCCGGGACTGGGTGGATAGGTCAGGACTTTTGCCCGAAAACTTGCGCATCAACTCGCTTATAGCTGATCCTCACAATTCCGACTCGTACTATCTTCTTTTTGACAGCAACAGGCTCTACAAGCGTGTGGTGATGTATCCGCAACTTGTAGTACCCAAGAAGCGGAAATTGGCTCCGGAATATCCTGAAGACCACTTTAAGCCAGCACAATTTGACATCACAAAAAATATCAAGTTTGAGTTGTTGTTCAAGAACATCTATGAGTTGGACGAGTTTCTCCAGCGTCTGAAGAAGAGCATCAAACTCAAGTCATTATTGACCAGATTACGCCTGCGCGATGTAGTAGATGCCATATTTGCCAGCGAGATCAGAAAAAGAAAGTTTCTTGTCAACAAACGAAAGGAAGTTCAACTAGCTACGCTTTTGGCTACAAGGAAGAGGTCTTCCCGGTTGGAAGCAAAGGAAAAACAGAGACAGGAAGAGTTAGAAAAGCAGCGTGAGCAAGAAGAATACGAATTGAAGTTGGCTGCAGAAAAAAGATTGGAAAGAAGACGTAATTTGAAAGAGCAACAGCAACGACTCATAAATGATGGACAGCGTGCTGATTTCGGGCTTGGGTTGAGTAGAGAAGATAGAATAAAACTCAGAAGACTTGATAAAACTCCCACTTTCACACCAACGCCAATCCCTGAAGAAGTTTCTGAAGTGACTAAATTGGTTGGATCTAATACTGTAAAGACAGAAGTCGAACAAGAGACTTTGGAATCGGCTACGGAAGTCACAGAGGTAACTACAGAGATTACTTTGAATAATGTAGACTTGGAAAAAAAGGAGTTCAGAGTTCCGGATTCAACAGTGGAGGACAAAAAAGAAGACATCACAGAATTATAATATATCACTTGTTCGTAATATATGATGTTGTCCAAACAGTATCATTATATAACCACCATTGAGACGATTGTATTTCTAAAACCAGGAAACATTAACAAGATTACCAAAAAAACATTAGGACATTGTACTATTTTTAAATGAAATGTATTATTTAAGCACAATCGAAATGGGTGCAAAATATATCCGAATTTTTTTTGGAATTTCATTTTCAGGCTCCATTCCTGATCAATTTTGTCTTGTAATTGTTCTCGATATATTCAATAAATGAAATATATAACGTGTATTTTAAAATTGGGATTGTAGCCAGAGCAAGGCAGCCAAAAAAAATATTGATCACTTTTACAATTCACAATTGCTAACTCATTTGCATCCATCATTATTGATATAGCATTATCACTGCTCTAAAGTCCACCAATAGGAATCAAATATTAGTCATTCACAGTCTCGGGTTTTGTGGGGACAATATAAATGGATTATATACCGGTTATGGTTTAGCTCTAACAGTCATCATAGACCATGTCTTAAAATTCGAAATCCGCTAGTATTCTGCGTTGAATAATAACTTCTTAATTGTGGTACACTTCAATTGTATTCAAGAAGTTCAAAATAAGGACAGTATGTCTTTTATCGCTGACACCCCAGAGCCTCCATATTATGTAGTTACTTTCACTGAAATCTCGAAGCCAGGCTTGGATTCTGAAAAGTATAGGGCATTAGCTACAGAAATCGCAAAACTAGCCCAACAACTGCCTGGCTACTTGGGCATGGAAAGTGTCTCTAACGAAAAAGGCCAGGGGATCACATTGAGCTACTGGACGGACCGTACTAGCATAGTCAAGTGGAAGAAGAACTCAGAACATCTTCTTGCTCAGAGAGCCGGCCGCAGTGAGTTCTATTCAAACTATACAACCCGTGTAGCCAAGGTGGAAAAGCTGTACACATTAGAGTCTTCTACTTTCAGTAGCTAACTACTAGCGACTTATAGATTTAGCATAAAATTGAATATATTAATTAAGATGTAACGAACAATGAATTTAATCCTTACCTAATCTACAGAAGGAATCCGTTTCCTTTTCCAATAAATAAGTATTATGTACGATAATCCTCTCTTCTCAGAACTTATAGCCTATAAGCTCATTAGATTTCATCAGATAACCACGTTCCTATAGTTCATTTAAAAGATCTTATAAGATAGCTCCGAATATGATAACACGGATCTTACAAGCCAATTCAGTTCAATGTTAACTCAGATTGTACATGTGCCTTGATCTTATATGTTGACTACATAGCCTACAAGTTCAACTCCGTCAAGATCTGCCCAGCCAAAGTCTTATAATTCCAGGTGTTACCCAAAAGCTTCTTGAACTGAACACCGTATAAGCCTACCAACGGAACCTTGACGATGTGTATCTCGAACTTCAAAGGTGACTTCTTGCCTCTAGAGGTTGAAGAAGTGCTGGCACTGTGTTGGTGTCTGGCTTTGTGTTCGATTCTCGACGAAATCAACATATCGCTGCCTCCACCAATCATCATTCCATTTAAGGAATCTACAGAAACATCGTCACCAGCATCATCATAGTCCCGATCTTTAGAGGCATTATCGTACTCGTAGTCTTCGTCCTCAGGATACAAGCCCTTGCCAACTCTAGCAGTTGCAGGAGTGTTGGGTGGCATATTGACTTGTGACCCGTTTCTCTTGCGATACGTGCCCAAGATGGAGTTTCCAATCGAGAACTTCCGTCTGTGGCCACCACTACCGGTAGAAATAGACGATCTACGGTCGCGTGAGCTATTCGAACTAGGCGATAACGTCTGAGTCTGAATATGTAACAGAGGCTGTCTGCTAGGTGTCCTAGCCTGTTCGGGCTCTGGAGTCCTCATCGTGGCCGTGTCCTGATCTCCGTCAATAGAAGAAGATGTCGATTTAAATGCATCGCCATATAATTTACGTTCCTCACTGTTGAAGTCATCTTCATGCTGAGTGTCTTCGTCGTCGTTATGAGAGTCGGCAATGGTGCTGGTATTAGCTGAGTAGTCGTTCTTGTCGCCTGAGGGCTGCTGCACTGATGGGGTGTGAACGCAGACAAATCCTCCTTTAACCTCTTGGAATTTCACCCCCAACTTGCTCAAAACATTGATTATGTTGTATCTAATCACAGGTAAAGGTTTAGTGGAGGTAGTCTGGACGCTGAAGAAGCCCTTCAAGAACAAGGTCTTACAGTGTTCAATAGAGGGCATGCTGTTTGGAGGAGCGTTGTTGAACTGCTCGATGATTTCAGCCTCAGTCAACTGTGGGATTTCCTGATAATCAAAATCGTCTAACTTCACGTCGTCAAAGAAGCCGTCGTTGTTTGAGGAGTTCACTGTCTGGATGAGTTCATCGCTGTTCTGAGCCGCCATGTTGTTTGGCAAAGGCGGATGGCTTCCAGCTTGACGGTGGTTGTACGAATCTTTTCTGATGTGGCCCCCAACAGACTTGGCTCTTGCGGTGGGATGCAATTTACGTCCAGAAGTCGAGATGGCACCAGTCTTTTGGGCACCAGAACCAGCCTGGCTAGCAGGGATGATGGTATTGGTATTGGTGTTGATGCTAGGCAATGGAGGCAAATATTCCACTGGGATGAAGCCATGGAACTTATTCTGGTTATTGGTGATCGATGAGGATCGAGCGTGGTTCTTCTTAGAGCTCGAGTCGGGTACTGTAGAAGAGGGGAGCTTTGGAGAGTTCGAGTGCTGTGACTGCTGCGAACTCGAAGTATTGGTCAGTGGGTTCAAATTGAGTCTGGAGTTGGTCTGCTTCTCTTTGGCAGTGACCTTCATGCTGACACCACGACGAACCATAGGGTCTCTTCTGGAGGAGTATGACTCCAGAGGAGATAACTTCTCCTGAGAGTCAACAATAGTCACGGTTGCAACTGGAGGAGGAGGAATCGAGGAGAAGTCAAGTCCAGATGGAGAACTGTCTCGAGCTGGCGATGACTGGTTCGACTTGGTAGGCTTTTTCGTTGATAATTTGCGCAAAATCGAGTTAATTCCTCCAGCATTCTTGCCGGCGTTTGGATCCAACGTTTCGCGGTTATTAAGCGATTCACGAGGACTGAGATGCTGCTGTTCTGGAACGTGACGAGATGGCTCAGAAAGTTGCGACACCTCATCCTTCGAAGGTGACAGTGAGCTTCTACGAGGAGTGGTAGCGGTATGGGCCCGTTCGGGGAACAAAATGTCTGGAACTTCAGCTGGAAATCCCGAAACAGCTCCACGCAGCTGTTGAGGTGCTGCGAGAGTAGACTGTTGCTGGGTCGGAGTAATGGCACCACCACTGGGAAGAGAAAGATCTTGATCCACTGGCAAACGAGGCGTAGCAATCTGCTGTGGAGTGCTCGAGGAAGCTGCTACAATAGCAGCAGCTGCAGCAATAGAAGCTTGTCGCTGTTGCTCACGTTGATCTTGCAACTGTTTCTCCTGCAACTGTTTCTCCTGAAATTGCTTTTCTTGTAGCTGCTGTTGTTGAAGTAGCATCTGTGCCTTGACGGCTTCTTCCTTGGCTCTCTTTCTCTTTCTCATTTCATCGACCAAGAAATAGATCGAGATCAACGGATGGAATCCACCTGTAGGATCCGGCAAGATATGCGCGTTGGAAGCTGAAGCGTACTCACGTCCCATGTCGCTGATTTTGTACCAGTTCTCAAAACTCATCTGGTACTCTACACTAGTAAGCACATTGGTCAACTCCTCCTGGATGTGCAGTGCCAGGCCCAAGTCAAAGGCCGCGATCGTCTTGACGATTTCAGGGTCCAAAGGCAATGTCAATGGCACTCGCTTGGGAAGATAGTTTGACACCTTATACTCGTAGCCTTTGTTCATCCAAGGATGTTGGCACACTTCGTAGAGAGAAGCTCTCTTGGAAGGATCTACTACCAACATCCTCGACAATAACGAAATGCATTCACGGGACAAGAAGTTGGGGTACTCAACATTGCCGCGCTTGATCTTCTCATGCAACACTGAAACCGACTGATCGTCAAATGGCACTTTTCCACAGACTAAAACATATAAAACAACACCAAACGACCACACATCAACTTCCGGACCCGTGTATGGTTTGGCACTCAACAATTCCGGAGCAGCAAAGTATAACGAGCCACAATAGGTCTGAAGAAGCGTCTTGGGTGAATACAAGTTGGACAATCCAAAGTCGATGATCTTGATATCGCCCTTTTCATTGATCATGATGTTTTCGATCTTTAAGTCACGATGCACTACATTGTTCTTGTGGCAGTAGTCCAAGGCGGAAGCAATGCCTCGAGCAAACTTGCGGGCATGCTTCTCCTTTAAAGATCCATGTGCTACGATGTAGTCTAACATCTGGCCTCCTTCGACGTACTCAAATAACATATAGTAGTGGTTGGTCATGGGGACCATTTCGTACAATCTACAGATGAATGGGTGGAACAAGAGTCTACCCAAAGCGCCTTCACGGATAGTCCGTTTGTCTCTGGCGATCTCTTTGTCGAACTCCTTATGTCTTTGTGCAGCTTCCTGCGTCGTTTGTGGCGGAGGATCATTCGCATGGGCTCTTTGATACAATTTGGCAGCTCTCGGGATTATTTTCACAGCACAGATTTCCTTGCTGGTGTTGTGTTGCGCCAACTTCACTTTTCCCATCGAACCGGCACCGATCGTCTTGACGAAGTCCCAGTCGCCTATCGACTTTCTGTGGAACTGCTGTTGAGACTGCGACTGAGACTGCCCCAGAGCCTGAGGCTGCAGTTGATGATGTTGCGATGAATGCGACTGCTGAGCTCCGTGGTGGCTACCGTGGTGTTCGTGACGAGAGTGGCTTTGATTTTGTTGACCTTTTTGGTTTTGAGTCAGATTGTTTTGTTGTTGGCTATGACTATTCGGGGTATCTCTGGCTGAAGGGGATGCGATGGTGGCTGGGGGCAAGAGCTCGGGTCGAGGGCCAGGCAGCAGAGTTCCCGCGGCATTGCTCGGGGTCGGAGTTGAAGGCGGTTGTATTCTTGAAGCGCTGGAGCCGGAGGAAGCCCTTTTACCTGGCTGCTGGAAACTTGGGTTTCTAGAATGAGAGTGGTGGTCATTTGCAGTCGAAGCAGCGATGTAGTGTGGCGAGTCGACATTAGCGGTGTTTGCAGGCAAGACGTTATTGTTGGAACTACGGAGGTTTCCCGAAACCGAACGGAGCATTCTTGGCGTGGCAGGCTGACCGGGATGAAGTTGCAGCTGCTGGGAATTGGTGTCGTCAGTGGGAGGAGCCAGCACCGACGGAGAGGCCCCAGAACGCGCTGGATGGTAGTCGTATGCCAGCGGGTCCATGATGACTAGATCGACTTTGATAGCAGGAGAATTGGGAGAAAATTTGCTGAAAAACGGCGCAGCTCACACGGATGGAATTATGAGATGTTCAGGTGATAGGATTTGCAATTGAAATTATTGAAACCGTAAAAGTTGCTGCGATTGGATGAAGAGTCGATCGATGATAAGACGATGGCAATGCGATGATGATGATGGTGGTGGCGAAATGTGATAATGGTGATGTTGGCGGAATGGTATGGACAGTATGGACTGGAGTAGTAGTGTGTGTCTTCTAATTCTGCTGGGCAAGCGTAGATGTGCTGGGGAGCTGAGAGAGTCTGGCTGTATCGATGCAGTTGTTCTTGGGCGATGGCAACAGGACCGATGGGGGACAGACAGTATCCTCAGGTACCAGACGGCGGAATGGGCAGGTTCTACGATGTTAAGTCACGAAGCCGACCGTCTTCTAAAATAGTTTCTGGTGAAACTTCAACTGTTGATAGTGGACCGGGAGGGTGGGGGTGTGTGGAACCCAAAGTCGTGCGCTCGCGCGACGGTGCTGGCTAGAGTAGCGGGAAATAGCGAGAGATAGAAAAAGTTCGCGGTGCGATTAGCGAGAAATAGAGCGTTGTTGGAACATTCTGGTGCCGCAGGGAGATCGGAAATAGTGAGAGATCGTCAGGAACCAGAGGACACATTATCAAAAAAAGTTTACATTACTGCTGTTCTAGTGGTATATAGTCGATTATCGTGCTATGTATAGTTGGCTGGCGGTATTGTGGGATGGTAGCTGCTTCAAACTACTCAATTGACGGTTGTATCTGCGGTATGAATCTGCCCACAGCCTCTCATCTCATCGCATCTCCTGCCGCTATTACTATAGCCCCCGGCCTGTCGCTAATTTCTGGACCCTGGTGTACAACTTCTAGCGAGAGAAACAGAACAACTTCCCCATCACCATTGAGCTCGTCTGGTTCCATATTCTGCTCTTCGTCCCATTGGCATTGCCTTCTTATCGTATTGTCCATTTTCTGCGCTGATCTATTCTGCTCTTCTTTTCTTTGTGGCCATTTTCTTTTTATCTGTCTGTTCGCTATCGTTACTATTTCGTTTCATCTTCTTCTCCTCAAACGGGAATGTCAGGGGAAGGCTAAAACTCTGGCCAACTCCATACAACCAGGTAGATTCCACTGCGACGGCAGCTGCTTCTGTCAGCATTAGGCAATTCCCAACTAATGGCTCTATCTGTACTCCCCTTGTTTCTCACCAGCAGACTCTCGCTAACCTGATAATTAACTTTTCTCTACATCCATAGATTCCTTTACCATACAACTGGCTGGTTTTCCAATTGTGTTCGAAAATGCCAAGCTCCACATCTTCACATCTCAACTAAAATGGATCAACTCATTCAAAATACTCTTATCTCTCTGTAACTCCTCTGGTTCTCTCCTCTGGCTATCCCTAACTCTTCTGAGTCTTCCCTGCTCTAGCTAACCTTTATCTTTCAACTATATCTTCATCCATATGTTTCTACACTCTCTCAAAACAATTTTGTATTTGTTACTCTAATATAAATAACTACATAGTGCCAATGCAATACACCTAGTGCTTGTGGTGCTTCAAGTGGGATTGGTATTCCCAGGTGTAACCCAAAACAATCACGGCGATAGCCAAGTGTATCAATGGCTTACCAGAAGCATTGTCTCCGTCAAAGAAAGCAGCTCTGTATCTGGCAATTGGATTGGATGGCTTGCTGGCAGCTGGAGCTGGACCAGTTGGCAACTTCTTGTAGAAGGAGACAACCTCTGCCATTCTCTTGGCGTTAGGGTTCGAGCCAAGGTTCTACATTTGTTAGTATTGAATAGATGACGATGGATGTTGAGAAAATGAATAGAAATAGATAAAAAAATGACTAAAGTGATGACTTATATCATGATTTCATAAATCTGACAAGAACAAAAGTGTATGATTAACATGATAAGTTATGGTGACATGGAATGTTCTGATGGATGTTCTAGTACACATGTTACGACGGTGCTATTTGATGTTATGCTATCCGGCAGGATTGGATCATTCAACTACTTTTGTTTAATTGGTTTCATTTGCTATTTCGCTTATTACTCTTCATCTTAAAGCTTTACTTTACTCGATCTCTCGTATTCTATAATTTCATCCTTTATTCAACATGAGAATCTTTCAACACCGTTAATTCTTCTTAATATCATATTTCGGAATTATTGATTGTGAACATATATTTATAGGAATTTCATCCAATATTTCTCCAGCTGTCTTCTTGTACTAGTCACAGCTGTCTTTTCTCTTTCATCTTATCTTCCAAGAATCTCAGGAACTCGCTCCTTCTCTCTACATACCTTGGCAGAAGCAATCTTTGGTGGGATTAAGGTGGACAATTGTCTTCTGATGACGAATGACATGTTGAACGATGCTTTGGTCAATAAACTGGAAAGGCTCAAGAAGTACTTTTTATCCAAATATGTTGATCGATTTTCAATGTATCCAGAGCTCAATTTTCATCCGGACTTGTTGGTTTGGCCACGACCGTCTTAGTTAACGCGGGCATAATACTTGCTCGGTAAAGGCAAGTCTGTAGTTGTGATTGGTTGATGGAGTGGTCATGTGCAAAGTCAGCTGCTTGGTCAGGTGACCGATTTCTGTAACCTATTCATACATCAAAGCAATCGTATACGCTTACTAGATTTTCCGAAGGGTGCCCTGATAATGGCGACTTCAATAATGAGCAGCTTATTTAACTTGCATTCCTTTTCCGATAAGTTCAAAATAATTGTACAGAAAATTGAAAAAATTCAGAAAGATTGAAATCCATGGACTTCTCTACGATATTCACAATAAATTCATTTACTATAGTACATGTTGATTCGATATACACCGTTCGACTATTCTAAGCTTCGCTTATATATAATACTAGAATCTGTTAGTAGCTGGTCGATACGAGTCTGTGATCTGAATAATTGGCAATAGCCAAATTTTCAAAAACACCTAAATTGCGAAAAATCTGAATACATGAATATGAAGAGTTTTACTAATGAAACAGTATTTCATGTTCACCTCGAGCTTGAATTCAAATCCGCTCACTTTACTGACTAGGCTCATTTTTGTTTTTCTTTCTTCCTGAATTCTTCATCCCATCAGAGATACTATTCATAGCTCGTTCTTTCTCTCCAATAAGTCCAATATTGAACTCCCTATAACTAGCTTTCTCTGTTGGTCTCTTTCCAACATTAACTCGATATCCATTCGTTATCACATTATATCACTTCTTATCATCTCACTTTTTGATCTTCTCTTCCTCCTATTTTTAACGATTTCTTCGTACAAATCACTGTTGCTGCAATACTACAGTATTTCATATTCTTCTCTCACTTTTCAATACATACCATTGTTTCCTCTAATGAAGACATCTCCGTAGTTTATGCTTTCTCCACCAGCAAGTTGCTTTCCATCGTCCAACACTATATTCATGTATCCATCGATGCTTTGCAAGTTGCCAGAGTACTCAACTCCATTGTGTAACTTCACAACCACAGAGCTGCCGATCACGTTGCTCAAGAAGTTGGAGGGGTCTGTGTTCGAAGTAACGTTTTCTTCGGCCATTATTTGTGCTATTATTGTTTGATGCTGGTAGTATTAAAGAACAAATATTGCTTGTTCCTTTCTATTTAGTCCAATTTTGTTGACCATAATTGCACATTTTTCGCACTGCAGATAAAACAAATTTTGAAGTAGTATAATGTCTTCCAACGATTCCACCATACACTCATAGTATCTACTACATTGGTACTATAATTGTATTTAAACATACCATGGAACTACAAGCGCACTTTACTTCTTAGAAAATCTAGATTTTAATTTGCTTTCTATATTAATACACACATATATGACTTATATATGTCCATTTACTACCTATATTTGTATCTGCTATACATATCTGTTCTTTTCTTCGTACGAGATCAACGAGTCCAACAACGTAAACAACCTGACCAACTCCTTCAACCCATGGACTGAAAATCGGTCCTCGTATAAAATAGGTTCGACTTTCTTAGTCTCCAATATGATATCTCTCTTCATTATACCAACCACTAGTCTGTTGACCCCAGCCATCAAGTCTCTGGCTTGAATTATGCTAGGTTTGTAGCTAGGACCCATCGACAATAGGACTGTAGCAATCAATTGAAAGATCGGGATCAAGAATTCAAAGTAGGAGATACTGTTCTCGTTTCTGATATTCTTGATATCTACCAAATCATTTAACGACAATGGTGTATCCAAGAGTAAGTTCACCCTAACGTTCTTGAGATCCTGGAATTCGTCAAACAGCAAGTCCAATCCCAAATCCGGGTCGATCTTCAACAAGTTGGACTGTTTGAGAATGGAAAATATTTCACCCTGGATCAATTGCAATGCTCCAGCTTTCGATTGGGCAACTCTGATAAGAAGATAGAGCGTCGAGCGGAAAGCAGTCAACTCGTACAACAACGAATCTAAACTTACGCCCGAACCACTCTTGGAACAAATCAGTAACATCTCGTCTGTTCTGGTAACTGAACGAATCAACAACAATAATGAATTGTTCTTCACTAACAATTCTAGAATGAAGTTGTTCTTCGACAATGACGCCAAGTGAAACAATGACTCCAACAATAAAATCGAAGTGATTCGAGAAGAACCCTCGGAATACACGGCATCGTTGGATATGAGATCGACAAACTTCTTGTCTACAGATTTGATTATAACTGATAATTCTCTAACGAGTTCTTCGCTGTTAATCACCTTGATCAAGAACTTATTGGCCAACACATACAAATCAGACCTCAAGTTAGGAGTAGAATTCGAATTCAAGATACCAGCAATGCATGTCTTGAACAACGGGATCAATCTCTGGATTCCCAAAGCAAAGTCCTTGTTGTTCTTCTCGGCCAATATCTCTTGATCATACAAGTCAAACAACAACACACACAAGGAGATGAGCTCCTCAGAGAACAAAATGTCTGATTCCAAGTAGTCGTTGATCTTGGGTAAAATCACCTGGAGAACCTCAAGAATGAAATTCTTGGATCCAACAGTATCGTCAGTAATTAATATTTCCACCAATTGACACCAAGAATGTAAAGTCTTCAACTGAACTTCTCTCAAATCATTGGAAACTAGATACTTTGTAACAAACTCACTAATTTT
The DNA here is from genome assembly GCA_030565185.1 of Scheffersomyces titani. Taxonomy (NCBI): domain Eukaryota; kingdom Fungi; phylum Ascomycota; class Pichiomycetes; order Serinales; family Debaryomycetaceae; genus Scheffersomyces; species Scheffersomyces titani. The sequence goes on along the minus strand of JAJMBD010000004.1, from coordinate 171,022 downwards.
GTTTCCTTCGACCATAACTTCTTGTGCAAATGAAATCTTCTGTTCTCTAGTTGTAAATGTAGATGATTGACATACTAGCTTGTACACCTTGTTCAACACTGTCAAATCAACGCTATGAGTTTGTACGTCATGAACTTGTTCAATCACCAATGGCAAATTGTATTTTTTATTGAAACCTTCTCCCTTGTGAATCTCAAAATTACTGAAGTTATAATTCAAGACATCCAAAAAAGACAAGAATTTAGGAGTGCCATTCAAGAACTCCTTGTTATTCAAGAGCAATTGCGTATAGAATTCCTTCTTGCTAATGGAAACGATGTGGTGGAATTCAAGCGACAAGTATTGTAAAATCAAGTTTCTTTGGTTGATGAATGAAAAAAATGCCTGTGTACTCAATGAGTTATTCACAAACTCATTATAGTTTTCGTCTTGAAGATTACCGTCGAATGTGTTTCCACACCAGATAGTGTGCATATCAAGACGGGGTTGATAATTGATCAACTTTTCGAATAAACTGTCTGATTCTCTCAAATGATCTAAGGTAATGATAGAGGAAATCGAATCTCTACTAAGCTTGATCAAGATTTCTAAAATTAATGACGAAAGCTTGGCTGGACCAATATCGATAATATTACTGTTTCCGTTGTTGTAGTCAATTTCCGAAATTAAGTCTAAACTCAAGTTCAAGCAGCTCAACAAACATTTCAAAAGGGTATTTGAATTGTCCGAATTGTGAAGCAAGAGCTTTCCGCCTCTGATGTCATAGCCCAAGAGGAAATGTGCCACGGAAGGCTCCTTTCCTGTGGCTTGATTTAAGTTTCCTAGCAAAAAATTGAGTATTTTGTACTTTAACTCCAAGTTCGTCTCGTAGCTCTCAAAGTGATCAATGAACGCATATTTGATTTTGAGCGATTCGTCTATACTTTCAAACGTTGTCAACAATCTGTTCGTATTCAATACTGGATCGTTGGACTGGAATTTGTTCTTTGCAATAAAGTAGTGAGACAAACGAATTTTATCCAATATACTCAATGCTGACTCTGCTAAAACTGCATTGTGCGAACCAACATAAAGTCCAAAATGGGCCACTGTCTTCAAATTGAATAAGAAAATCTCGTAGAAATCCGAAGTTCCATGTGTGCCTACGGCTTTGGGAAAATAGATATTGTCAAACACTGATCTAGGAGTGTTTATTGCTAAGCTCATGCTGGTACCAAAACCATTGGGAGCGTTAGAATTGGAGGTAGGCACTATATCCTTGTTCTTCAACATTGGAAGTAGTCTATTGATGAAGGTGTCCTGCAACTCCAAGACATTGTCTATGGTAGACAAAGTATTTTGAACCAAAATTGACAAATCGTCGCTTGCACTGGCAGCATCTACACCTATATTGACGATACTGAATAATGCTTTCCATGCCTTTTCATCAAACAAGAAATTCATCACAGCCATCGAATGGTGCAGCTGGACAAACAACTGATATGTCATACCAATGTTAGGCAACAATGAGTCAAAGATGTTATCAATGTTGGTTATATTCTTGATGACATTAGGAGCAACGTCGTTCAAGAACTTCCAGTCGACTTCTTTCAAAGACGAATGGACAATCTCCATGATAACGGATTGCAACTTCTGTCTGTCTCCATCCTGCGCCAAGTAGTCAGTCTTCGCCAAAACCTCCAACAAGAGGTATTCGATGTACGGCCAAATGCCGATCAAGTTGTTGCTTCTGTAGCCATAACCCAAATCTACAGGATATAAGAGTGAGTAGGATGTGAAAGCATGATTTTGGTTGCTGAGTGGTTTCAATAGACTTGCCAACAATTTGGTAAAATTAAACACCTGTGAAAAATGGGACAAGCTGACTTGGAAAGCCTGATTGATTCTCAAGTTGCGTTTGCTGCAATATTTGGGTTTCGACGACGACTGCCTAAGTGACGTTTTATCAGATTGAGACGAAATGGGGTCACTGCTGATTGTCTGGTCTAATAAGCCGTGATATATCCATCGGTCAACAATTCGCCACACCTTGTAGTTAGTAGCTAAGTTATCACCGTTATGAACGAAATCAGCCAAGAAGCTCAACATCAAGTTCGACAAGACGACTCTGTTATCTTCATTAACCAAAACGCTTGGTAAATCGATCAACTTCGGCGCATTGGCACCGATTGGCTGAATGTCAACTGAGACCAACTTGGCACCCGTAGTCAAGTTGTCAAACCTCAAAAGCCCAGTGATGATAGGTGCGAATCTGGAGAAAGCGATATTCTTGATTTCGTTGGATCGCTCGTTCGACGACGATAGATTTCTTACTATAGACGAGATCAATTGAACAAACCCAGAAATGAAGACTACGGCATCTTCGGCCAACTCAATGACGATTTTATTGTTGGCCTGGTCATCTCCGTCCTGTTTGTTGGAGCTGCTTGAGAATAGAAACTCTTGTCTCTTCTGCTGCTGCTTTATCTGGTCAAACAAATCCTGCTCAAAGTTTTCAATGAGTGCATCGATGTAATAGTTCAAGGAATCGACGATGGAATCGATCGAGATCTTGGAGTAGTCGTTCTTCTTCAAGGTCGTATTGTTCTTGACCAATATCTCCCAGATTCTGGCAGATGCATCGTCTCCGCTGGATGCCAAAGAACCGAGTAATAAACTGAAAGTAGCTGTAATGAGAGGAGACGTATTGTTGCTCAAGCCCCATGCGATGAAGCCTACAATATCGTTTGTGATTTCGTCAGAAGACCAAAAGTCCGCACAGAGCTCTGACCGCGAGTTGTATGTGTATGCGAAGGCCAAGTAGAAACGTTCCAAGTCTGAGCGCGAGGCTATTTCGTCGAGATCAAGCTCGTCAGACCTGGAATTGCCATTCTTGGAGGACACATCGACATTGGATTCTGACTTGTTTCTGTTATCTATAGTATCGATGTCCGAGCCATTCTCTATCTGCTTTCTGTTAATGTACGATAAAACAAAGTCCTCCTCTGTGTCGCGCAACAGCGTCAAGATCAAAGCGGAGTTGTTGATGAAACATGTGAAGAACTGGTGAAAAAAAGGCGCCAACAAGCTCTCGCTGAAAGTCTGAGTAACCTGGTATTCACTAATGTCGAATAGAAGGGATACGTTGTCCAAACCTGGTCTGGTGTGTGATGCGTAGAGCACTTCCTGGGCCGAGGGGTAGACAAACTTTGTTGGGACGAGACGGGGACATGACTTCTGGAGAAGCGATCGGAAATCGTAGAGGTGGCCCCATTCCAAGAGCTGTGTGGTATCCGGATGTGCCGTGTCTGCTGTGTAGGACAAGAGCCTTTCCATGGCCCCGTAGTTTATGAGCCATTCCAAATAGCGAAGGATATCGTCCTTATAGTCGTACTTGTTAGTGCGCTGGTCAAGCTGCTTGCACCAAGGGACGAACTTGGACAAGAAGAAGAAGTACACTATGATGTCCACACCTTTGAGTTTCGACTTGGAAACGTCCACCACGTCGTTTTCGGCTACGTTCTTGTAGTCGCTAGCAAGTGTGGATGTAATGTGTCTGTGGAGCCTGTCCGCTTCGGCGTCGGAATCCAAAGTGTGCGTCACAACACTGAATAAAGCAGGCAAGAAGTGGAGTAAAAACACATCTTCGTCGGTAACATTTTTGTTGAGCAATTCCACAATTTCTACAAAATGCGTTGTGTCGGCGTATCTGCGAGGTTCCGCTTCGATCAAGCTGTACAATAGTTGGCCCAAGAGCTCGTGGTGTGCGAACAATTGCACTCTAGCGAAGCCAATCGCCTTTATGAACTCGAGGCTATTGATGTCGCTGGTGACTCTCTGCTTGTCTATGAGGTCATTGAGGATGCCGAGAAGGGTGTAGATCCTCTTAAACGAACCAAGGATGTTCTGGAAAAAGAGCTCGTACTCGGTTTCGCAAATAACCGCCAGCACCTGGCCCAGTGCGACGAGATATACCAAGATGTTCAAGATATACAGCAGTCGCTGGTAGTACGCGAGTCTTGCGGAATCGGATAGATTGGTGCCCTTCTGGAAGCTCAATTTGTTGGCGTGGAAAAGCATCTCGGCCGTGACGACTTCGTCCAAGTCAAACTCCGATGCAAGCAACACCGCTATCTCTGCAAATGCCTTATTGATTCGATATTCGTCACCATCAGCGAACACTACCGGCTTCAGTTCGTCGACCAACCGAGCCCTGGAGCGGTCGTTTTTCCCTGGAACCATTAGAACATTGAGTAGATCTATTCTGATGGAGGTGACCAAGTCTAGGTAAGTCAGGTCTTCGAAGCGGATAGCGTTGTAGCAGCTCGCTAGTGGCAACAGTTTCCACGTGAGCGACATTGGCAGGCTTCCGTGGAATTGTTTGTTGTGGAAGAGATCGTAGGAGAATTTGTAGGAGAATTAGGATTGTATTGCAGAAAAAGAGCCTAAAAATTTGTTTACCTGAAAAAGTGTGCATGTAACCGATTAAGCAATGGATCTTTAGTTTAAGAATGGAAGTCAAGATTAGTTTAGGAGAGAGTGTAACCAATTAAGAGCTAGAACATTTGCCGTAGTATGATATAGTAATATCATACAAGAGAGTAAAGATGTCGTCAACAGATATAAAGACAAGTAACCGTTGGCGGAGTCTCGTATTTTAGAGGAATGGTGAGAGAAAAAGTGAGAGAAAAAGTTAAGTAATACCTTCGTTACTGAAGACGTGACAAAGTGAAATAAGGCATTAGATACAGAGTGCTCAGGATAGTGACCAGGTACTAGGCTGACTAGTTAAGTACCTCTTGAAGAATATTCGTGTAGCGGAATCTGACTAAGACTAGTTTAGATTCTAGAAAGACTCAAATTTGATGCTTAAAGTGTGTTGCTGGTGGTGATGTGAGAAAATGTACAATGGGATTTATTTACTAATTGGTTATGCAACAAGCAACAGTACTTGCTGAGCACTACATATTGAGCATTGTGAATATTTGATCTACAGCAACTACATTCATATTAAACAGAATCTAAAATCGCATTCATATCCAAACCAGTGGAATCTTAAACTATATAATGTATGTACTAACTACTAAGTTAAACCAACATTCAAACCATTCAAAAGGTTCATGGTCAACTGGTTGTTCTTCAATGGTGGGTAGATTTCCTCAGGTTCAAAGTTCTTGATGTTAGGGAAAAGTTGAATCAATCTTACAACGACGTACGAAGCTTCGGTCAAGGCAAACTGTTGACCCAAACAGATTCTTGGACCACCGTTGAATGGCAAATAGGCCCATCCAAGCTTTCTGGAAGCTGGCTCGAACCATCTCTCAGGTCTGAACACATCTTTGTCCTTTCCATAGTAAGCTTCACTTCTGTGGACGGAGTAAACACTGTAGAATACAGACTGGCCCTTTCTAACAAGAATTGGATCCAAACCGTCCTTACCACCACCTCTTGGTAAGGTGGTGTTCTTTGTAGCAACTCTGAAATTCATTGGAACAGATGGGTACATTCTCAAGGTTTCATTAAGGAAGGCCTTCAAGTATTCACATCTCTTCAAAGATTCAAAAGTGATTTCTTCAATTCTAGAGTCATCACCTTGGCCGAAAGTTTCATAGATCTCTTCCTTCAACTTGCTCCACACATCTGGTCTTCTGGCCAATTCGAAGAAAGCAAACGACAACAAACCGGCAGTGGTGTCTCTTCCAGCCAACAAGACGTTCAACAACTGCGATCTCAATACAAAAGGATCTCTAGTCTGCTTAACCAATTCGTACAAGAAAATGTAACCACCCTTGGACTTCTTGTCCAATTCGTCTTGTGGGGTATCCAATGCAATCTGAACGTAGTGATCGACAAATGCGTGGACCTCCTTGATAGTATCACGCATCTCCTTGGGGTTGATAAGGAAACAGAGCTTTTGGGCAACCGCTCTCAAAGCCAACCAATCTTGGGCAGTGTTGAAATTGTAAGCAAAAGTCTTTTTACCAGGATATTCGGAACCATCTTCCACATAACCAACAGATTCATCTCTCAAAGATTCTACAGATTGTCCAAACAAGAACTCAGTGCTTGCGTCCACGGTTAATCTGTGGAACAATTCTTGAAGGTCAAACAGTTTACCCTTGGCGTTACGGATGTGGTGGGCTAATACTTGGATGTGAGGTTCCAAAGACTTGACATGGGCAACTTGTTCCTTGGCGAATTGTGGTCTCAACATGGCTCTGGAGTGCTTCCATCCATCGCCGTCCAATGTGAAGATACCTTTACCCAACATTGGGGAAAGTTGATCGTATCTAGAGCCCAATACGAAGTCGTTGAATTGTGTGGCCAAGATAGCCTTTATGTTTTCTGGATCTCTGGTGAACACGGTTGGAACTAAGAACAATCTCATGGCAAAGGTTGGGACCATGTTATCTTTAGATTCAAACCTTTCGACACCATAGTCTGAAACTGTACCCTCATACTTTCTCTTGATCAATTGATAGCCAAAATAACAACCCAAAGCCCAGTCATTATCCCTATTGACGAATTGCTTGGCTCCAAGAGATCTAAACAAATACTGTTCATAAAAGTAGTCGAAGACCTTGTAGATGACTAGAAGGGCTGGAATGACAATGTACCAGTTTTCCTTGACGAACTCAATAACGTCAGCCATTTTTATACTTGAATAAATAAATATATACTAGGTGAATGAAGAACTCCTAAATTACTAGGAAGATAAGTTAGCTGGAACAAAAAATCCACGTATTCTTGTTTGGATGGGTGCAAATCCGTATTATGCGAAAACGTAGGATCTGCTCCATTTTTATACTTGCTACGAGGAAATAGAAAATTATCATGGGAATTTTTTAGTTCCTACAGGCAAAATATTTAACTAGGAAAAATCCTACATCCCCAGGGTTACTGTTTTTGAATACATTCACAGTTCCACCAATGCTATTGTGTATCTAAAGATTTTCGTCTGGGAAACGTAATGGAATCTTTGGGCATCTTCTTAACTATGGCTAGATACTTTCGTTAGCTCCGTAAACACACTCTCTCCCCATGAACGCCCACAGTTAGACGTACTACGTGCAGATGGGCACCATTATTCACCATGTGAAATTGCGGTTCGAACTTTTAAAATAGCGATGTGAACCTCAACGCTTCGGAGCTATGGTGGCGATCCCCTTCTCCTCTTGCCATTCCAGTTAATCCAGGGAAGACATCTGCTGGACTGAAAATGGAACAAATGATCTACTGAAAATGATAACTGACTTGCATGGAGTGAGAACCCCGCTAAAAACCAACACCTATTCGGGTTTCTAATTTTCTAACTCCTCAACTGCTACTCCGAAGGAACTCAGAACTAGAGTCTCCTTTGGGCACGAAGGTCATCGCTGCTGGCCCATTGGTTCAACAGTCTCATACAAGTGCTTTACTTTCGCTTAAATTTTTCAATTTGCATGTGGAATATGCACAAATCGGACTTCTCTGTGATATTTTCTTCGCCTTGAACTCCCCCGCTTTTACAGATTAAGATAATTTTTTGACAAGTAGATCCGGCTCTAGTCGGAGGTATGAAAACTATTTCATTCTCTCAACCTCCATCGAAAAGGCTCCAAAAGGAAGCTGTCATGTTATCGGATTCACACAGTAGCAGACAATAGTCGGAACTAGACGTCAGAACTAGTCAGTCCAGAAAAAAAGGGAGAGTCAGCTGGGCGTCGTAGTCTTCTTCGCTGCTCTAGCTATGTTTTTCAGTACTCCTTGAGCAAAAAGCAAAACTTAAACGCATTTATTTGGACAGATCCTTGCATCAAGATCTTGAAGTACTCGCCTACTACTCTGGCTCACTGCCATTACAGCTGGTGCTGTGGTTGATGAATCCAAGGTATTCCCATGTTGCACCTTGGACACAAAAGATAATTGCATGTATTTTCTCACGGATTGTGGGGAAACTGCAGAACTGATGTTTCGATACCTCCGGCGACAAACCGAAATTAGATGGGTGCAACGGATAAGAGAAGTTCGGAATCTTTTCCATCCGTATATGCTCCTTGCATCCACTAAAAATAGACAGATCGAAGCATCTCAGATGTAGTTGAGGGTTCAATGAAGCATTCTGTGTTTTTTGGATCGATCTCAATCGGTATTCGCATACAACACCTTAATTCGTCGCTGTCTTCTACTTCCACTTTGTTAATGTAAGTGGTCTGTTCTTAACGGTGAGTTCTAAATATTTCGAAACGGGGCACACAGCAGATGGTATCAGCTCAGAACATCTATTACGGGACAGATCCCGTGCTGAGTATTGCTGCTCAAATCGACACACGTTCAGTGGCCAAGACAATCTGGCGATATACGAATATCTCTGATGGAGAGAATGGGTTCAGTATTTGCATCTAGATTGAGCGATTCCTGTTTGACAGCTCTTGACTTTACGTCTACGTCTACCTCAACAGATTCCATATTAACGTTTATATATGTAATGAAACTTTAATGATTATATAAATAAATAGTAACCAACCCAATAAATACAAAGTTTAAGCATCTGGACCAGCAGCCTTAACTTCAGTGGTGGCTTGGTCAGAGTACTTCTTGAAGTTGTCTGCAAACTTGCCAGCCAAAGACTTGATTTCCTTGTTGAAGGAGTCGACACCTTCGGTCCAAGCCTTGGTAGGGTTCAAGAGCTCGGATGGGACACCTGGACACGAGGTTGGGACGTTCAAGTTGAATGTTGGGAACACTTCGTACTTGGACTTGGCCAATTCGCCTGAGTGAATGGCGTCCAAGATGGCTCTGGTGTACTTCAAAGAACATCTCTTACCACCTCTGGCAACAGAAGCACCAACCCAACCGGTGTTCAACAACCAGGCGTTGGCTTTGTGTTGCGAGATCTTGTCGGACAACTGTTGGGCGTACTTCATTGGGTGCAAAACCAAGAATGGTTGACCGAAACATGCAGAGAATGTAGCAGTAGGTTCAGTGACACCTTCTTCCGTACCGGCCATTTTGGAGGTGTAACCAGAAATAAAGTGGTACATGACTTGAGCATTGGTTAACTTGGATACTGGAGGCAACACACCGGAAGCGTCACAGGTCAACAAGATAATGTTGGTAGGGTGCTCATCAGCCAAACATGGAATCTTGGCGGAAGGAATGAAGTCGATTGGGTAGGCACATCTGGTGTTTTCAGTAATGGCAGAGCCTTCGTAATCGACAACCTTGGTGTTCTGGTCGTAAACGACATTTTCCAAAATGGCACCAAACTTAATGGAGTTGAAAATTTCTGGCTCCTTTTCAGCAGACAAGTCCAAACACTTGGCATAACATCCACCTTCGATATTGAATACACCATTGTCGGACCAGCAGTGCTCATCGTCACCAATCAACTTTCTTTGTGGATCGGCAGACAAAGTGGTCTTACCGGTACCGGACAAACCAAAGAAGAGAGTCACATCGCCCTTCTCGGTACCTTGGTTACAAGAAGAGTGCAAGGTCAAGACCTTGTGTCTGATAGGCATCAAGTAGAACATGACAGTGAAGATACCCTTCTTCATTTCACCGGCGTATTCGGTACCCAAGATGACCATTTCCATATCCTTGAAGTTGATTTCAACAGAAGTGGACGAAGTCATACCCTTGGTGTGCACGTTGGCTGGGAACTGACCAGCGTTGTAAATAGTGAAGTCTGGTTCACCGAAGTTGGCCAATTCTTCATCAGTTGGTCTGATCAACATATTGGTCATGAACAAGGCGTGGTATGCTCTGGCACAGATGATTCTGACCTTGATTCTGTATCTTGGATCCCAACCGGCAAAAGCATCAACGACGAACAACTTTTCTCTTGTTCTCAAGTAGTCGAGAGCTCTGGATCTGGAAATCTTCCAGGTCAATTCGTCAACTTGCTTGTTGACTGGACCCCACCAGATGTTTTGCGACGAGGTTTCTTCGTCCACAATTCTTTTGTCCTTTGGCGATCTACCGGTCTTCTTACCAGAGAAGGCCATAAGAGCTCCGGTGGAGGAAATGGTGGTTCCCTTTTCCAACAAACCGTCCTCGTACAAGGTTGGAGGAGGAGAGTTGTGACGAATGGTGGTTTCAGAACCCAACGACAATTGCTTGACCAATGGGTCCTGGTTGGACTTGATGGTAGGGTGACCTTCAAAGTTAATGGACGATTCTACGGCAGATGGAGGAGACATCGTGTGATAATTGGTAATAGTTATGTAATGAGGAGGATACCTGAAAAATCGGTGATGGAACAAAGACAACCGAAAGCCAGTCCTAGCAAGTGAGGATTTCCCCCAGTATTTATACCTGGCCACTAAACTCATCTGGGTTTGCTTTTTCCTGTGCTACAACAGTCATGGTACGTGAAATATTTTACTTCTCCGGGAACATGGAACATATGATATATACCAGCCTGCACACAGATCCAAAGTCTGGGGTAAGGAGCGAGCCGGAACCACTATGTATGCTGGAACAGGCGTTTTCCGAACAGACCCGTCTTATGTCAAAGCTGATGTCAGCACCCCGGTGCTCGGGTCAAGGGATCCCTCCGCCTACCTCACGCGGTTTTGGCTAGTGTGATACGGTGCACCAGCGGATGTCAGTGCCGAAAGACTCTGAATTTCTCTCCCTTGGCACGATCCATCTCTCAGAAGACGTCCGACATTCCACAACTTCTCCGTCTGATCTTGAACATTATCAGATGGTTTCAATCTATTGTCAGCTGATCATTGTCTTGTCCTTGTGGCTTCTGGGCCAATATCTCTAGCTGAATCTAGTACAACTGGCTCAGTTCCTTCTATATTTTCACCCCGGACTTGGATCAGCTGGTTTCGGCTCCAAGCAGAAACCCCAGCATTTTGTCTGGCTGCAGACGCACGGCAATGCCACATGCGTCATTTTTGTCTTTGGATTTCGGAACCAGAAGAATGTCTGCTTTCGGTGACGTACCCAATCAGAACCAATTCATCTGGAAAATTTTGCAACTGTTCATCAGTTCGAAACTATTGTTAAATGGTGCACTCGAGGAGCTCCTCAATTTCTTACTTGTCCGTCTCATATTTTCATGTCCTCCTTGCCACTACGCTAGCCCGGAAGAGCTTGCCGACGCGGGAAAACTTGCGGAATGTGAAAGCCCGTGCCGCAGTACTTAGCCTTCCGGTCCCGTCCCCGGAGTTTGAACTAGTCGCCAAACCTTTAGGCATTTTGCAACTGTAAACCACCGTATTCAAAGTCGGGTTGTTCTTCCCGTATTCTTCCTGCTGGCTCATTGCCTAAGATAACCCAAGGCTGCAACATTGAGTGGTTATCGCGATTCTCCTCTTTTCGCAACCGTCGCTAACACTCTGCTTGCTTCTGCACTCGCTATCGGACTAAACTAGAGACAAAGCATTCGGTTCCGTTTCGGTTTGACGTTCCCCTCCATGGCTTCCGTTGTTGGTTCCGAATTACAATTTCCAGATCAACACTATCTGTCCACAGAGCTCCGAGATGTTGGGTTGAGCTGTAGAGGAAGATGAAGGAAACACTGGAACAGTCGAAAATGAATCTATGTAGTCGTGCTTACACTAACAAACTCTAACAGTGCTTATGGTATTGGTGTCGTAGCAGCAGCTTTGAAGCTGTTCATTAACTTTTGGTTCTTCTGCAGTTTGTAATTGAGAAGTCTTCTACTCGGAATTTTTACGTTACAATGACACTGTGGGCTCACTAAATGTTATTACAGATTCTTCAACCTTAAAAGAATATCGTGAACATATTGACTGTAGGTTCACTTGAAATCGAAGATTTGTACTTTGAAAGTGTCCGTAGTTCATGATTGAACAGGAAATGTGCATGTTCTCACAAAAAATGTGACAAAATTGTGAAAAATGATACACATAGTAGAAAGTTAGAACTCTCTGAATTTCACAATGATTATGGGATATTTTCTTTCCTTACACAAGTCCTGAACACTATTCATTGAGGAAATTGCATTCGCTCAAATTGATATTTGATTTTGCTACATGTAGAAATTGCTATTCTAAGTACTGTGTATAACTGCTTCTTTGTGCAGTGCCTATGATTACAAAAATAGAAGTCTATGCCAAGGTAACAAGAGTAGTGATCGGTGACAACCCATTCGGCTCATTAAATCTATTCAGCAGTTCACGGACTGGCCGAAGGTTTCTTCCGAACACTTGTGAGGAGCTAATTAATTAAAAAAGGAGATTCATTTACTGGTATTACTTTATAACTCCGATACCTAAAGGTATGAGAACAGTCTGAAAGTGATAGACAGTCATTTATTCTCCTAATAGATCAAAAAACTGATTCTTACTGAATGCCCCTGAAATATGACTTGAAAGGAACTATGTCTGCTTCCCACAAAAATGGAAGCGCAAATAGAACTCCTCTATTCTTAGTTACTATTTGTTTATCTGGATATATCCTATTGGGGGAGTAAGCTTGAATCCAATTTCTTATTTAATTTTACAATATACATTCCTTCCTGATCAAGGGCTGACCTCGATTTGACATTTGATAGATTGCATTGAATTATCCATTAGAATGTAAAAGCTTCAAGGAAGTGGCACAGTCGAAAACCAGGAAGATGATCAATAGGAATAACCTCAAAACAGAGGTTGCAATTTTTGTCGAAAATTGTAAGTAAGCAGCTTGCCATTTTTAGTGACGAAGCGAATTTAATATTCCGAGTAATGACCTTTCATCTTATTCTTTTATCAATTGGAACGAGAAAAAAAACCTTCTAAGTTTAGTACCCTGTATACGAGTATCAAGTAACTTGTGCTATGCATTTTGATTCGGGATGAAATCCACCATTATATTATATTGGAAGGAGGTATTTTTGTGTTCTTTTAAGGTCCTATTACAGTCCTCTCGCGTTTCAAATCAAGTTTAATCACAATTCAAATGTTGCAACCTCTACTGTCAGTATTATAATTTAAACTCAGTGACTGCTTGTGCATCTTATGTTGATTGTAATACTTTTAATTGAATATTCGAGTAGAAATCAGTGCAGAAAAGTACCATATTAACCACGAGGAAAGTGAAAGTTGAACTAATGAAAATACCAAGATTTCATTATGATATTATTCAGTCACCTGTTCAACATTCAAATAGATGTGTTTAATTGTACATTGGTACTTCATTCCTCTCGAAGAATATTAATTCTGGTCATGCAATCTGAACTACACTCCTAATCATTTAGGTTTTTGGTGCATTTAATTCCTATTGAAAACACGATAATGTAACTCAAGAGTAGTTGCTTCTTAATTCTTGCCTTCTTACACAATTGCAATAAAGTTTGTGGCCACCAATCAATTGAATATATCCGAATGATATAAATTGAAACCATTTCTCCCATAGATCAAAAGTAGTATCAACCACTATATAGTCACGTCGCGACTCAAGAACTATTAGAGCTCTTGATCTAATATGAGATCTGCTTACCTTATTTCACTTTTCCTTTCAATCGCCTCTGTGGCAGCAATCAACAGCTTCAACTTCGACAAACTAAAAATTAAGAGTCTGAATTTTCATAATAAACTTAGTTCTTCTTGTGGACTGTCTTCTTGTCAAGCAGCTGCTAACGCATTGTATGAATGTGGACCTGAAAATTCTGTTGGTGTTATTTCGGAATGTTTATGCAAGTATTCGGATGCTGAATTCTTCACGCCTATCTCCAACTGTGTATGTGAAGATGTTGGTGATGGAACTAATTCCGCACAAGACTATAGGGACGTACTTTGCAACGAAGAAGTATTTGATGCAACTACGCTTTTCGTTGAAACGATCGGGAATGATGCACTTCACTTGAAAGTGAACCCTTTCAACCCACTCTACTTCTTGTTCTTATTCTTCATTTAATTTGGCAACAGATATTCTTCTATCAATTGGAGAAATATTGAGAAAATAAAGAGTGAAGATATGATTACTCGCATTCTTTGACAACCAAAAAACTCAAGCGATTTACTGAATCTTACATTTTATTATCTGTTTAGTATTCAATTATGTTCCACCTATTATACAATATTACTATTCCGCGTAGCAAACCCAATAAAAAACCTAGTTCAGATGATCAATCCATTGCTTACACACGTTTTATATTATAATTTCAGCTAGCAAACTTCGAATATGTAATTGAATAAGTGACTATTGTCAATTCTTAAATGCCAAAATTATTTACATCGAGCCACATGGTACCCATATATTAAAAGATACAAAATGCAGACTTTTCATCGTGAACATGTACATTATCAACATCGAAGTTATTGGCTAACACTAACTAATTCCAGCTGTTAATAATACGGCACCAGAACAAATAATGCACAGCTATCAGTTATACCGAGAAAAAATTTGAATGCGGGATTACGATAATTGGGCTTGTAGTTAAATTTGATGATTGAGGCAGAACTACAGTACAATATTCAAATACAGATGGGCTGTATTATTATGAGACTATGACTTAAAAAATAGTAGTGAGTGAGATGAGCCCTTTATTGTACGTCGCCTGATATTTTTATTAACCTAGCGAACTCTAGCGAGGCTGTAAGTATAGAAAGTAGTAGATACGTTCGGCTTCAATACATGTCATTTCATAAATATAAGGCAGAAGATATACTGTCGACCCAAGAGACACCGTAAAAGAGTCTACATCCGTAGTTTCGATTCTTACAGCAAAAAATGTTATCAATTTCATGACCCATTACAAAATTTAAGATTTAAACATTTCATCTACCTATGAATAGGAATTCCTTGTACTTTACGAATACCAATGCTCAAATTGTTATGTACTGCATCACCTCTTTAAGAAATGTTTTTTCTGGGCACATTCAGTGAACTAAATCCTAATCATTTAGGCTCATTTTGCATTTAATTCCTATAGAAGTAGACAATGTATCAAGTTTAAGAAAATGATACTGATGAATATTCGTTTCTTAAACTTACTCTCTTGAAAAGCCGAATTTAAGTAGCGTGGTAACCAGTAGATTTATCAATCTCGAAAGATAAAAATACTAACCATTTTTTCTCATAGATCAAAAGTACTTTCAATAACGACATCATCTAAACTAAATAGCCATAAATGAGACTAATTTACCCCATTTTTCCTTTCAATCGTGACTTTGGCAGCATTGAACAACTTTCACATTGACACACTGACTCCAAGTAATTGATGAATTATCAAACCAAACTTATCGATTCTTGTGATTTGCTATCTTGTCGAATTGCTTTTATCGCGTCGAGTAAATGCGGTTTTGACAATTTGCTGCTATTTCTGAATACCTATGCAAGTACTCAGATGCTGAATTCTTCGGTGATGTAACTGGAAGCACACGAGATTATAGAGACGCATCTTGCAACGAAGAATTCAATGAAACAGTCCTAAATATTGATGCGGAGGTTTCTAAGACGACGAGGACGAGAACAGTTCATGATGTACAGCTACTCTCACAACATTCCACTCCACTCATACAACTATTCTTTTAAACAGATAAATAAAACAATACTGATTATGAATGCCAAGGTGTACTGAGCATCGAGAGAGTCAGACTGGAAGGTGGAAAGGTTCATTATAAAGTCAATACATTAATCAATAACGGTCATGTTGTACTATGTTACACTATTATACACAAAATAGAATACAGCTTCGCAATGTATCACTGGCAAAACTTGAACTTAATTTATATCTCACGGATTAATATTGTAAGTCAGCCGATTATATTGTCTAGCATAGTGTCCAGATGTTCTATCCTGGCATCTTAATTGAGTAAATTAAGAACTTTCAATTAAGAAACGTCTTTTCGGCGTTTGTCTTCTTATCGTAGTAGTCGTAATAGTATTTCCATTCTGAGAATCCAATCTCCGTTATACCTGTTAGTGATTTGTCATCATTGACATCTAGCATCATACATTGGTTCATTCTCGTGTCTCCGTCGTTCAAATTGGATTTAAGGAATGTGATTCCACTGCATATCAAGCCATACTTAAATATTTCAGTCAAGTTTGAATACAGTGGATCTATGACTGGCCCAATTATTCCTCCAATTACTCCTTCGTCATCGATCTTCAATTCGTCAATGAATGGAAAAAATTTAGACAACTGAGACTTGTTTGTAAATAAAACAATACTTCCAATTACATTTTGATTCGTAGGTTCCAACGCAATAATGATCTTGGAACCATAGGGAGAGGTATTTCCCAAATGTTTGACTGCTTCTAAATAAAGTCCCTTGATGCCTTGATTATCGTCGGAATTCTCATTGTCCTTGGTAGAGCGAGCAATGAGCTTCATGAGCTTTTCTGGATCACTACATATATCGAATCTGACACCGACAATCATCAACTCTCTGAATATTTTCTTTGGTACCAGCCAGTTGTCAAAGTCTCCTAGCTGCATTACATACTTCTTAGTTGAATTTGTGACGCTCACATCCCAGCCAATACTCTGCATAAACGAAGATATCTTGGTGTTTCTACGATTGTTTAAAAGGTTGGAGTTGTCGGGAAACACAAACAAAGGGAAAGACGAACCAAGAGTAATGGTAGAACATTTCTTCTCTTTGATTAGATACCGAATTGCTCTGGCGTGTAGGTTCTTCCCTATACTCTGCAATCTTCTGGATTTGTCCACCAAGATGTAAAGTATAGAGCCTCTAGCATATTCTTCAGATGTCAAGTCACCATCAAGAGGCAAGCTCTCATCAACCCAAGTTAGTACTACACCATACAATATATTGAGAGAAGAGTTTCTGACGACAAAATGCTTCTGAGACTTGGAAGTAGTCGCCAAGAGCCCATATAGCCTCTTGTAGAAATCGGGAATAGAATAGTCTATTTTGTTGTGGTCCGTTGGTGTCACCAAGTCTGACTCCACTGTATTGTTTTTCCAGAGTTTTTGGAGCCCAGTCCAGTCTCGGTTCAAATCAAACTCGTCAACTAGCCATCTTCTCTTAGGTGTAGCGCTCTTGACCTTCTTTATTAGAAGTGATTTTTCCATTCTGACTCCTTCCACTGACCCAGTTGATTTTCGCTTTTTAATCTTGCCTGTGAATTTTTTCTCGCCTGGAATACAGCCTTCCGGTTCAAAGTCGCCCATGAGAACTCCAGCAAGTTTTTCGAGAGCACTGTTCGTGTAATCAAAGCAACATAGGTACGCACTTCCCATTGTCTTGTTGTAGAAAAAGTCGTACGGAGACAGAGTAGCTACAATAATTAGTGGTTTTGCCAATTGTGAGTAAGCGGCTCCAGAGTTGTTGAACGATGCTGGGTTAGCACCGCACAAGATCGACAAGTACTTGACTATTCCGATTTGGTACATATTTCGGGAAGCTTCTGAAGTCAAGACTATAACGACTTTCGATTTTTCAATGAGCAGCTCGTGAAGCTGAGTCAAACCGTTAGCTGTATATGTAGTGTGTAGCACGTTGTAAGATTTAGATTTACTCAACGAATGATTAGCAAGCAAATCGCCAAACTTCTGAAACACCTCTTCGCCGGTGTAGAGCTGCTGTGGCATTTCGGTTTTGCTATGCAGCTTTGTCGAAGGATAAATAGGATTGAGCAAAGGGGACAATAGGAGAATATGGTCCATTTTCTTTTCGTCATCGTTGGAAGATAAGAACTTTGAAATAGGAAGAGTGTGGTTATAGTCTCTGACAAGGGTGATGGATTTCTGATAAGCTAGCGAAGCCAATTTCTGGTGTTTTTCCCATAACTCAGGATGCTCATATTTGAACAATTTGATCTCATCTTCTTTGGCTGAAGTTTCGCCTCTGGGGAAGAGCTGTGACCACTTAGGTAATCGTTTTTGCAAGCGTTCTATTCTAGTCAAGCTGGCTATGATGATTTCATCGTCGAGATTGCCGTTGGCTATAGCCTTCTCGAGACATTCTACAGCTTCGTTTTGAAGAGCCATATCGTGACACACCATGACTAGATCACAGCCAGCAGAGATTGCAAGAATAACACCCTGTCCCAAACCGATCAGATGGTACAAAGCATCCATTTCTAAACACTCAGAAATTACAAAACCGTTGAACTTCAAATCTTGACGAAGCAACTGGTTTATGACTACAGGTGATAAGCAGGCATGGGTTTCGTCAGGCGAGATCGTAGGGACTCCACAGCCGGCAGCGCTGATACCGTCGAGGAGATTTTGTTCTATTAGTTTCGCAAACGGCAAGCTGTTGAAGTGCTTAATCTGATCCAATGAATCTGCAATCATGGGCAATTCGAGAAGACTATCTACTGTAGCATTTCCGATTCCAGGAAAATGTTTTCCTACAGTGAACAATCCTCCATCCTGTAACCCTTTGGCACAAGCCCGACTGTATTTGTACACGTCCTCGATGGTAGTACCAAAGCTACGGACTCCTACCAATTGGTGTGAGAGTTTAGTGACAACATCCAACACGGGACCCAAGATTATCAGGAAGCCAATGTTCTTTAACTCGATTGCTATTGCCTTCAGAAGTTCGTACACGAGCTCAGTATCCCCGGTGGCAGCAAGAGCCATGGCTCCCGGACATTGAGTCAAGAAGTCTGGATCGAAAAGCGAATTCATCATGCCTCCTTCTTCATCTATAGCAAACATGATGGGATATTGGTAATGGCCCTGGGAAAAGGCGATATACTGCAAGTCTCTGATCAACTTCAGCATCTGTTGTGCCAGCAAGGCGTTCTTGCGGGACAAAATCATCAGGGAGACGTGGTGGTCTACGATCAAATGATACGCTTGCGATGTCACCGTTGTTCCTTGGAAGCCTCCGCAAAGTAGCTGGCCCACATGGAATGGCGGAAGGTTCAGCGGACTCATGTTCGAGTGTGGTAGGATACCGAGTTGATAAAAAGGGCCCTGGAAAGAGCAAAACCACGATTAGAAGACAAACCAAGAACTGAGTTACTCACCAAGTAGTGGAGTAATGATATACACTGAAATTTATTTATGGCGATATTTGGCTAGATGCGGAGAGGTCATGTGACGATCTGAAAAAAGATCGTAGATCGTATCGGACGCTAAGGTGGAGGGGGCTTTAACTGGAGATTGTCGAAATCTTGGTAAGAAATGTACAAGAATTAGCGAAGAGCTTGTAGAGATTTTTATATGGGTGATAAATGTACACAACATAAACGGGTCGTATAACGTAAGTAACCATCATTTTTTGCTATGTTTTTATAGTTGGGTGAACTTATTTGCACCCATTCTTCCCCGGTGTTGCAAGATGAGCTAAAATTCAGAAATGGGCGATCAGGAGATGAATGTAATTCCACCATAAACATCTACATTATGTTACTCGTGTTGAAGTGACCTCATACTTCAATCGTTCTATGCATTGAACTGGTAAATGACTGTATTATATAGTCCGTCCTTTGATTATTATTTCTTCACATCACGTAAACGTGGTCGAAATAGAAAGTAGCTATCGATGTATTAGTTTCGTTTGGTAATCTGTGAGTTAGAGTGTTCTGTCAATTATACACTAGCTCAGGAAGTTCAATTATCACTGCTTTCCCCAGATTCACGAATACTGTGCTCTGGAAGACATTCGCAGCCATAGTCCCGAAATAGTAATTTGTTCACAGTGCGCACTTTTATCAAAATGATACAATCATGCATCAAACAACTAAATCATTTCCATTTACCACCTACTGAACCACTGCATTTCACATTATAGACTTCCTACTTTTGATAACATACCCTACGCTCCGTTACTCGATATTCCAAATGTTCCAGATATGACACCGTTACTTTTCCTATTCTTTTTACTAGGCAGTGTCTATGTACCGCTGGCTGGAGCATCGAATGCGCCAGACATGATAGAACACTCGTCACAGTTTACAGTGGCAGAAAGAACACAACGAGATGTCAGCAAGCCGGTTCCCATCGACCAGATAGTAACTCCAGGGATTTCGCTTAACTCCTTGGTGTATTATACAGAAGGCTATGTCAAACAGACACTGGATATTGTAATTTCTCATCTAACCAATGGAGTTCAGACTTTCATGGTTGATCTCTATTGGAACGAATTCACACACATATGGCAGCTTTGTCCGGCTCCATTTCCGGCAAATGTCACTAACAATATAGATGATATCGTAAACTTGTCTTGGAACGGGCAGCAGTACCGATGCGAGGTGGGTTTGACTGTAGACCAATTGATGAATTCAGTAGCAACATATATCTCATCGACCCACACCAATTTGAATGTGAACCTCCTTGAGCTTCTCATTAACTTGAAAACCATTCTGGCCGTACCTTCTAACCAGAGTTCAGCAGCGAGATCGATGTATTCATCTACCAACCCAGATTTCAATGCTCTTGGAAACTCAACATTAGAAGCCACTTTTGGTTCGCTCAGCTCGTATGTGTTCGGTCCCCCAGATTTGGCCACATATAGAACGTCACAGGTGCAAAATCAACAGTCTTCTTCTTTCTACAACCAAAGCACGAATTCGTTACCACTGTTGGATACTGTGCTCTTCTCATATTTCAAACGTATATTCATTAACATCGTTTCGGTAGACTTGCCCTCATCTGCAAACTCGTACTCCTTCTCAGTTGCCGACAACAACACCATGTTCTTTCTGAGCACAGATTTAGCAAGTACCATAGTTTCCAACTCCAATTCAGAAGTGCTTTCTAATTGTGAAGAGATCAATACTTCTCCCGTGTTCAACATTACCGTATTCGATATGTTATCGTTAGCCACCCATTTCAGATATGTGATTGATGAAGATGACAACCCATTTACTAACAATACATACTCGCAGTACTTGCGATGTGGGTT
Organism: Scheffersomyces titani; assembly: GCA_030565185.1. Lineage (NCBI taxonomy): Eukaryota > Fungi > Ascomycota > Pichiomycetes > Serinales > Debaryomycetaceae > Scheffersomyces > Scheffersomyces titani. The sequence goes on along the minus strand of JAJMBD010000004.1, from coordinate 150,263 downwards.
CTCACCTATATTAAATGCTACGAAGTACCAAATCCCCACTTTAAATAATACACTGACGTCGAATGTTCTGGCTATTGCAGACACATTTATGCCCATATCTTTCTGGTCCTGGGCAAAAGGAGAACCTAAAGATCCTAGCTCATACAATTTAAACTCAACAAATTCAAATTACACATTGGCAGAGTCCGATCCGAACTATTACGACTCTTCAGCTGATGGCACACAAGTGGCATATCAGTGCGTAGCAGTGAATGAAGAGGGTTGGACGGTGCAAAACTGCTATAGACAGCTACACTATGCTTGTCAGAACGACGAGTTGCCGAACGATTGGATTATCCCAACAGAGAAAAAGCAGTATTTCGAAGCATATAAGGAACTCACTTGTCCTGAGGGCTATAGGTTCAGTTTGCCGTCGCTGAGTGTAGAGATGATGTCGTTGCAGAATTCCATTAGGATTCAGATGGCAAAATATCCTGTCTGGATTGATCTCAACGATATTACCGTGAATAATTGTTTTGTTTCTGGTGGACCTTATGCTGAATGCCCTTATCAAAAAACTATCAGTGAAGCTGGTTTGGCAGGATTAATTGCGCCCAGTTTTGTTGTAGCAGTGGTGGTTCTCTTCTTGGTGATTTTGGAAAAGATTTTCCGTGTCAACCCTATCCAGACAAATAGAAGACGGTACTGGAAGAGAGTAATTGTAGAGTATAACAAGAAGCACGATTATGAGGGTGTTCCATCCTAGTCGTATAATTACAATTGGATAGATAGTAACTATATATGCAAATGATAGTGAACATAGTAGACAATACAGACACAAACCAATTACACACGAGCGATATCATAACTTATGTTCTAGTAACAAAATTCAAATAACTGATGAACAATTTGGGTGCAAAAGGTCTTATAGAAAAATGTCGCATTTTGCCCATTTTCCGGGTACTAAGACGACATTGTCAATGGCAATCAGACATTCGCATTCTAGCGAAGGAGGCAACTTCTCTATTGGCAATTCTACAGGAATAATTCAATCAAATTCCTAACTATATTTCTCTTCTACTTCTACTTTTCTACTTCTAAATCACATTCTCATTCTGAAAATTAATTGAGAAAAGATCACCATTTCTTTACTAGTAAAAATGAGTGACCAGAACTGGAAGAATTTGTCCAATGAATTGAGACGTCGAGCAGCCCAAGCCAAGTCATCTGGAGGAGGATCTCCCAGGTCTCCCTTTGGCATCTTTGCTGGAGTGGGTGGATTGTTGTTGTTGGGAGGTGTATCCATCATTGCCCAGAATGCTCTTTTCAATGTGGACGGTGGTCAGAGAGCGATTATCTACTCCCGTCTTGATGGAGTGCAACCACGTATTTACCCTGAAGGTACGCATTTAGTCGTTCCTTGGTTCCAGAGACCCATTATCTATGATGTCCGTGCTAAGCCCAGAAATGTCGCCTCGTTAACAGGTACCAAGGATTTGCAGATGGTCAACATCACTTGCAGAGTGTTGTTCAGACCCGATATTTTCCAGTTGCCTACGATCTACAGAACTTTGGGTTCTGATTATGATGAAAAAGTGTTGCCTTCGATTGTCAACGAAGTGTTAAAGTCTGTTGTAGCTCAGTTCAACGCCTCGCAATTGATCACCCAAAGAGAAAAGGTTTCACGTTTGGTAAAGGACAACTTGGTTCGCCGTGCTGCCAAGTTCAATATTGCCTTAGACGATGTTTCCTTGACATTCATGACGTTTTCGCCTGAGTTCAGTGCTGCCGTAGAAGCTAAGCAGATCGCTCAACAAGATGCGCAGAGAGCTGCCTTTGTAGTCGACAAGGCCATCCAGGAAAAACAACAATTGGTCGTTAAAGCTTCTGGTGAAGCCAAGTCTGCTGAATTGATCGGTGAAGCTATCAAGAAATCCAGGGACTATGTTGAGTTGAAGAGATTGGACACTGCCAGAGAAATTGCCGCCATTCTTGCGAACTCGCCTAACAGAATCTTGTTGGATAACGATACGTTATTGTTGAACACCGTGACTGATAGTCGTAAGTGAGAAAAGTAAAAGAACTGATCCAATCCATTGTACATAGAAAAATGAACATTTCATGATTATTTAACTGATGTAGACTGTAAACAGTAGTTTGACACATTCGATTAGCTCGATATTACTGCCCAACAGTCGATAGAACAGGATCGAAGTTCTAAGTCATTGAGAAAGTAAAACTATACTGCTGATGATCTGATTTACAAATTCATTACAATATTGGGCTTCAACTAACTTTGCTGAATACATTGGGTTTTACCAAAATGAGCATATATTAATTAGTGTAAATTATGATTTGAAACGTATTCAATACAACAGTACTGAAGATTTACAGAACCGCCTAGATACTTTACCAATTGCTTAGCATTAAAAATTGAAGATCTAACTACTCAATACAACAAATTGTTTACTCTCTAGAAAATGGAATTAACTACATTACTACCAATTGTGGCACCAGCACCAAAGATTGCTGCATTTCCCAATTTACTTCCAAACTTCTTCAAATGAGGATGGGCATTCACTCCCGATGAATTCTGTTGGACTTCAAGTTGTTGAACTGGTTGAGGTTGTTGTTGAGGTGCAGGTTGGTAGAAGTTGGTAGAAGGAGGAGGATACTGAGCATATCCACCATACGAAGGTTGGTGCTGTACTGGAGGCTGTCCATATGGAGAACCGTAATGTGGAGGAGGCACTTGTTGCTGTTGATACAAGTCGTTTTGTGGCTTGTACGAAGCCTTTTCTGGAATTGAAGTGGGTGCTCTATTGAAGTCTTGAAATTCTTTTTCTGTGATCTCTACTACGTAATTAGAAGGGAACACTCCAGCCTTTTCTGGAGATGAATCTTGTTTGTATCCCTTCCACCAGTCAGGTGACAAGTGTTGAACAATGACTATGCGGTCTTCTTTCTTGAGATCCAAGTCGTCGGCTTCCAGCGCATGGTAGTCATACAAGGCTCTACAGTAGCCGATGTTCTGAGTGGTGGAGTTGGAGCGAGGGGGATGTGGGGGAGCTGCAACTTGAGAAGGGGTTGATATAGTAGTCATAGCCAAATCATCGGTAATTCTATCAGTGGCAGTAACTGTGCTGTTACTGTTTGTCAACCCGAGCTTCTCCACGCCCCAGGCGTTCATATCCTTGGTGTATTTTGCTGGGAGGCTCTGGTTTAACTTTTCGTACAACTCCTGGTTGATGACTTCGGAGTCTTTCAAGAACTCGAGCTCGGTTCTAATAGTCGTCAACGAACGATTGATCAATGGAACAGACATGATTAAGATGTATATATGGGATAGTGGTAGCTATTTGCGATAGTGCAAAGCTATATGAAACCAACGGAAGTAATGTAATGTAGAAATTCAGTCTCTGATGAAAAGAAACAGAGTTCAATAAAATCACCTCAGCTCGTATTGTAGGAGGCACTGCTATCCTTTTCCATGCATGCTGCGGATTACGTCACACAAATTAGGCAGTCTCCCCTAACCTACTTATTATTGGAAATGCTGCACACTAATTCGCACAAGAATTTTATAATTACACCATATCGGATTTGTGTCAACTTCACCGACGATTGCAAAAGTTCATCTGATGGTCTCACCACGCTTGACTACACCTTCCTGTAGATCTATAAGAGAGCTACCGTAGCTTCCATACCCCAGAGAATCGGGTGACTTCATCAATTTGTGTGTTTTCTCCCAAAGCTTATAGATTCGAATCGTAGAGTCGTTGGTTGCAACACACAAGCAGGTTCCGTCTGGACTGAGTGTGGACGAGAGGATTCTCAAGTTAAGAGAGGCCGGAACCTCGACAAGGGTAACCATCTGGGGATACGAGTAGACTTGCATTAGGTACGACTTTTTCTCGCTGCCAAACCCAAACGTAGCAGCGATCTCTTTGCGGAAACTCGACCATACTAGTGAAGTGATCTGACCAGACGTACTGAATTCCTTGAGCAAAGTTCCACTATTGGTATGCCAGAAACGAATCTTTCTGTCTTTACTCCCTCCACCAGTGGCCAATAGAGAACTTGTCCATGGACAAAAGGCTATAGCCTTGATGGCGGCATTGTGTGGAAGAATAAAACGTAAATGTACTTCTCCAGTAGGAAGGAGCTGCCACAACGAGCAGCGATTATCGTTACCTCCTATAGCAACCTCTGTTCCCTGGCAGTTTATTGCCATTCCTGTTGTCGTTAGTATTTCCAATTTAAGCTACACTAGAATTTATCTTGGGCATAGGTATATAATTACCACATATTTGTTGCAGATTGCATTTGACTTTATTCTTCAAGTTCAACGCGTAGAACATATTCTTGTCGATTTCAAACGAATAAACTTCTCCGTCTTCATCACCTGCTAGAAACATCTGTGAGTTGGGAACCCAAGCAAAGCAGAACATGCATTTCCCATTGTTGTAGTATGTCGAGCGGAGAGTATTGTGTTCGGTATCAACCAAATAAATATGGCCCCCATATGTAGCGATAATTGCCAACTCAGAATCAGAACAAGATACTGCCGTGATAGTTTCTTTAGAAATGCAATTTACTTCCTCCACTTTATTATCAATTCCCCATAAATACGAATGGCTTCCAAGTCCCACCATAACCTTGTTATTAATTTTTGACCAACTCACCAAGTTCAAATAGAAGTCGTTTCTCAATCCTGGTGCCTGAAGAATATCTTTCGCTGTCAATATTGTAGCAGGTCTAGTTCTAGGAGCTTCCTGTTCAATTTTGCTGGATGCTAATAATTGTATAACTTCCTTAGAAGTAGACGTCGATAAGAGGGGGCCAGCTATCTCAATGGAACCATGGCTATTACTCCTAGATCCTTGACTTCTTCCGCCTCTCTGCATTCGACTTTTATCCTTGGGTGACCTGTTGTGCTCGAATTGTAGGACCTTCAGCTCGTTAGAGAACCCAAGAGCATCGGCGATCCATTCTTGGTAAGAATCGCCATTAAGTGATTTCTTTGATGGAGTTTTGCCGACTTGTCTAACGAGTTGAGAATGTGATGCTCTATTAACATCCCGGTTGCTGTTGAAAAGAAGGTCTTCTCTCAAGGAAATGCTGGCGATCTCTGGCTCCAGAGGTTGGCTATTAGGGTCATCTTGAAGATTTGCATTTCTGTAGGCCAGAGAAGATGAATGGGAAGGAATATATCTGTTAGTTTCTAGCCACGAGTTTGAAACCAGGCGGTTGTGTCCTGTCAAATTGGAATTAGAAGACATTGTACTATTGGAGCTTGAATTGATTAAGAAACTACACAAAAAAGTAGCGGAATTTGTACTGTTTTGCACTTTTCAGAGAATAGTCTATTGCAATCTTTTCTTCTAAGTCCCTAAGAGTGTTCAGACGTAGTGTGCATTTGTAGGTGTGGATATCCTGGAGAAAAGATACATATTTTGCAACCTGTCTCATTTCCCCAGTACATTTCGGCGCCTACAGAAGTCCCATAGTTAAGTTTAAACGCGAAAATAAATTGAATCGGCTGAAAAATTCATTCAGCTATCATTAACTAGATATATCTACCATAGTCACAATAGTTATATTTCATTCCTGACTATGGCTTTGGTTATACCCAGAGGAGGCTCTATATTCCGTAAAAGAGTTATATCGATCTTGCTAACATTAATTATAGTAGCATTCTGTGGACTTGTCCATCATCAAGTCAGTCTCAAGGTAAAGAATCCATTCATAGACGAATTCTTCCATCTTCGCCAGTGCCAGAAATACTGTCAACACAAATTCCATGAATGGGACAACAAAATAACAACTCCACCAGGGTTGTACTTATTGGGATTCTTATACACGAATGCTATACAGAAGCTTTCTGGTGTCGGATCAAACTACTTTTGTGATAATTATGATATCCTAAGATCGGTGAATTTGATAGGTTTCTTTGCCATATTAGCAATTGCTCATAGTTTCAAGAAATCTTATAACAATCAATACCTTTCAATAAACATAGCGTCTCAGCCATTGTTGTTCACCTACTACTTCTTGTTCTATACTGACATATGGTCAACAGTATTAGTAGTGCTGGCACTTTCGATAGTCATGTCCAAACCAGTGAGTAGCTACCAGGCCTATTGTAGTGGTTCACTTGGTTTGTTGAGCTTGTTGTTCAGACAAACGAATATTGTCTGGATTGCCTTCATTCTTGCTATACTTGTGGAAAGAAGTGTAGTTCGGAAAAGAGGCGAAAGTCCAAACTTTTTGGCTCAAATAATTCAGTTCACAGGTCTGTTCTTCAAGAACTGGTTAAAGACTGTCCCATTTGTAATCAATGCTGTGCTCTTTGCGATATTTCTCAAGATCAACGGCGGTATTACATTTGGCGATAAAGAGAATCATGAAATCCAATTGCATGTTGTGCAAGTCTTTTACTGCTTCACATTTATTGTATTCTTCACATGGCCAGTATGGTTTAGTGCCCAAAGCATAAAGAGATATCTTACGTTTATCTTTGTTCAAAACTATGGACTCAATTTTGGTTTGAATGTGGTGAGTTTGTGCGCTATAAAGTACGTCATTGACAACTTCACTGTCGTTCATCCATTCTTATTGGCTGACAATAGACACTATACATTCTACATCTTCAGACGGTTAATTAACCATCCACAGAGTTACATCATATCTGTGCCATTGTACCACTTTGCCACGTATTCAATAGTTAGTACATTGACAGATAGTGATAAGATTAACTTGAGATTCGTTACCACTGTGTGCTACTTAGCCGCAGTTTGCTTAACAATCATTCCTTCTCCATTATTTGAACCAAGATACTATATTGTTCCATTGGTGATTTTCAGGCTCTTCATAAAGCCAGTCGACTCAAAAAGACATTATTTGGAGTTCACTTGGTTAAACACTATAAACGTTGCTACTACCTTGGTATTCCTTAACTACGAGTTTACATGGGTCAGCGAACCAGGCAGCATTCAGAGAATAATATGGTAATATCACAATTGTAAATATAAAATACAAACCAGAACTAAAAAATGTAACTGTATCTAAATCTTTCAAGTTTCATATGTTTACCTCTTGGAACTTCCTGTTTTCCTTTGATTCGTCATCGACTTCGTCTTCATCATACAACTCATTTGTCACATCGCGTGAAAGAGGGCTCTTGCTACTTGAAGGAGTCTTATTAAAATTTCGTATTTGAAGAGTGGTCACTTTTGGTTTCTTAAATGCGTGTGGCTTTGATGACGGTTCGATCTCTTCTGATGATTCATCTGGATTTGTCGACTCCTCAAGGTTGTCTATGGTAGAAAGGTTATTGTTGATGAACTTATCTATTGAGTTCAAGTTTTTATTGAATGACGTCAATGTTTGGTCCTTTGCAGTCAAGTCTTGCTTCAACTGTTCAAGTCCAGGAGTAAGGTTGTCAGAAATCTCTAATGATGAGAGCCATTTCTCAGTAGCCCGTCTTCTTAACACTTCCAAATACGGTATTTCCAACTTGGTACTTTTATCTACGTATACCAATTCACCTTCATTTCCAATAAACAAGTCTCCATAGTTGTTTTTCCGGTTCCGTTTAAGCTCCCAGTTGCCAATTTCCAAGTCGTTGGCAAAAATCAACAAGAAGTCACCAAAATTGTCAGCAATTCTGAACTTGAAGTCAAAATCTCTGCCAAACAAGATAACCTGTCCCCATTTACCTGCGGAACCGGGTGACAAGTCGATTCCAACGTAGTTACCCACCTCGTCTGTTACTAAGGGAATCCACATAGGGTGAGCAAATGTCTCATGCGTGGCCCCTGGAGGAATGGATCTCTGTTTTGGGATATTGAACTGAGAGTTTGAGCTAGACGACAATTCACTAGATAAAGACGAAGATCGTGTTGATCTCGAGAATGAGTCTACTAAATCAAAAGAGGTCTTAGTCGATGAAGTCTCGCTGTCATTTCCACTCAATTTCTTCTTGTAGAGATTTTGATTACTATGAATTGTAGGCAATTTTGACAACTCACTGATCTTGTCAGCCTGCTTGATATGAGACAACTCAGAGTTCAAGACTCTTGCGACTTTTCTCCAGTTTTCCGTCAGAACCATGATCTCATCTAAAGGCATGAGTTTAAGGCCGAATATGAGACCGTTAATTTCATTGGTGTTGTTACCGAAATCCGACTGACCATCGGTCAACTTGTAAAATTCTGAGACGCAGTTGGGCAACTGGATATTCAAATCCTTCTGGAAGTCGTTAAGATCGCTATTGGTACACTTATCCTGAAGAGAATGGCCCAAGTCAGGCGAATACTTGTCCATCCAATTCTTGATGTGTCTCCAGGCAAGTTTGACCTCGTGAACTCCATCAATATTGCGGAAATTGGCCCCATCAAGATCGTTGTCTATGATTAGTTCATGGCTCGATTGGTTATGGTGAGAATACAAGAGGTTAGACTCCGAGTCCGGTTTGTTGACTCTGTTGAACGACTTTCTCGAGTCAAACTCCGAGTACTTGTCGCTGGTACTGATTGAATAAACGAATTCCTGAAACTTTTGTCGCAAGCTCATATTGGTAATAATAGAAGTATAACACTACAATAAATATGGTGGTGAAGAAGCGACTGGCAGTATGAGTTGAATGCCAGTGGCTTGTCTAACTTCTTAATAAGATTTGTTTGACTTGTATAGCTTTGAATACTTTGCGTTTTTTTGTCTATTGTAGAATTTTGCTGTGACTTCGTAATTAACCGTACAAATTGGAACCGATAAAAATATTACAATTTCGAAACACTGACAAAAGGTAAATATTAGACGAGTACGGAGTGTGGGGAACTACGCTGAGCAACACTTGGGAACGTTAATTCAGCCAGATATTGGTGAAACCTCTACGTTGCATACGAAGCGAATGTTAGCTGGAAAAGAAAAACTCCCCTGGTTATGAACTTAAATGGTGTCAGGTAGAAAACGAAGACAATATGGAGTTTTACCAAATGGGAAATATTTTGCTGAAACGCGTTGACGCCAATTTATATCAGATTATGTAAGCGGTGGTTTGACATATCCGACGATCCCATCTAGACAATGCCAGTTGAGGCACAGTGTATAGAAAGAGAACTTTGTAGCTAGAGGAACGGAAGTACAAATAAAGTTAGAAGAATACCGTTAGTTTGGGGTTTCCCATGGCTATTCGTGTAATATAGCAAGTTAAGTAGTTAGATAAGCTTTTGCGCAAAAGCAGTATGGTTGAGAATGAACAGCTCTTGAACATAATTGAATGAAGCATATAATACAAGTAGTAAACCGTTCAAAGTCCAATTCTCTATGCTTTTCCGAGAAAATAGGTCCTACGAGCTTAACTCTATCATCCATTCTACGATTCATCTACAATATACCCCGGGCATGAAGTGCTAATTCTATTGAATAGTAAGAACACGATAAACCGGGAACGTTATTCTGGGAAGAACCCACACAAAACAAAACAATATCCTAAAAACAAAAAGAGAAGCGAATAATACATAGACCTAGCAAAAATGGCCAGAGAATACCTCTGGCCATACTAGGCATTATTCAAGGATTGGCATCAGCTGGTTTCATTCAACACAGAAGCGGATTCAGAACGAACCCATTCAAAGCTGAACTGCGTTTGCACGCAAGCGAAACCAGTGACTAGGAAGATTTTGGTTTTCAGGTCACGATCCGTGGTAATCAAATATGAGGAACAAAAGAGAAAACTTCATAAAACTAATAAGCTCAAAACTTTCTTATAGTGAAAATTTTTGGAAATCCGGGTAAGCTCAATATGCGACACATGAACAAGATATTATTTCGGTAGGCATTTTTTCTATTATGAGAATTTCGCAACCGTTTTGAAGTGAGGCTACACCAAAAGTAGTAAGAAATCTGTAAATAAAACCCAATAATCTAAAATATGTACCTATAAATAAACTCATCAGATGGCGTTGACCTTGATAAATTGAGCGACGGTGTCCTTGACGGATTTTTCAATGCTAATAAGCTCAAACCCAAGGATCTTGTTGGACTTGGAAGAATCAATTGTGCAGTGGTCCTTGATTTCATCTTCGTGAGTAGTCTTTGAAGCTGGAATTTTGTCCTTCAATTCTGGAAAGTTAGCTCTGATAATATCAACCAACTTGGAGGCAGAGAATCTTCCATTCTGAAGCAAAATTCTTTGTCCAATTGCGTCGTCTGATTCAAAAGCTTTAAGATGAGCATCGGCGACATCTCTAACATCAATGAAAGGACCTTGCACAGAGGGGACTTCATCTGTTGGATGTAAATTCAAAACTGCCTTGACTAATTCAACTGAAGTACTAACTGGGCCAGTAGCATTCGCATCAAATGCTTGAGGGCCAAACACGTAGGTTGGGTTGACAGTAGACAACTTGAAGTTTGGTTTTTCCTTTTCAACGAAATCCCAAGCAGCCTTTTCTGCAAAAGCCTTGGAAGCAACGTAGCCAATTGATCCATTTTGCTTGGCTTGTTCCCAAGTCAAATTGGTCCAAGTAGCTTCTGTGGAAATAGCATCAGGAATATCCTCGTTAGCATACATAGCAGCATAAGACGAAGTGACGACGACTCTCTTGACTTGTGGACCATGGTTCAAAACTGATGTCAAGGCAACTTTAGTACCAGTGATTGCTGGAATCAAGAGTTCCTTTTCTACATCATCGACTTGAACAACAAATGGAGATGCAGTATGCAAAAAGACACTAATTTCAGGGTTTGCCTTCAATGCTTCATCAAAAGCGCCATCAACTTGCATATCAGGAACGACAGCATAGGACAAGTTTTCGTTGTTGAAGGAACCCTTCAATTCTTCTCCTCTCTTAGCCGATCTTACAGATCCAATGACCTTGTAACCCTTGGCAAGTAATTTGACAATAATGTTTTGGGCAATGTAGCCGGTAGCTCCCGAGACAAAGACAGTTTGAGACATTTTATTTAATAGTGAGTATAGATTGTTAGTGTATATGATAGTGATGATTGTAAATAAAACTGAATATTCCAATTGGCTTTCAATGCCATATTTATACTGAAATTTTAAAATATGTCTTCAGGTGATATTTCTTCGAGAATTTCGGCATTTCCAATTTTAGCAATCCCGTTGAGGATATTTATCCGAATTTGCGCGGCCGAAGTTTAAGGGTTTACCTGTTTAGTAAGATTGGCCATTTTTTTCTTTTTTTATAGATGGCTTTATCTGTCCGGGAAAATAAGATACCGGGTGTAGGTTTACAATCAGTAGTACTTCCACACCAGGGTAACTAGAGTTATTTACATGCTGGTCATGCCCAATTAATCCCTCAATCGATAAGAAGTCCCAATAAGCAATTTTATTTCCGTTTGGAGAATGACAAGACGTTGCAAAATTCCGGGCATAGGAATAGCCAGGACAGCCGAGAGTTTCCTACAGATGGAACAAACAAAATTCATCGACATTTTACATTTCGCCTACAAAAGTAAATGGTTGCAATTCTGTGCAGAGACTAAAAATTCGAAAGAAGGTATAGACCAAAAATCTATTTAGAATTGACTCTCAATATCTGATCTACACTATCAGTTACCATTGTCTTGAGATCGGTGCGTTTAAACCCAAGAATTGCCCAGCTCCTAGAGGGATTCATCTTACAGTACAGTTCAATGGTGTCCTCGTGTTCACCTGGTTGAGGAACTGGAAGTCTTTCCCTGAGTTGAGGGTAATTTTCACGGATGATATCGAGAACTTGGTAGGTAGAAAATCTGTCAAAACTAGACACCATGAGTCTTTGCCCCACAGCTGCAGGAGATCTGAACGCTACAAGATGAGCTTTTGCGACGTCTCTGACATCTACATAGCCTCCTTGGTTCATAGGAATATCGTCGTCAGGCTGCAATCTCAATAGAGATCCAATTACTTCAGAAGATGTGTTCAAAGTATCTTTCACCTCACTATCAAATGCCTGAGGACCAAATACGAAAGTAGGGTTAACAGTAGCAAGTTCAAAGTTTGTCTTGTGTTCTGCCATGAATTTCCATGCAGCCTGTTCTGCAAATGTCTTTGAAGCGAGATAAGCAAATATGGAGTTCTTCTTGACTCTGTCCCAATCGAATGAACTCCAAACATCTTCATCTGTTACAAAGTTTGGGTCTACCTCTCTGCCAATCATGGCTGCGTAAGAAGAAGTATAGACTACTCTTTTGATTTGTGGAGCATTTATCTGTATCGATGATAAGACATTTCTGATTCCATTGAGAGCTGGGAGCAAGACTTCCTTTTCGGGCTCTTCAATATTGAAATTGAAGGGAGAAGCTGTGTGAAGAAATATTTCTATTTCGGGGTGAGATTGCAAGACCTCGTCAAATGCACCTTGCTTCTCAAGTTCTGGAAGAACGACATATGAGAACTGATTTGTTGCAAAGTTCAATAGTAAAGATTCCCCCTTACCTTTGCTTCTTACAGAGCCAATTACTATGTAACCAGCTTGAATCAATTCCTTAACAATATGTTGTGCAATAAATCCATTGGCACCAGTAATGAAAACTGTGGTCATATTTGACGATTTGTTCTAGTATAATGTATTCAGTTAATTATTGCACCAAATACTATAAATATTTTTCAAAAGCAACCTCTCGACGTACGATAGCAGCTATGATAAAAATGAACTCAAGTCTTTCAACTGGATACTTTTTACTTGGAGCAAACAGTTTTCCAGCTCCGATTTGGTTCTCCAACTTTTCAATCTCCATTTCGAAAAATCACAGGGAACCAGATCGGTATTTCCCTTTTAGGAAATGATGGCCGAAGCTTCACAAATATACTAATATCTGCTAAAATTAGTACATACAAAATACTCTTTGATAAAATATTCTTTGATGGTTGCAAGGCTTTGTACATTGATAGTGTCGTCGAAGTAATATCTTGTAATGATGCTTCAATGTTCGGATTTGTGAAATTATTTCATTAGCGAGTTATTTACATTCTTGAGAGGTCCACTACAAACTAGTACAACTATGACATCAATTAATAAGGTACAACTATACAAGAATAAACAAAGAGATGACCATATCTATTATAGAGTTTATACAGATACATTTTTTTCATTTATTTATTTTTGCAGATGATAAGAAATAATTTATACTCCCCAATAATAAGTATTAAACAGTGAATGAATAATAAAGCCGAACCTAGACGTTTCGATATATTATTTTATCAAAAAGTAATAAATTACAATTACCAGTTGCTGGCAGCAGCGTCTTCGACAGCTGGGGTGGCACCAGATTCAGCCCAGTCAACTTCTTCAGTTTCACCGGTCCATTCGTCGGCATCAACTGGAGCAGCTTCTTCAACTTCTTCGGTGGTCTTGGCTTCTTCAGCAGCGTTTTGTTCAATTTCTTCTGGGTCTCTGTAGAAGTACAAATCTGGCATAACAGACCATTCGGTGGTTCTGTCTGGGATGATACCTCTCAATCTTAAGACTTCTCTGGCAACCAACCACCAGATCAAACCAATGGAGTGCTTACCTTTGTTATTACATGGGATGGCAACATCAACGTATTCAGATGGGGAGTCCATGTCAGTCAAAGCAATAACTGGGATGTTGACGTAAGAAGATTCCTTGATGGCTTGAGCATCGGTTCTTGGGTCAGTAACAACAACCAATCTTGGTTCCTTGAAAGAACGGGTGATGTAGTTAGTGAAGTTACCTGGGGTGAATCTACCGGCAATTGGGGTAGCACCGGTGTGGGCAGCGAACTTCAAGACGGCTCTTTGACCGAAAGTTCTGGAAGAACAGACAGCAACGTCGGATGGGTTTGGAACAGCTGCGATGATTCTGGCAGCCAAGACAATCTTTTCCCAGGTCTTACCGATGTTGATAACGTTGACACCATCTGGTCTGGTCTTGTAGACGTATGGCTTGTTGTGAACCTATAAATGTTAGTATTAAGTCATCAGTTACATTTCATTGACCATGTATGGTTTACTATGTTGAATAAAAGATTTGCAAGTTCTGAAGAATTTGATGATGTTTTTTAATTTGATAGATATTTTGCATGACTTATCCTTATAAATATATGGATACGACATTTTGTTTGTCCTTCATCAAGTTTCCTTGTGATTTTGGGCTTTCATGACATTTTGATGGGTTTACATAATGGAATCTCCAATCTACAATTCTTCGATATTCACCACTGACAATGGACCGACAGGGGAACGATTACAATTTGGAGTTGTTTGCTTTGCATGGATGACGTTTCAGGATACGATTGGTTTGGTTTCACTTGCTTAGGGACTTATCTATCTTACATTTCTCTTTACATTTCTGGAATCCATACCTTCGATCAATGAAGTGACTTTTCAGTAATCTGCACATACTTGAACGTTCTTGGAACCCAAGTGAACGTTGGCAGCTAACAATAACTTAGCGTCTTCAGGAGTAAGGTCAAAGGAAGCTGGTAATGACATCTTTAGTTAGATCCTCTTGGTAATTGAATAAAGACTTCTCAGGTCAAAAGGGAAATTTATTTCTTCTACTGTTAAAAAAAATTAACTACTGATGAAAATTTTCATGAAAATTCTGTGCCGGTACTAACTGAGCACAGTGAGGAGACCACTGGGTGCGTAGAATGTTAACTATGTGAATTATGTATGCAGGATATTCCAACTTAAGTCGAACTCTTAGCGGCGCGACTGTGATGAGCAGAAAAGTCTCCTTGCGAGAGCTGCATACAATTGCCATTTTCAATCACGTGTAGTTTGGTCATTCTAGGGCTGCGCCCTAAGACGGAATGGTGTATATTCCAGGAATAGCAGACACAGATCCATGGACCATGTTGGTTTAACAGCTTTCTACAGCCGGAAAGAAACGATCACCTTGCGAATAATCTTTGAGTAACAGCTCTGGACTCTGATGGTGCTATGTATCTACGCTTAGCTTTCAGCTCTACTTTCTATTAGACAGTACAGACAACGACTAGTATAAGCAGTGCTCAATGTTCTCTTTCGACCATAGCTTGATGTAAGCATATTTAACAATAATTTTAGTATTCTTGTGTATTATTCTTCTGACTCAAAGGTCCAAATGTAATTTCCAGTAGACATTCGTATTTATGATTTGGGTGCAAAATAGAACTATACTGCATAGTACATTAGTATTATCTATTAATTAAGGATAAGCCTATCTAACATACTTCCATATGTTTATTGTTTTGTCATGATTTTTTGGTAACATTAAGTAATGAAACTTCAATTCGTTATTGTATTTGATTGAGATGATCTTGCCTGAAAAAAAGTGCTGGACTATCGATTCCCTGAAGTTTTTCGCATTTCTAAATAACTTGATATAGTTAGTGAAAATTTCATTGTACGATAATGACTTGTTGGACATACTGACGTAGCTAGTAGATCCACTAGACTCAATGTAGCTGAAATTTATTCCTCCTTGAAGTCTCTTGGAATTCTTCATCTTTAATAGAATTACAAACAAAGGCGTAAATGAGACAAGAATTTGAAGATTCTCAAGAAGATTCAATGTCATCAAGAGCGAGAGCCACAGTAAAAAGAACAACAAGTAGAATGCAAAAGTCGTAGGCAACAATAGTATCAATACCATGAAAAACAAAGTACCCAATAGTAATCTGTCAATTTCAAAGTCATTATTGTCCTCATAATTATTCAAATTGTCAATTCTATCTCTCAATACATTGTACTTTTTTCCTCTGAACAATTGAAATAAGGAGTTGATCACTTGTAGCTGACGTCGGTATATCTTAGTCGAGATGTAGTAGAAGAAGTAGATATGAAGGGTGAAAAGATTGACAATATCAATAATAAATCCCAACAAAAAGGATATTCCCCCAAGGTAGCAAAGAACAAATAGCAAGTTCTTTAACGAATAGATTATCTCACCTCTCATCATTGGCACCAAATTCTGCTGTGCAAAATCATTGACAAAAAACTTCCAGAATCTCAATATCCAAGTATACAAATCTCCAAGAAACTGACCCAACTCATTGTTCAACTTAAAACCAGCTGGGTGCTTTATAGAAACCCACGAAATGGTTTCTATTAAGTTATTGAAAAGGAATCCTTCAATTACAGTTGTATGCAAGTATGTGATGATCTTATCAAAGTTGAGGATGATGATTCTGTACAAGGTTGTTCCATACAAGATGTCATTAAATATCAACCAGATTGAGTTGTACAAGTTTATGTAATTGGAGTTATTGATATTTAAACTGGAATTGAAGATCGGGAGTTGCAATTCTTTCACAAGACTGGACTCTTCAAGATCTCCAAGTAAAATCGAACGGTCGTAGTATAAGAGGAATTGAACGGGAAAATAATTGAGTTGTTTTAGTCGTAAATCGAATTGGCGAAATACCTTAGAAATTGATACAAGACTAAAACCAACAATGTTTAAATTTATTATCCAGATCAACCAGATTATCAACGATTGCGAGCTTCGTATTATCGTAATTAAGATGCCAAGAAGAAATGGCTTCAATGTTCTGAAAGCCACATACGATGATGGGTCGAAAGAAACAATGTGAGATTCTCCCATCCAGTTCCTCAATTCTATTCTATACTGGACAATGCGATTTATTCGCTGAAGAATATTATCGTCCGATATAAAACTTTGATTCTTAGAAGAGATTGTCGTAGGTTCTACGAAACAAAACTTCTCAGACAACTCATTACTAGCAGAGTTCACTTGATCGTTACCCATAGACTGTAGCAATATTGGGTCAATCGAGAAGTATTCTAAGTTTTTGAAGTTGGGAGGTTGGAAAATGATGATGAAAGTGGGATCTCGTCGATTTATGAGAATAGGCAACTTAGCATTTTCTGGCCAGTCCAATGACAAATCATACTTGCTTGATTGATCGTTAATAGAACCAATGATGCATAATCCCCTTAAGACCAGAGGCAACATCTTGAGATCCAAATCATTTCTCTCAAGAAATTGCACCACTATGTATATATTGTTGATGTTGAAACCTACAAGATACAATTTCTTAGGGAGATTCGATCTGGATATTGTCTTTATAAGATCATGAGGAAAAAAGATCTGTAATTCAGAATTGGAAATCATTGGGAGAAACTATCCCGTCGTAAATATTGGGAGCTGTTATTCAAGTTCAGGTAGAATTGCTTGTGGTCGAGAAACGAAGAAGTTATGTGACAATCACTTTCGTAATCTGAGTCCTCCACAGAAGTCTGTCTCGAATGGCCACGACTTCTTAACTCTGGGAAAGGAGATGCTGATTTTTCAAAGATTTGGGTGAGATCTTCTGAAGATTCAGATTCAGAATCAACTTCTATAGGACGGTACGAATTGACGAATACAGTAGTTGTTAAATAGACTATAGTTAGAAACACTAATGTTAACGCGATGAAACAAACAGAGAATCTCCACACTAATTCTAGATAAAGCAGCAGAACAATACCAGACGATACTTTGCTACACATAGAAGGACGACAGTGGCGACATCCACTTCCAACAGTGAAAGCAGAGCAATGATGGTGGTTAATTATAAAATTACTGGTGTCGTAAATTCTCCATATTTGAAATTAAAAACGATGCGGCTCAATTAATTACTGCGAATAATTTGAGACAGGGTGACACTATTTTATGTCTATGACTAGCAAATATTGTTACATGGTAATAGAAACTTAGTTATTTATTCGGAGTAGATTCTTTTCTCGTATTGATGGTCTTTACAGATATTTATTATATTATGCCAAATATGAATAATTTCAATGAGTGTGCGCTTATCGCCATAGAATAATAACTTTCAAGTGATCTGAGTAGGCTCACGAAATTAGATTTCTCTCCTTGTGAACAAAACTGCTTTTCCGGTGCAATTCCGTGTACGATTTGGGTGGCACTGTCTTTGGTGCAGCAGATTCTTCTGTGATTGTAGTGGAGAAATTCAGTTTTGAACTTGAAGAAGACGATCTACGCATCTGATCTGAGAACGATACCACTGAATTGCTTCTGCTAAGGAATTCCGATTCACTGTTAGCATCTAAATTTATTACTCTCTTGACAATAAAAAATGCTAGGAAGGAAACTGCCAAGATGGCACCCGCAAAAGTAAACACGATGTCCGGTCTGTTCCATGTAGACAAAGTGTATTTGTAGATTGAAATGAAGAGAATAGGACCCAAAATTGTAAAGATGTTCTTCAAAAGAGCAATGGCACCAAACAATTCGCCAATCTTTGACTCTGGATAGAATTTGACAATTGCTGAATTCAAGGTCGGACTTATGAGAGAACCAAGACTGTTGCATGCCATGATGAAGAAGAAGGCTGGCGTTGTTTTCATAAGATGAAGCAACATCAACAAAATAGCGTCTACAAACATCCCCAACAGAGCCATGGAGTAATCAATCATATCCAACTGTTTCTTCAAAACCTTGTAGCGCAAAAATTTCTGAAGGATACGATGGTTGATAATAGGAGATAAGATTAGAAGAACAAATGCTCTAGACGAGCACGTAATAGCCAATAAATGGCCGATATCCCTTTGATTCCAGTTAAAGGAGTAGATTCCATACAATATATACAATTCTCCCAATGAAATAGCAAGCGATGACATGATACAATCGATAATTACCATTACCAATACTGCAAAGCGATCCTTCTTTTGTCTCTGGGGATTTCCTCTATTGACTACATCACTTGGCAAGAGAAAAAGACGAAGAGGCTTCAAAAAGTTGGCACTACTCACAAAAGACGACCATCTAGATTGTGGCTGTTGAATTTCGAGTAAAACCAATGATGTTTGAGACATGGAGCGAGACTTTCTTCTTGCTCGTTCTGATCTCGATTCAGGCAAGACAAAGATGGCAAACAACAATCCTGAAATAAAAATGACTAATTCGAATTTCAAGGGATTGAACTCCTCGCGGGAAATAGAGGTATTGATATCGATCATATTCTGTGAGACATGCGTTGAAAGCGACATGATGAAGTTTCCAACTATAGGACCCACACTCAAACCGACCATCATACTGGCTATACTTATACCAAGAGAATAGATTCTCTGGTGCGGTTCCACAACATCGGAGATATAGCAATTGGACAAGGTGACCAATGTCAAGATACCCCCGCAGATATTGGCAGTGATTTCAGTGAGGATCATTAGGGGGAACTTCAATGAGTCGAAGTTGTACATAATTAGAAAACGAGAAGCTCTTCCCAAGACTAAGCAGGCGAGAATTAGCACAATGAATAACTTTCTACCGTACCTATCTGAGTACGGTCCGATTTTTCCCAGGGCTATCAAAGTAATGATTCCCGATGAGATGTTGTAGCCCAACTGCAAGTTGGACATCAAGATCTGTGCCCCCGCTGGATCGCAGGAGCCCGAGCCGTTGCTCAAGTAGTTGCAACAGAGTTTTAGCGTGATGACTTGTCTGGTGGACTCGCCTGAAGAATTGCCAAAGGCGAATATGAATGGAATGAACGAAACCATCATCACACTGGGACGTTTCAACCAGTGAAGAGTTTTGTTGTGTGATCTTTGTTCGCGGAGCCATACGATATCCTCATTTGTGGAGTTCTCATAGTCGTCGTCGTCGTCTACTATGGCTTCGTAGGCATCATTGACGGCTTCTTCCAAGTTAGTCAAGTTGTTGGGGTTGATGGGAGATTTATTTGTCGTTCTCGGCAAAAGCGCATCGAACTCCGATGAGGGAGCGGAAGACATCGAAGCCATCGCAAAAAACAGATCAACAGATCAATGGATGAGGTTACCAGATGAAAAGACCGTTGGTATCAACAGACTGGACAGATCGGACAGCGTAAACGCAGACGAGAAAGACAGTATGGGTTGGTCAGCGAACCGAACTCTGTATAGAATATGGAATATATTGTGGAAAAAAAGAGCGAAGGACAGAAATGTTGAACTGAAAATTTGAAGCTGGAAAATGGATCAGGTTCACCCTTACATAAACTCCACTGGATTAAGCTACTGCCAGAGATAGAGATCTACTATGTGACAGAAACAGAAGAAACGCAATCTGTTTACATATGCCCCAAACGGAATTCTAACGGAACTCGCTCGTATGCACGGCTCCACAATCTAGAACACTGCTGCGACCAGATAAGCAAGTGCAAACGGTGGCTCTAGCAGCTTAGCATCCGTTGGAAGCTATCGACTGGGATGGTAGCTGAGTACAACATAATGTCAACATCCAGATTTGTAAGTCCTATAGCCGTAAATGTTAACTCTTTACTAGCTAGTGCAATCTATTCTACTCATTTAGTAAGCGATTATGGTTAGACCAGACAGAATGGCACATACAGTCTGAGCCATAGTCCTGAACTGTGCCATATACCCTTAGGAGCCGTAATAATCTCGGATCACAGTGTTAAGGTCAGTTTGCTGAAAGTTTCCACAACAAAATCCATTTTACTCTACCAGCAATCAACTATTCAGCAGGCATCTCAATGCTGGGGCTTGGTTGGTAATCTTACCAATTCCCTAACTCCCATCCCCATCAGCCTAAAGTTCTCTTTTTCTGCAGGCTTGATTCCCTTTTCAGCTATTTCCTTCTCTCCACATCTGGACACTGGCAGTATCCTCTTCTCGGACCTGCAAGAGATGCCATTGAACCCCATGTCGTATATTCTGCTACAATGTGCCAATCGATACTCACTAATTTCGTCACTTTAGCGTTTATACTGCGGCACTGAGCTTCAACTCCCAGCGAACCACTCTAGTGATATACTCTACACAAATAATGTAAACTCGATAAAAGGTTTCCGACAATTCATCCCTTAGTGACGTCAGCTTATATAGATACTACGTAGTTCAACTAAACATGTTGCCCTCACCTAATGATATTCCCGTTACTCTTCTTCATGTTCTCACGTGATCATTGTACACAGTACCCATTCCATCAGTCGCAATTCGATATTCGTTTGACCAACATACAATTTATAATAAGACATTCATCATACATCTACGCCGAAATATTTCGACACAGCAATGTATTCCAGACCGAGCCGGCAGCAAGTGGCGACATCAACGGTCAGAGCCATAAGCAGATTGCTCTCCAACAAATCGAAAAACTCGCATCCTGAAAATGTCGTTCTAGCTGATGCCTTAAACTTATTATCACCTACCACAGAACAGCCCAGAACTACGGTCACGACATTCAAGCCTTCCTTATTCAGCAACTTAACAAAAGGTTCAGCAAACGAACAGTTTGATATAGACGATCTCATCAAGCTTCCTGCAAAAAAAGCAACCAACCATATAACAGAAAACTATGTCAATAATCTTTTGCTCGGGATCCAGTCTTCGAGCCTTGTCAAAAAGACATCCAACTATTCGACTTTGGACACAATGAACAACAAGGACCTATCAGCATATATAAAGACGATCAAAGAAGAGACTCGTATATTTGAATTGATGGGGCTTTTCTACTCCCAGAATAAGTTGAGTTTGCGAATCTTGACCGATTTGATCCTCAACAAGAATTTGGTACATTTGGACAAATCACCTGTAAATCTCTTCAAACTTCGTACCAATACCAATATCATATGGGAAGATATCAACTACACCCAATTCAACATCATTCTACTTAAGAAGTATCATGACTTGCGCAAACCATTGCTCATAATCAAGAATTTAAGAGAATATTTCAGCAATCTGTATTTGCCCTTGATAAAACTGAATAAACTTACACCATTCTACGAGAGAATTGTGTGGAAGTTCAACTTTGAGTATGTTAAGCAATTCAACGAACTTCACTACATCAAGGAGTTGAACCAGTTGAAGTCCAGTTGCTTGATCTGGGAATCTTCTTCGGAAAACAATTGCCTTATAGCCAAACATATTTTAGAAAACCACAAGTTGAACAAGCTTCAAATGATCTTCTTTTCAATCTGTGCAAACGACTTGATCCAACAGACAATTGCGCAGGAATTGCTGGCCGGAAAGAGTTCCAAGATCTTGTCTAGTTTAAAAAAGATTTCAATCAAGTATCAACTCTACAATTTGAGCGAGTTCCCTGGTAATGAGAGTTCTCGTTCTTTGTATTATTCTTTGATAAATAGCATGGAAAACTTGATTTTGAACGAATTGATTGATGGAGAAGAGCTGAATGTAGAGCTTCTACAGAATCTCAAGGATATTAAGCTCTTTCGCGAACAGTATCTTATGAAGCTTTTTCGCAAGAACGAATGGTCCGAACTTGAACAATTGAGATGGGTTGAGGAGCAGATGGTGCTACAGAGTACTAAGGTATAAAAAGGTTTTAGTAGGATTTATAGCGAAATTAACGATTTATGATTAGTCACAATTTATGTAAAATTTCTATTAATGTAATTTAATTGTGTTCAAGATAATTTAGCGAAATGTAAGCGAAAAATTGAAATATTAACTTCACACTTGCCCCACAATTCGAAATTTTTCACCAACCTGCTTTTTTACAAAATCTACATCCCTACAAATAAAGAATTAAATGAAAGTCCTAACAGATGCAGATGTCACTGCGTATCTTAATAAGAACCTAACTAAACAATCTTTAGCCAAATTTCAAACTGTTTTAGTTGAGGGCTTGAAGACATACAAGCAGAACCCTGACAAAGTGGTTCCACCTCGAATTGCTCAAGTCAGCAATAATGAAGATTCGGACACAACCCACTTGTTTATGCCCTGCATTTCTCCTGAGGAAGTCGGAATAAAGGTGATCAGTGGAGGGGCAGGAAATAATGCTAAAGGATTGGGTTTCCAGGGATGTGTACTTGTGTTGGACGAAATCACTGGATCACTTAATGCCTTAGTAAATGCCAAATCCTTGACAGCATTCCGTACAGCATTAGCCACCACTTCGGGACTCACCAAAGTGATTCCATATGACTGGGAAGAGGTAGAGCTTCTTCCAGAATTAACTGTTTTCGGTGTGGGTGCTCAATCATACTGGCACATCAAGTTGATCTTGACCTTCTACGAAGAAAAAATTCGTACAGTAAATATTCTCAACAGATCGTTGGCCAATGCCGAAAATTTATGTGAGAGATTAAGAATCGAATACCCTGATGTAGTGTTCAACGGGTTTCTGTACGAAGGCGATAAGAGCGAATTTACTAGCCATATACATAACAGTTCCATCATTATTGGGTGTACTCCTGCCACTTCACCTGTGATCCTAAGCGAGTATATCAACCAGGATCCGAAGTACCACAAGTTCATCTCCTTGATCGGCTCATATAAACCTCACATGATCGAGCTCGACTTGGCAGTAATTGAGCAATTTAAAAGTACTGGTGCTGCAATTCTAGTCGACTCCAAAGAGCATACTCTCCATGAAGCAGGAGAACTTATCCAGGCTGATTTTGATGCAGACCATCTTATAGAGATTGGAGAATTGTACGACCCCGACAACTACGTGCCCCCCAAACTCTTCACATTGCATGCTAACAATGTTGTGGTCCAGAAAATTGTTGGGTTATCAATCATGGACTTGTCAATAGCCAAGTTCATTGCTGAGGATACGAAGAGTGGAGGAGTAGTAGTGGCCGAATTCTGAACATTTTCAAATTGCAAAATGCACTAATTAATTAAGGTAGTATTATTGTACCCCACGAGGTGTGGAAACGCAAAGAGGTGCAGTAGATGTTCCAAATTTCTCCAACTAGCCAATAATATTTTCGTACTAGTTGTGAATGGTCGTGTGACTACAACCCAGAACATCTAGGATTACTGTAGTCACCAATTTCGTATGTATTTATAGCCACACGAGTTAAGCATATTATCGTTGAAACTTGTGACAATGTATGTATTCGCTATTTTGTAATCCACTATAACCAGCATGAAATCTTATACTTTCCGAAGGAGACAAGTTCAAAAGAAGATATTGACAAAACAGGTAATTGTTCTCAGTTGCATAGTTTCGGTAAGCGACTACGAGAGCTGAAATTCACCATCACTTCTGTTCTGGCTTATCGCTTCTGATCCCAAAAGCAACACTCAATTCCTGTTGTCGTAGTAGCAGACTAAGCAAAAGATACCCTATTGTTAAATAAAATTATTCTGATTCTGCATCTGCATGTCTCTGATCAAACATCCATGCCGCAATTTCCACCTTGACACCGCGTGCGAATCTCTGGGATTTCTCCATATTAGATATATTTCTGTATTCATCTCTTTTGGTTCTTTACCAGATCCTCTACTTTCCGGGACTGATATCATCTCTGGTTCATACCTACTATCTATTCGACTAGTTGAAATGGCCCAGAAGGAAAGTGACCCGCTTTTGGGTGGCGAAATCGTCGAAAACATGACTGTCTACAACAGTAAGAGTCACAAAGGGAACGATAAGAACAAGAGAAGATTATCGCTCTTAATCCACTTCGTGACCATCGCGCTCTTGGGCTATCTCTACTTCTTCGGCAACTCCAGATCCAACAATGCTGCCAAGGTCGACCCCTCGAAAAAGAAGAATGTTATTTTCATGGTCACGGACGGTATGGGTCCTGCCTCGTTGTCTTTGGCAAGATCATTCAGACAGCACAGGGACCAATTATCTATCAACGACATCTTGACCATCGACAAGTACTTGATTGGATCGTCCAGAACAAGATCCAGTAACTCGTTGGTCACCGACTCGGCTGCTGGTGCCACAGCCTTTTCATGTGCCTTGAAGTCGTACAACGGAGCCATTGGTGTCACTCCTAACAAACAACCTTGTGGTACCATTCTTGAAGCCTTAAAGTTGCAGGGATACATGACTGGTTTGGTGGTTACTACGAGAATCACCGATGCCACTCCTGCTGCCTTCAGTGCGCACACTGACTACAGATCCCAGGAAGACTTGATTGCTCAGCACCAAATTGGCGAGTATCCATTGGGAAGATCCGTAGACTTGATATTGGGAGGAGGAAGATGCCACTTCTATCCATCTTCAGTTCCTGGTGGATGTCGTTCTGATGCCAGAAACTTGATTGAAGAAGTTCAGGATGCTGGAACCTGGAGCTACGTAGGAAACAGACAAGATTTTGACCTTTTGCAACACGGTCACAATGTCTCCTTGCCCTTGTTGGGCTTGTTGGCAGATACCGACATTCCGTACGACATTGACCGTGACTCTAAAGTATATCCCTCTTTGGCTGAACAGGTCCAAGTAGCATTAACTGCTTTGACTAAAGCTACCGAGAACTCCGACCAAGGTTTCTTTTTGTTGATTGAAGGTTCAAGAATCGACCATGCTGGCCACCACAACGATCCTGCTGCTCAAGTAAGAGAAGTTTTGGCTTACGATGCTGCTTTCCAGGAAGTTATCAGGTACATTGACGAAACAGAAACAGAAACAGTAGTTATTTCTACTTCTGACCATGAAACTGGTGGTTTAGTCACTGCCAGACAAATCACTGAGAACTATCCACAGTATATCTGGTACCCCGAGGTTTTGTTAAAGAGTACGCGCTCTGGGGACTTCTTGGCACATAAGGTCGTTACCTTCAAGGACAAGAATGACCTCAAAGCTTTGGAGACTTTTGTTACCAAGGAAATCTTGGAAAAGGATATGGGCATAACTTCGTATACTGCAGCTGAAGTCAAGCAGATAATCGACAAGCGTAACGATCAAGGAAAATTGTTGTATGTGTTGAACAACATTCTTTCGTTAAGATCTCAAACTGGATGGACCACTCATGGCCACTCTGCTGTTGATGTGAACATCTATGCCTACACCAACTCTCCAGCCATCAAGAACAAGCTTTATTCGCATAGAGAATACGAAGGCTTGTTAGGTAATCACGAGAACATTGAAATTGGTGCATTTTTGGAATCCATCACTGGCGTCGACTTACAGAAGGTCACCAAGTTGGTGCAGAACACCGAACATTCTCCTAAGAAAGCCGGTGCCGATCAATATTCGGCAGATGAATTCCACCATAATCTCTACTAATAAGTTCAATTCCCCTCGGTAGTTGATTCAATCGCTTAATAACTATCTGATACTATTAAAAAATAAACTATTTTCATAAAGGATAAACTATCATACGGAACCATCCAATGAATACTATTCCATAGTTAGGATAATAACAGCTGTATCTATTCTTGCTTGTTCGTTCAATACATAGCTGCATTCTATTACATTCTAAAATAGTGGCTATTCTAATAAAAATACCTTTGCACTGCGGATTCCATTATTAATTCTATTTTCAATTTCGTAAAACACCCCTTTGGAGGTATGTGTCGCAGAGTTTCAAGTCAAACTTTGCCAAGAGGTAACCAAATGCTAAGAAATTTGTCGCTTTGCTAGTTCTCCTCTGGGATCAGTAGCCGGCCAATAGTATTCGTTTGTCAGCCCCCATGTGCCTAATTATAATTCCATAATTACGAATTGATGGCGTGGACGACAAAGCTAGAAATTGGCAAGTGAATGAACAATCAGCATTGCGACTTCCGGTCAATGCTAAGAAAAATTGAAGTGGCACCAGTTCCTGGTGTGGATGCCACTAGTATTCATGGCTCCTTTCGAAAATGTCTTGGAAGAAACGTTTCTCTTCCAATTCTCTTGACCAAGAATGAAGTATTATTTGTTAGACATGATTTTGTAGGCTGCGAATAAAAATTTTGTTAACCATGAACCAATTGCATCTGACAGAATTATCCACAACGAACCCCACAATCAGGAGCTACAGTTCTCTTGTCCTAAGCCTCGGGCAAGCCATACCCAATCTTCAAAATGTCAATTGTCTGAGCCTCAAAAATGGTATGTACAAGAATAGCATCGGTTCCAAAAGGAGAAACGATTTCACTAATCGGGCAAATTGTGGAACAAGAATTTTTCTTGGAAGAAGTCCGCGTGGGGCCAAAGTTGCAACCAATTCGTGCCGTTTTGCAGCCCAATCTGGATCCACAATAAACCATGGATCGTAATACTCCTCCAAAAGGAGAATAGTTAGAAATTCAGCACTATAAATTGAGCCAGAAACCCTGGTGGTTACAGTTTAGGAGGGTGAAATCCCCATGGCCTAACATTCAGATCCAATTGTTCCAAAATGGCAAACTTTATCTTCCCTAAGCTCTGCAATCTCTCCTTCCTTGCATTAGCCGTCTACTTGTATTTGTTCGATACTGCTATTACTGCTCCTGTCGATAACGCTAAGGAAACCAAGAAGAATATCATTTTCTTGGTTTCGGATGGTACTGGTGCTACATACATCAACTTGGCCAGAACATTCCGTCAAGTTCGTGATGATCTCCCATTCAACGACTTGTTGGAATTGGACAACCACTTGATCGGTACTTTCAGAACCAGATCCAACTCTTCCTTCGTCACCGATTCCGCAGCTGCTGGTACAGCTTATGCTGCAGGTGTTAAGACCTACAATAAGGCTATTTCCGTTGACCCAGAAGGAAAGCCAGTTGGAGCCATTGGTGAAGCCCTTAAGTTGCAAGGATATGCCATTGGTATCGTTGTTACCACTAAGGTAACCGATGCTACTCCATCCGTCTGGGCTGCTCACGCTTTAACGAGATCTAGCGAGCCATTGATTGCTGAACAATTATTGGGAGATCATCCTTTAGGTAGAGTTCCTGACTTGATTCTTGGCGGTGGAAGAGCTCAGTTCATTCCAGAATCAGAAGAAGGTGGTGTTCGTAAAGATTCTAGAAACTTGATTGAAGAAGTTCAAACTAACGGAACCTGGAGTTACGTTGGTGACAGAGAATCCTTCGACCAATTGCAAGGAGGTGACAATGTAACTTTGCCTTTGCTAGGATTATTTGCGGACAATAATTTCCCATACCGAATTGACCGTGAAGATTCTGAATACCCAAGTTTAGTTGAAGAAACCCAAGTTGCTTTGAAAGCTTTAAGCAAGGCCACTGAAGACTCCGAAAAGGGGTTCTTCTTAATGATCGAAGCTTCCAGACCAGATCATGCTGGTCATGACAATGACGTCTCTGCTCTTGCTCGTGAAGTTTTGGAATTTGACGATACTGTCTCCGCCGTCCTTAAGTTCGTCGAAGAAACTGAAACTGAAACCATTGTCATCACCACTGCTGACCACGAAACTGGTGGTTTAGCAGTTTTTGCAACTGACCCAAGTGACTACCAAGCTATTTTGAATGCTACTCATTCTAGTGAATACTTGATCAAATCCATCAACAAATTTGAACAAAAGGATAACGAAGAAGAATTCAAGAAGTTCATCCAACAAACTGTCATTGAACAAGGTTTGGGTCTCACCAACTACACTCAAGATGAAGTTGACAGAATCTATATCGGTGCCAGAGATGAAGACAAGAACCTTTTGTTCACTATCGGTAACTTGACTGCTGCCAGATCCGAAATTGCCTGGACCACCAAGGACCACAGTGCTGTCGATGTTGACATTTATTCTTTTTCAAACTCGCCAGTACTCTTTCAAAAGATATTGAATACCAAGGATGGTTTGGCTGGTGCTCATGAAAACACTGATTTTGCTCACTTCATCACCACCATCACTAACATCGATTTAGACGACGTTACTGAAAAGATTCAAGACATCTCTGTCGAATAGATAAATACCGTTTCTACTCTTCTCGTTTCACTTTATCATTACTCTAAAATGCCAGAATTGTACTCATTCTTAAAATGTTTTATTAATTATGTTAGCTAGTCACATTTCAATACAAAATTACCAGTGATATAAATTAAGTGGACATGTATGGTATATGGTGGAAATGTAGGTAATTGCCGAGTAAATTGTACGGTTTTTCCAAACTGTAGAATTGCATGAATGGCCCCTCCTTGAATGCTAAGAAATTTCAAAGTTTACTTATTCATCCAAAGACGTCCTGCTTCACCACTTCTATCTGTGGCCAGTGCCCCATGTGTCCCATATTGTTCAATTGACAAAGTAGACTATGAAAGGGAGATTGAAAGTATTGACCGAAATAACTTACTTCCGGGGACATGCTAAGAATTCTTCAGGAAAAGAAGTGGCACAAGGCATATCGTAAAAATTGTATGACTACGGCAATCTTTTCAAATATTGGATGAAAACGTTTCAGTTCTTCCTTCAACCGCTATGGAGTAAGTTATTGCAGGGATTGGTCTTATTCGAAGACTGCGAACTGAATATGAGATCGCAACAATTGTCCTTTGCAATCTACAATAATATTTTGCGAACTAACTACTAGCCAAGTCCGTGCAAGAACTTTTTTTTTAAACTAAATACAATTATGGATATAATTTTCCACAGTTTCAGTAGATAAAAATAGTTTGAAAGGAAAGCTGAAACTCACATTCACAGTTTGGAAAATTTATTATTTTCTTGGAAGTAGTAGCCCGTGGGGGACAAAAGTTGCAACCGAAATTGCAATATTTTGCAGCCCATTTTGGAACTACAACGGATGCTCCTCAGAGGAATAGGAGAATATCTTGAACTATAAATTAAGATGAAAATCCAATAAGTACAAATTTGAACTGACCTAGAACTGATAGATTCAAAATTAAGTACAATCCACTACAAAAATGCCTAACTTTGTCTTCCCAAAGATTTGCAACCTCTCAATCCTTGCATTAGCTGTATACTTGTACTTGTTTGATGTCACTGTGTCTGCTCCTGTCGACAACTCCAAAGAGAGCAAGAAGAACATCATCTTCTTAGTTTCGGATGGTATGGGTGCAGCTTCCGTTCAATTGGCTAGATCGTTCCGTCAGGTACGTGACGACCTTCCATACAATGACTTATTGGTATTGGACAACTACTTGATCGGTACTTTCAGAACCAAGTCAAACTCTTCGTATGTCACTGACTCTGCTGCTGCTGGTACAGCCTTGGCTTCAGGTTTCAAATCTTACAATAAGGCTATTAACGTTGACCCAGAAGGAAAGCCTGTTGGAAACATCGGTGAAGCCCTTAAGTTGCAAGGATATGCCATTGGTATCGTTGTTACCACTAAGGTAACCGATGCTACTCCATCCGTCTGGGCTGCTCACGCTTTAACGAGATCTAGCGAGCCATTGATTGCTGAACAATTATTGGGAGATCATCCTTTAGGTAGAGTTCCTGACTTGATTCTTGGCGGTGGAAGAGCTCAGTTCATTCCAGAATCAGAAGAAGGTGGTGTTCGTAAAGATTCTAGAAACTTGATTGAAGAAGTTCAAACTAACGGAACCTGGAGTTACGTTGGTGACAGAGA
The DNA here is from genome assembly GCA_030565185.1 of Scheffersomyces titani. Lineage (NCBI taxonomy): Eukaryota > Fungi > Ascomycota > Pichiomycetes > Serinales > Debaryomycetaceae > Scheffersomyces > Scheffersomyces titani. Next base: position 120,115 of record JAJMBD010000004.1, on the reverse strand, counting down.
ATCCTTCGACCAATTGCAAGGAGGTGACAATGTGACTTTGCCTTTGCTAGGATTATTTGCAGACAAAGACTTCCCATACAGAATCGACCGTGAGGATGCCGAATACCCAAACTTGGTTGAAGAAACCCAGGTTGCTTTGAAAGCTTTAAGCAAAGCTACTGAAGACTCCGAAAAGGGATTCTTCTTATTGGTCGAAGCTTCTAGACCCGACCACGCTGGTCATGCCAATGACGCTCCTTCCATTGCTCGTGAGGTATTGGAGTTCGATGATGTTGTAACAGAAGTGCTTAAGTTTGTTGAAGAATCTGAAACAGAAACCATTGTAATTGCTACTGCTGATCACGAAACTGGAGGCTTGTCTGTCTTTGGTAGATCTCCAAAAGACTACCTGGCCATCTTAAACGCTACTCATTCTAGTGAATTCTTGGTTTCCGCAATTGAAGATTTTGAACATAAAGATAACGACGAAGAGTTCAGAAAGTTCATCCAACAAACTGTTATTGAGCAAGGTTTAGGTCTCGCCAACTACACTCAAGAAGAAGTTGACAGAATTTTTACTAGTGCTAAGAACGAAGACAAGAACCTTCAAATTGCCATTGGTAACTTGACTAACTCTAGATCCGAGGTTTCGTGGGGTTCTTTGGACCACACTGCTGTTGATGTGGATATCTATTCTTACTCCAATTCTCCAGTTCTCTTTCAGAAGATCTTGAACACTAAAGATGGTTTACTTGGTACCCACGAAAACACCGATTTCAGTGTTTTCATCAGAGCCATCACTGGTATTGATTTGGAAGACGTTACAGACAAGATCCAAAATGTTACTCTTGCTTGAGCCTTTCCAGTTGTGATACTTCTCCTTGTTACATTTCCTATAATACATTGTGATTATATTTCTATCCTAAAAGTTTTATTCTGAATATGAAAATTAAATTTTCTAATCAACATTTCTATTAATCTATTAGTAATGAATTGCCGAGTAGTCTTCCTTGCATAACTTTGCTCTTAATGTTTTTCCAAATTTGTAAAACGAAATTGGAATAAATACCATAGCTAGGGAAATGAATGCTAGCAACCAACTAGCCCATTGCAAACCAAGTCTGCCGTACATCTGAGTTATGAACAAGGGAAATGCAGCGCCGCCAGAACTTCTCAAGAAGACCTTCGTGGCCAAAGCTGATGCAGCATACTTGGCATAGGTATCAATGATGTAGTTATTAAGCGAGTAATAAATAAGTACCATTCCATATCCGAAAGCAATTCCTGAAGAAGCAGGTCCGACCCAGATGATGTGCTTGTACGAAGTTGCTCCCAATATGAACAATGCAATACATGGGAAAGGTGCACCAATGATGGCACCAATTAATCTATCTTCTGGAGTTGGAGTTCTTCTCTTACATAATGCAGCATATCTCTTTTCAAGGATAGGGGTTGTGCTCAAAGCCAAAGCAGCACCGATCAAAATTGGAATATACATCAATCCGATAATGTTGTCTTCATAACCATAAAGTTTGTTGAAGATAACAGGATATGCAAAGAAGAATGCATACAATAAGGAGTAGATCAAGGCAACAAATGCACAGATCAAGTCTAAAACTGGTTCCTGAACAATAAACTTCAATGGTCGAATAAGGTTATCGTTAACCAATTCTTTGAAGGATAAAGGAGTAGCCTCTTGTTCTGTCATTATCTTTGGGTTTCCTGTTTCCTTTCTCATCTTCTGGGCTCTTTTTTTCAAAATAACTGGAGCATATGTTTCAGGAATTAAACTAACTATTATCCACATGACACCAGCAAATGCCATATTGACCCAGATAATTAAGTCCATTCTTTTTGTGGAAACACTGATAAAACCATTGACAACACCGCCTAAGACCGGACCAGAGTAGGGTGCAAAAGAAAAAAAAGCGATAGCTAAAGATCTTGTTTCATTATGAATATCAACAAGACTTGCTCCAACATTTGTAAGTGCTGACGATGCGAAAACACCACTTAAGAAACGGCAAACCAAAAGTGCACCAATATTGGGGGCCAATGCACAAGGAATTTGGAATATAGTATAGAGACCAAAGGAGATAAAATAAACTGGTCTTCTTCCGATCTGTTCTGACAATGGGGCCCATATTAATGGACCAACTGTGAAACCAAGGACCATCAATGAAACAGTCAATGTTGATACTTCGGTGGAAACGCCAAATTTGCTGTTAATAGTTGTTAAACCACCAGCCAAACAAGACGAACCGTATGCGGCACATATGACAAAAATGGCCATGGTTAAGGTAAGAGTCCACTTGTACGTCATATTCCAGTTATGGGGATTTTCTGGATCACCAACAACGAATGTGACGAACTCAATCTCTGGATCTAACGATTCCATCTTACTAATTTTAGCACTTTCGTCCAGATTTTCTTCAATTTTCTCCTCTATGGATACATCTTGCTGTACTCTAGAAGATCTTTCTACCGTTTTCACTCTTCCGAGAGATTGTAAGGTCATAACAGGAACCAATCCTGTTTCGGTTTCCAAAGTATACTCCTCTGGGAAGATGGCGTTTTCCACTGGTGGATGGTTTATATCAGGCATGGGTATATCTCTTGACATACCCAACTCGTGCAATGATTTGACAGTTTCTGTCCTCGTTATCCTCAATCCATTCGACGATGCTCTGCTTACTCTTGAATTTATGGGCGAGATTTCCGACTGAGCATCAGTGTTTAAATTTTCGTATGGGCTCGGTGCGAATGACTCCGCTTGGTTCAGTGACCCAAGTGAGTCCGAAGATTTGTTATTGGAATTGGATATACTCATGATAAATTGTGAATGCAAATATTTGAAATCTTGAAGTGTCAAACTCAGATATTTTTATTATTGGAAACCATCCAGAATTACAGTAAAACATGCCTTATATATAATTAGAAGAGTCATTCTGCAGTTCCGGAATATTCTGTTTAGCCGTTCATGTATGATAGGTGTTCTTTTTTCGCAGCCGCCCGAAATGCATGCATAACGAATATCCGGTTTTCCAGTTGCGGGCGGTTTCAGTCTGAGTCATGTGACACTCCGCCATGCATTGTCTTAACTATGGGCGCTCGGAATACACGCGGATACACTTTTGAATACCCGTAGTTAGATGAACAAGCTTAGTTAAGATGCTTTTTCAGTAAACTTTCTTGGTTATTTTCCTGTTTGGTTCTGTTTGTGCATATTTTAGTGACTCTTATCTACAAGCTAGATAAAGAGGCTAGATAGCCCTGGTTCGTTAGTTGTCTCACCTGTGCACTCAATGGATCTCACTTAGCAAAGGAACGAACATATCGAACTATCTCCCGGAAATGTGAAGTCCAATTAATTTTTTAACGTGATCAACGTTTGTATTCTTAGGCTTCGGAGTGCTGGTTCCCTCAGCTGATAAATCAAATGCAAGATCATTCAGCCTCCGAAGATAATAAACCTTCATTTGCGTTCCACGGAATTGGTTTATGCAGGCTAGCTCTCGGATTATTACCACAATCCGGCTCCGAAAATAACCATAAAAATAGTGTTTTGTTATCTTTCATCCATTCGGGCGCAACTAGTCCAGGTCCAATCTCCGACCTTCGTATTCGACAAATGCTGCCTGAAAAGCTGTAATTGCACATATTGTGTTTTTCGTAGAAATCTTTGTCGCATTTTTAGAGAAAGTAGTTAAGCAACAGCGATGTCACAATTTTCAAACTCAATTTATTAAATCCTCTCGATCAACAAACTCCAATTGAAACCCGAACATGATTCCCAACAAGAACCAAGAGAACCGTACCATCCAGCCCTGTAAACGAATCGACCATTTGATAGTACTGTTTCAATAAATTCACGTGGTTTGAGTCCTGCACTGATCAAATAGATAAAAACCAGACTGTGCGACAGTCGGATTGAAAATTATTTTATTGTAGGTTTTTATACTAGGGCAATACGGGAGTGGAAAATGTACCATATCAACCTTAATTACACACCGTGGAACCTTTTGGCTTTCAACTTCACTGGATTCACCTGTGTAGCCATAGTGGTATTTCTTTCTTCTACACAACCATTCTATATAAGTGAAGTGATTGGAATACAGGCAGATGCTAAAATAGGTGCCATAATTGGAACCTTGGGATTCACCGATGAGCTAGTCTCTATAGTATCATCACCATTGGTGGGTGCGTTGGCCGACAAGTTGAACTCTGTAGGCATACACGGTTCGAGGTATATCCCAAGTATCAGTTTTCTTATAATAGCATTGAGTTTGGTAGGATATGCTGTAATCAGTACCAACATTTATCCAGATTTGATATTATTCAGATGCATCTTTGCACTTGGAGTCACCAGTTGTATGAGCATGATCACAGTTATGCTCCATGAACTCACCAACTCGGACTTCTCGTTCCTAAAGTTCCTCTTCTGGAGACACCATTCACTGGAAATCTTTGATAGCCTCGAATTGAATGATCAGGAGGACAAAAAGAATGGAAAATATTCTGCACTCATCGGTATTTCCACCGGATTAGGTGCTATCTTCTCTGTGACTTGCTTATTGACATTGCCCATCAAATTGGTTAACAGTAACCCTGATCTCACCTTGAAGGAAGGATTGAAGTACTCATACTTGATCGTAGCAGCCTTCGCTGTAGTAGCCTTCCACGTTCTTATCTTTTTCTTGTATGATAGCCACAGGGTGAAACCCAATGGTCCGGAGGAATCTGAACAGTTAATCGTGGAAGAAAACGTAACAGAGGAACAGGATGAACCGGAGGAAAAAGTGCCCTATCTTCAGCTTCTAGTCAAGGCATTTGAAATCTCTCGATCCAACCACAGAGTGCAATTATCTTATATTGGAGCATTTGTAGCTAGATCGACGACGGTCACTACGTCGGTGTTCATACCACTCTTGGTTTACAACTTCTACTACAAGAACGGCAAGTGCAATACTACGGACTTTCCTAATAAGAAGAATTGCAACGACGGGTATATTTTCTCGGCTATTTTAACTGGTGTAGCTCAGACAATTGCACTTATATCATCTCCATTATGGGGCTACTTGATTGACTCAAAGAGAGTAGGGAAATTCAAAACATTGATTATTTCGGCAATCACCGGCATATTTGGCAATTTTGGCCTCTGTGTCTCTGGAAGCGCCAGCAATGGTGCATACGATCCTCATACAGTAATCTGTTTTGTGATGGTCAGTCTAATTGGCATGTCGCAGATTGGAATTATCATTACAAGCATGAGTGTGTTGAGTGGTCTCACTCACAATCCCAAGAACATGGGTTCACTCAGTGGGTTATATAGTTTAAGCGGAGGTCTCGGGATTTTGTTCATTACCAAAGCCGGTGGCTTGTGGAGCGACTACTGGATTTTGGGGCCTTTTTTCCTATTAGGTGCGTTCAATACCGTGTTGCTTGTAGTTGGCTTGCGCTACCTTGCCGAGGAAAAGAACTCAACCTTAGGTCATTTCGAGCCTCTTCTTGCCGATGACAGCTAGTTGCGTAATCACAAAATCAAACTAGTACATGTCCTTAGAATGGGGCACACCTCCACAGCTAATTCATCGGGTAATAGGTAGATTTAATAAAGTCACGTGATTCTATCATTTGGTGGTGAAATTTTCCACCGTCCTTTTTGTTTGGCTCTTGTGCGTACGATGTACATCAAACAATATGGCGAAAAAATGTCAAACTTTTACTCTGAAAAATTGTAGTTTCCACATTGACGTCCAAATATACCACGTAAGGTATCGAGGAAAACTGTACCATTCCCGCAACATGATGGAGATACTAATAACATTAGTGCCCTCCGTCTGCTGGATCTTGTACCGGTGTTTCCAGATCCTCAAAACCCCGGTAGAAGAAATTATAGAGGACTTGAATATCGAAATTCCTCACTCCCCCATTCTCTGCATCGACTCCATTAGTGAGACCCTGATAATTATCCACTGGGATATCGAGATCAAGTACGACGAGAACATCTACTATGTATTGGTTATTAACGGCAAGGAAGCTGCTACCATCACTTCGACTTCTTGTAGATTGAATAACCTTTCGCCCAAGCAGATATACCAACTCCAGATTGTAGCCATTAATTCGTTGACCAACTTCAGATCCCAGTCCAAGCCTGTTTTTGTACACACGATCAACAAGAAGGACTCCAAGTTGAAATTCATCTACGACGATAAATTGGAAGACAATGATGTCACCATTTCGAATACTGAAAGGCTTTTGGCGGAACAGAGCCACGAAGGTGACGAGAAAAGACATTCAGTGGATGTAGACAATCTTAGTGCAGTAGATATACAGAAGATCACGAACTCAGAAATCCTCAACGACTACTTGCTTTGTTTCCAGAACGAGTTGATCAAAGTCAATCAGGAATTCAAAAGTTACCAGGCCAATATCGTAAAGGAAAGCGAAGAGCTCAACAAAGAGTACCAGTTCTACAAACATGAGTTTGATGAGGAAACCGACAGTAAACTAAAAAAGGACAGCGATGTAAAATCACTAGAAAAGTCTAAGGACAAACTAACGTTCAAAAAATCGAAACTAGCTAACCAGCTTAATGCAATTAAAAGTTCTATGGAAATGTTTGACAGCAAATCACTTAATCTTAAAACCAAGATCAAAAAGTTGGAAGAGAGGAACTTACTACTTCTTAATAACGAAGATTTGGAAAAACAAAAAATTTACAAGGAAATTAACGACATTAACAGCGAGATGAATAATATTAAAAAAGATAATGATAATATTGAAGAGTCTCTAAAGGCGATTCAGGTCGAGAAGAAGGAACTTTCTGCAATACTTCAACATCTTAAGCCACTCATTGACATTTTCAACGCTCCTCCAGTGCCGCTTAATGGCTCAGCCGTAACGGTACACGCCAAAGACGACGACAACATCGCATCTCATAACACGCCTTCATCATCAGCGTCCCCTTCACCTGCCCCACAGGCTACTTCCTCTATTTTCTTGAAAGATGGCTCTATCAATAAGAACATCTACGATGTATTGTACAAAATATTTGAGATAGTTCCCTCGTGGCAAGACGACATTTTGAAAGAAATCAATACGTACCAGGAGTTCGAAAATAACTGGAAGGCAGCCTTTCAAAGCGAAATCAAGAGATATGTGACATTGCATCAGACGTTGCAAATCGCCAAGCAGAATCTCGACGAAAACTATCAGCCAATCAAATTGTCGGAGTATCAAGCTTCGATTGAATTTGGTGGCTTTGGAAACGCATTAGCCAAACAAAAATACTCTGGTAAAAGAAACTTCTCTCCTTCTGTAGATGACAATACCGACGGCAAAAATAGCGGCCCAGCGAACGTCAACTTCCATAACCATTATGGGCAGGTTTATTCACACGAAGCCGAAAACCACTCCGGTGACCACTTCCAACACAGTGACCCTGTCGGTGTTCAGCTTGAGCCTACTTTAGATCAGCAGTTGTACACTGGTATTCAATCTCCTATAGGTTCCCATCAACTTATGCATACAAATGATTATGATCAGCCGATGATTTCTTCGCCTATCTTGGTGAACTCGTTGATGGAACAGCAACAGGCTCAGCAGCAAGTTCAGCAGACACAAACCATTGATAACGCTATGCAAGGATTTCCCTACGATGATTCGGTGTACAAACAAGGAATCAGTTCTCCAATTCTGGAGAATGCTCAACCTTTGATGAACTACGATAGCAACTTCAACTCTTTATTGTACAACTACAACTCTCCAATCATGAACCACGCGACATTGGGAACTACACCAGTATCTTCTGGAATTGTTGGAGCATCTACGTTAGGTGGAGCCGGTGTCTGGAGTACTCCTTCTACAGCATCTGCGACGGTAAGCAGCGGTGCAAACAATCTAGGAGGACTTAGTGATATTTTTGCTCATAACCAGAATCACAGTGTGAGCAGTTTGAATGCGGTGAATGCCAACGACATCAGTCTCTTACAACCTCGTGCTAACTACGGAGGTCCTACAACCAATATGGACAACCAGGGGTTCTTGATGACTCCTACGTCCAGCAGTAAGTTGTGGATGGATGTGAACGACTCGCTCATCGGCACCAACAATAACAACGACATTGCTGGAAGCGCAGCTATTGGCATGGGCCACACCAGGACCGTTTCCAACAACAGCCAGATCTGGAGGAACGACAATAGTGTTACTACACACAACTTCAACTTGGGAGGAGTCGGCGGGGACTTTCTGCCTTTTGGAACCAGTATCCATTTTCCTACAAACCTATCCAACCCACCCGGTTCTGCGCTCAGTCCCGGAGCTACGCATGCTACCAATGCCCTCTACAACGGTCTAGGTACGAGTGCTTACAATTTTGGCCAGCCATTGCAGAACAGCACACTGCAAGGAGGGGACGGGTTCCAGTACAACTTCGGCAACAACAGCGAGACGCAGTTCCCAGACGAGAGAAAGGAGTATGGCGAAGCCACCTGAGCCCAGGTACGTTTGTGGGGCCCACTGGAGTCAGCATGCTGGTGGGTCTACGCGAAGCTTGTGGTCTAGAGTGAGAGTGGTGGAGAGAGAATGAGAAATCTCGGGTATCGAAGGCTACTGAAAATTCAGCGCGCAACAATGTACGACGACAATGACGTGGACTCAGGCGTTTCTGTTACCATGAGTGTGGAGACAATGTCTATGTAGATGCTTAGCAGTATGTTTCTATGTATACGTATTTATTAAAAGTAACTCCCAAACAAGCAATAGTGCAAATGTACTAGCCGCAAGCAGCGGCTACGTTTCCGGGGAAGTCCAACGGAGTCAACGGCGCGGAACCTCGACCCGAGTCGTGACTTCTTGTAGTTTGTGCCGCTGTGGAGAGGGGCCGAGTCAGTCACGAGTCAGGATACCGAGTGTTCGGGGAAGCATTGGGGAGCCAGATTTAATTTTCGATTCGGGGTAAGCTGCCCCTATTGCAATTGTTGAGTGGGCCAGGGAGTCAGTAGAGCTGGAGCGGGATCTTGGGGCGTGTGTATACAAACTGTTAGGCGGTTTGAGCTGGTGATGGAGTTGTTCCGGAACCTGACGTATGTTCTTTTGTTCGGTGTGCAGGAAAAAGCGGCAATTGATGATAAGTTTGCGGCATATGTCTGCCGGAAAAATCCACTATGGCATTTAGCTGCGAAAGAGATGAGTGTAGGAAAAATTTATTTCTGGAGGGCATCGCTGTGCTGGACTTGCTGGAAAAAGAAAAGCTATGCATACAGCATGCTAGACGTTGCTATTGCCGTTGGCTGGGTGAGCAACTTAAGCCGCAGAATTTGGCTGGAACGGGAATCGTAGGCGTCGCTAAATTTGTAGCGTGTTACGCAGGGAGATTCCTTGCAAACGGTTAGTCATCTCGTGGTGGAAGCAGTATATATACTTTTTACATTCTTTCGTTGTAGGATTCTTCGTATTCAGACCAGTTCTCCTGAGTTCGTGAATACGACACTGCGGTATCTTTCCTTATTTTCCCTGCATTCTGATAACCCCCTGTTTGGTGCCAACACCGTAGCATTGGAAATTACATATCCATGATGACCATCGACGACGAAGAAACGTTTGTCACCCACAACGAGTTCAGAAGCGACACCTTCACGGTGCCCACGCGGTCCATGATCGAAGCCAGCTTCGCCAACAGCACCTACGGAGACTCTGTCTACAAGGAGGACGCCGTCACCTTGAGCTTGGAAGACAAGATGTGCGTCTTGACCGGAAAGCCCGCTGCCCTCTTCTGCGCCAGTGGAACCATGTCGAACCAGATTGGTTTGAGAGCCAACTTGGTACAGCCTCCTTACAGCATCTTGTGCGACCACCGTGCCCATGTCTTCTTGCACGAGGCAGCTGGCTTGGCAATGTTGTCACAGGCAATGGTTCACCCCGTGACCCCCAGCAACGGAGACTACTTGACCTTCGAAGATGTCGTAGAGAACGTCACCTTCGATGATGGCGATATCCATGCTGCCCCCACCAAGGTGATTTCCCTTGAGAACACTTTGCATGGGATCATCATGCCCATTGACGAGATCCGCAAGATTTCGCAATTCTGTAGAGAAAACGACATCAAGTTGCATTTGGACGGAGCAAGATTGTGGAATGCCTCGGCTGCCACCGGAATTACCATCGAAGAGTACTGTTCTCATTTCGACAGTGTCTCTTTGTGTTTGTCCAAGTCGTTGGGTGCACCAATCGGATCGATACTTGTTGGGGAACAAAAGTTCATCGACAAGGCCAACCATTTCAAGAAACAATGTGGAGGTGGTATAAGGCAGGCTGGTATCGTGACGTCGATGGCTATCGATGCCATTGACCGGAACTTCCCCAAGTTGGTGAAGTCACACCAATTCGCCAAACAGGTCGGAGACTTCTGTCACCAGCACGGAATTGCATTAGAAAGTCCAGTGGACACCAACTTTGTCTTTATAGACTTGAAGGCTAACCACATGGACGACAGGCTCTTGATTGAGTTGGGAAAGAAGAACAACATCAAGTTGATGGGAGGAAGAATCGCCTTCCACTTCCAGTTGAGCCAGCAGAGTGTGGATGCTGTCAAGAGGGTGATCTTGGAATGCTACCAGTACAACCAAAAGAATCCCTACCAATACAACGTCAAGAATAATAAGAAGATGTACAACTATGATTCGATAAAGGCATGATTTATGAGCACTACAATAGCGAGATACTATGCAATAGCTATATACTAATTAATACAAATAACTAATACTAATAGATTAAATGACGAGATAGCTATACTGTAAGTCTGCGTAGAAACTGTATTCTGAATCGAAAGACATACCAGTCATAGTGATCATTGTACTACTATAAGTTCTTCTTTCGTACGTATGTATTTCAAAAATAATTCCCTTTTCACTTGTTAGTTGTATTTATGTATCCATTACCTTACTATTTTTCGACCATTTATCTCGCATGTTCTATATTTATGTTTCTTCATAATATCAATCTCATTATTATAGTACTTTCTCACACAGATCTATTGCACGATAAATCTTTTACACCAATCCTTTCTTGCTCTCTTCGCTGCTCTATATAACATACACCTGAATAAACCCAACAATTACCAACAGTTCCATCCACACGAGTTCCCCGTGTATGGCGCGGTCCAACTAGTGGTAGCCTATTTGGGCGGCGATTACACGTGGTTGATGAATCATGTTTAGCTGACTAAATAAATAGATAGTCTTATCGGAAATATGTTTACAAATTTGCACTAAATCATCAAGTCCGACAAGTGTTTCTCTCTTTCTCATTCCTTCTACTTCATCTTCTCTTTTGCTTATCATCCGCTTCCATACGAGAATTCCCCATACATTGGCGCTTTTGCGTTTGTAAACTATTGCGCGAAGCTAATCTCATCTTTCCAGACAGGAAGTCTCGTATATTTTTTTGATTACTCCAGCTCATCAAGACAACCGGGACAATCAACTCCATACCTTCCCCAGGTTCATTATATCGTTGGGGCAGTGGTTACTGGTATCTCTGAAGGCGTTAGTTCTCATATCCGACATGTCGAATCCTTCGGACATATTGGATTCCATCACTGGAACGAGCGAATCACCCAGCTTTGGGGTCACAGTTCCTCCTGCAATCGGCAACTCTGCTAAATCCAGCAGGTCCAACTCTGGCGATTCAGCCATAATAGAGGAATATGACGACAATTTTGATGACGGCTACTCGTCGTCGTCGTCTTCTTTCAAACAAAGCCCTCAGCTTCGCCGCAGTGATTCGGCTACTTCAGTGTCTTTCATCGATTTATCCAAACTTATCTTTGCCAATGACTTTGATTTCGGTTTTAATTTAGACTCCGTAGGAGATACGACCAAGAAGAGATTCAACAAGATGAAACTGAAGACAAAGGAAACTTTCAACATCTACAATGCAAAACAAAGAAGCAAGGATTTCGTCAGACTCCAAGAGGTCTTTAACCAGAGATTGGTCAAATTTGACCAGAGAATCCACAAGAACTTACAGAGCTCGTCTACCGAAAAACTCTTCTATGCTGTTGCGGTCTTCCTCATAGCGACAGCCGGTTTCATAATTGGAAAATACCCCAATTACTTCCCTCATTTTCATACTACTTTGTTCGCTGTCTTGATGCCTATAAGGTTCTACTCCTACTTCAAGCAATCGTTCCAATACTACTTGGCTGATTTGTGCTACTACGTAAACATCTTACTTTTGTTGTTTGTGTGGGTGTTCCCCAACTCTCCAACCTTGTTTGTATCAGTCTTCTCGTTGTCGTTGGGAACATTGTCGTTTGCTGTGATCACTTGGAGAAATTCACTAGTGTTGCACTCTATAGAAAAGACTACAAGTTCGTTTATCCATGTGATGCCGCCTATTACTATGTTTGTCTTGGTCCACGAGTTGGACGCAGACTATATCAAGATCCGCTACCCTGCCATTGCCTCCATTGACCACTGGAACTTTGTCCACGGTATCTTCTGGACATCTATCTACTACACCTTATGGCAAGTATCTTATCACTACTTCATCACAATCAGAAAGAAAGAGCAAATAGACAAAGGCAAGGTTACCTCCTTCACATACTTGAAAAAGAGAAATAGAAAGACTCCTTTAGGCAAGTTTGTCAACTCGTTACCATATTTGTGGATGCAAACTACGGCATTCACTTTAATTCAATTTGGCTACCAGTTGTTGACCATGGTGTTCTGTCCTATCTGGTTCAAATACAAACACGCCTGTGGAGCTTTCGTCACATTCATTTTTATCTGGGCCAGTTACAACGGTGCCACATACTACATTGACGTCTTTGGCAAAAGATTGGAAAAGGAAGTAGAGAAGTTGAGACAGGAAATCAATCACCTACAACAGGAAAACGAAAAATTGCAATTTTCTCCAGTAGCCAGAGCCCAGACCTTGCCCGATGACATCAAGCCTATGGGACTTAAAGATAAAACACATATCGAACCAGCCAAGTTCACCACTTAACCAAGTGTCTTGTATTTAATGCGTTTTAATATATTGCTGTTTTTAGAAAAGAATATCCGGAATTGTTGAATAATCTTCATACTATTTGCATTATTTTTCTGGTATACTATTGTAACTATACTATTTTAAGTTATCTATCAAATACATATTGTGATCAACATTTTCTGTTCTGTGGTGCGTATAAGTGTACTGGTTATATTCTCTCACGTGACAATTATTCTACTTGTTTCTCACACGACCAATGTTGAAAAAAATTCATTCTAGTATAGTAACCTTTTCAATATTGGAACCACTACAAGACTAGTACCAACGATTCACTAGCATTCAGAGTGTTAAGTGCAGTGAACGGCATAATGTTGAAGAGCACGTTTCAACCGGCTCTTTCGACCGGAATAATAAAAAGATGTTTGGGAACTTCGGCTAGAATATACCAGCAATCGTCCAAACCACAAGGGATACCCAAGGCTACAGAGATAGAACCAGAAACCAACCGTAAGGTTCAGCAGCATTTGGATTTTCTCAAGAAATACTACACGCCAGAGTTGTTACAGAGCATCCAGATATCGGAGTCGTTGATTGACCCCCGAGACGTGTTGGAGTTGAAGAAGAAGGGATTCAGAGCTAAATCTAAAGTTGCACCAGGCGATGCGTTGTCAGACTATTCCAAGACAGATCCCGTCTGGAACGAGCCCATTATATATCCTAACCAAGGAGAAGGTCGTACTCCGTATCCCAAGATTCCAGATGTTCAAGGTCCAGACAGAACTGACTTGAAGTTACGTTTCAAGGATGAGAACACTCTCAAGAAAAAAGAAACCGCAGCCACATCCACAAGAAAGATTGCCGAAGAGTTGGCCAAGTTGACCGGATTGGATGCTGGCTACATTAGAGGGTTGTACGTTCGTCCAATCATCATGAAGAGAGTGTCTTTGAAGACATCCAAGGGTAATATCCCTAACTTCTTTGTGTTGACAGTGGTAGGAGATAGAAACGGTACAATTGGATTAGGTATTGGGAAATCTAGAGATGGTATCAGAACAGCTGCTGTAAAGGCCCACTGGAATGCGGTCAAGAATTTGACACCTATCCCCAGATACGAAGAAAGAACCATTCTTGGTGACTTTGAATACAAATACCATGCTGTTAAGTTATTCATGAGATCAGCTCCTGCGGGTTTTGGCTTGAGAGTCAATAGAAACATTTTTGAAATCTGCCAGGCAGCTGGTATCAAGGACTTGAGAGGTAAGGTGTATAAGTCGAGAAATCCATTATTGGTATGTCAGGGTTTTGTAGAAGCCCTAACTAAGCAGAGATCCATTGAAGACTTGGCAGCCTCCAGAGGTAAGAAGATTGTAGACTTGAGAAAGGTTTACTACTCCCATTAGAACATAGCACGCATATCTGTACATAGCATCGTATATATATACTCAGTAATAAATCATTTTCGAAAGTTCATCGTATAGCAAGCATGAAACAATACTTACTGTTTGGTAACTATCACTGTCGACTAGCCATGATATATTTTGATCTTCAAGTGTTACAAGAATGAGCAGTTCTCTCGTGGTACCATAAATAATTATGTATATTATGCTATCTTTTTCGCAGCAACTCGGGTCGTGTGCACGACCACATTGCCACAGAACAAGTTTGCCATACTTAAGCGTTATCGTTCTATTCCATCCATCTCCTGTTTCTTTCAGGCGATCTATTGATTGTGAATTTTCTTTTGCTAATAGGATAGATAGCATCTATACATTGAAACATTCGATCTGAAAAGATTCTAAGTCTAACTATAATTTGATTGGGATATTGTTGTTATATTGACATTATTTTCATTGCTGAATCACATTCTCATTTTCACATTCAGATTCTCTGAAATATTCTCTTTCGCTGGAAGCATTAATACCCTCACACATTCCACTACAACTTAATTAACATCACTATGGTTGTTGACACTGCCTACTACAATTTGTTAGACGTACAAGCGAGTGCTACCTCGTTGGAAATCAAGAAGGCGTACCGTAAAGCTGCAATCAGGTTACATCCAGATAAGAACCCCGATGACCCGCTGGCAGCTGCCAAATTCCAGGAAGTTGGAGAAGCGTATCAGGTTTTGAGCGACGAGAAGTTGAGAGCCAAATATGACAAGTTCGGAAAACAGGAGTCGATTCCTAGTGAAGGTTTCGAAGATCCATCTGAGTTCTTCTCCATGATATTTGGCGGCGAAGCGTTCAAAGAATGGATTGGTGAATTGACATTGTTGCAAGAATTGTCTAAATCGGCAGAGTTGTCAGGATACAATGATGACGACAAGAAAGACGAAAAGAATGAAGAAGATACAACAAATAATAATACCACTGATAAGACCTCTACTACCACTAGTTCTACTGGCAAATTTTCTTCTGCTAGTTCTTCTGATAAGACTGCTCTTTTGTTGCTGCATTCGGAACATATAGACGAAGCAAAGTCAGGTGAAAAACAGCTCACTGAAAAAGAAAAAGAAGAACAGAAACGCAAAGAAGAATTGGAGAAGTTTGAAGAAGAGTGCCGTTTGAAGAAGATCGAGATGAGAAAGGAGCTCTCCAACAAACTCATAGACAAGTTGTCATTGTATACTGAAACCGACATGAAGGACGATGTTGCACAGTCGTTCAAGGGCAAATTGCAGTATGAAGCGGAGTCGTTGAAGATGGAAAGCTTTGGTCTTGAGATTTTACATGCCCTTGGCTCCATATACAAGACCAAGCTGAAGATTTTCTTGAAGAACCAGACATTTTTCGGTTGGGGAGGGTTCTGGCAGTCGGTCAAAGAAAAGGGTGGAGTAGTTAAGGATACGTTCTCTACTGTTTCTACAGCCCTAGATGCACAGAGAACAATGGAAGAATACTCCAAGATGCAACAAGATAATGAATACCATGCACTTAAGGAAGCAGAAGCGGAAGAAGCTAAGAAATTGGCCGCAAAACAAGAGGTTAATAAACTAGAGGAAGAAATCGAAACAATCAGAAAGGAGAAGAAGGTTCAAGAATTACACCAACAGCAAGTAGAAGAAGACAGTAAAGTAGACAAGAATCCGAAAGATTCGGAAGATGCTGATGGTAAAAAAACCAACGATTCTAAAGAAGAAAAGATTCCAGAAAAGCACACACCCGAAGATTTGGCAGAAATGGAAAAGTACTTGATGGGTAAAGTATTGGCAGCTGCGTGGTCAGGATCCAAATTCGAAATCCAGGGTACTATTCGTGGAGTTTGCGACAACATTCTCTATGACGAAGAAGTTCCTTTAAATAAGAGAATAGCCAGAGCAAATGCCTTGAAATTGATTGGGGAAGTATTTTCTGCCGTAACTAGAACGGAAGACGAAGATGAAGAAGCAAGAATCTTTGAACAGTTGGTAGCTGAAGCCAGTCAGAAGAGAGACAAGAAGAAGAAGAAACCGTCAGAAGCCGAAACTCATGAAGCTTCAGCGTCAGCAACAGCTGGCCTTTAGAAATAAAACTTGATGCGCCACTCTAATTACCACGACAGTTTTACTACTCCCATATACATATATAGATAAGGACATCTCCTTGAAGCCGTTGATCATTTTATAGAATAGCCTGAGTATACGTTATATCATATCACAAACTGCATTGGTGCCGAAGAAACGGCTTTAGTGCTTTCGAACACAAAGTAGCGCATCAATAAGAGCCATTGACAGAATCGGCACTAAAATTTAAATATCCAAGGCATTCAGAAATGAGATACGAGTGGCGCTACCATTTTCATCATCATCGAATTTGCTAAGTAGACGGCATTAATTCAAGAAATGAATAATCCGTATTTGTTTAAATTTCTATTCGAAAACACCAATTGGCAATGTCGAAGTTCGAGAGTATCAGCAAGAGATCACATGAGTTGGACCCGTGCACCAACTCCAATTATTCCGAGTTTAAGGTGGTCCACACGGATTTGTCGTTGCTGGTATCATTTGAGAGCAAGAATATTTCAGGAACTGTTGTGTTCACATTGAAGAAGCTCACCAACACCGACCGACTTGTGTTGGACACTTCGTTCTTGGAAGTTCTAACTACCAAAGTCAATGGAAAAGAAGTTGTTTTCGAACTTTTACCCACTAAAGCTCCTTTTGGCTCTCCATTGGTTATTCCAATTGCTAATGAAAATGAGAGTCTAACTGTAGAAGTCGATTTCCGTACGACAGACAAATGTACTGCAATTCAGTTTATTCAAGGAGACACTGGCCCTTACGTATTTTCTCAATGTCAAGCCATTCATGCTCGTAGTTTGTTTCCCTGCTTTGACACTCCAGGAGTCAAGTCTCCGTACAAGTTCACAGCCAGATCCCCTCTGGTTTGTACTATGTCTGGTAGACCACAGGTTAGTAGTGAGTCTGGTGTGTACCATTTTGACCAACCGATCCCTATTCCTTCGTACTTAGTCTCTATTACCTCTGGTAATCTCCACAAGGCTCCTATTGGGCCAAGATCAGATGTGTACTCGGAAGAGCCATCATTGAAGGACTGCCAGTGGGAGTTTGAAAAGGATATGGAGAAATTCATACAGATCGCCGAGAAGATCGTTTTCGAGTATGAATGGTCAAGATTCGATTCCTTGGTTCTTCCTTCGAGTTTTCCATATGGAGGAATGGAGATTCCCAACATGACCCAGCTTACACCTACTTTGATCAGTAAGGACAGAACTCAAGTCAAGGTCATGGCTCATGAATTGGCCCATTCATGGTCAGGTAATCTTGTTACCAACTGTTCATGGGAACACTTTTGGTTGAATGAAGGTTGGACTGTGTATTTAGAAAGACGTATTATTGGAGCGATTGCTGCTGCTGAAGCCCAGGAAGAAGGCAGAGCCAATCCAGAAAGTTATGGTGAGCAAGTGAGACACTTCAATGCTATCATTGGCTGGAATTCTTTGGTCGAAACTGTCGAATCGTTTAATCCCAAGTTCACTTCATTGGTATGGGACTTAGCCAATGGTGATCCTGATGACGCATTTTCTAGAATTCCATACGAAAAGGGGTTTAACTTCTTGTTCCACATCGAGACAAAAGTTGGTGGTTACAAGGCGTTTGATCCATTTATCAAGCACTACTTCAAGAAGTTCCGTTACCAATCGCTTGACAGTGCTCAGTTCATAGAGACTTTGTACGATTTTTACACTCCATTGGGTAAGAAGGAAGTATTGGATACCATCGACTTGGAAAAGTGGTTATTCCAGCCAGGATTACCTGAAGATCCCAAGTTCGACACCACATTGGCTGATCAAGTCTACGTATTAGTCGACAAGTGGGTGGACTTCATCAAGTCCGGTGAGATTGAAGTCAAGTTCTCCGAATCTGATGTTAAGGAATTCGAAGGTGAGCAAGAAATGCTCTTTATCGAAACCTTGACTGATAGATTTAAGGATCTTGACGTTTCTCCTGAACTCATTAGAAGATTGCCTTCTATCTACCCAAAGTACGCAGCTAGTAAAAACGGCGAAGTCCTCGCTCGTTGGAACGAATTGTTGATCAAGTACGGCAACTTCACCAGTTCAGACGAACAAGTCAAATTGTTTGCTGACTGGTTGGGCACTGTAGGTCGTATGAAGTATGTCAGACCAGGCTACAAGCTCTTGGAGTCCAGTGTCGGCATCGAGTTTGCTGTAGAGACATTCAAGAGATTTGAAGACAAGTACCATCCTATTTGTAAAACTATGGTGCAGAAAGATTTGAATTTGGCTTAGGGCATAGCATAACAATATTAATAGCATCTACATAATATCATCTATTTTATTGAATTACATTGTAGAACTACTTTGGTTTTGCAATTGTACTTAAAATGATTCTAATTTAAGAATTGCAAAAAGTGTTGCATGTTAGCGATCAATGGTAGCGCTCTCGCAACAATTGTGGCTCTTATAGACCAATACGAAACCGTTAGTCAAGTGGCTCTATCGCAATTTGGTGACAATAATTATAATTATCCTCTTTAGTATTCTATACGATTCTATCATTCCATCATAGTCTATATAGCAATGGAGTACGTTACCCATCTTCCAGAAGAAGACCCTTCTGTAGCTACCACCTCGGTTCACGGACTTTCGTTCACATATCCGGTGCAATACTACGATTTCCATGTCTACTACTATGCGCATAATGAAAAATCGCTTAACGAGTCCAACAACTTGCGAGCCAAGTTGCTTGAAGACTTCCCTGAAGATTCAGCCAATGGCTCCATCATTGTTAAGAAGTTGCCCAATGACAAGATCATTGGCCCACATCCAACCCAGTTCTGGGAAGCCGATGTGAGGAGACCAGAGGTGTTCATCAAGGTTCTTAGTTGGTTCCAATTGTACCATGGAAACTTGTCAGTGCTCATTCACCCTCAGACGGGAAACGATTTGGAAGACCACACCAATAGTGCATTGTGGTTGGGACATAGATTGCCTCTACTTGTGGATGTGTTTCCTGCTGAGTCTGATGGTGCCATTCCCGAGTTTGGAGTCAAGAGAGGAGCCAGAATCCAACCCAAAGACTTCGACTCACACAAGACGGTGATAAATAAGTAATTTATTATTCCCATGTAGTGGATATCAATTAAATATTATATTACCTAAAGAATATTACTTTTTTGAATGATACTACTTACAGTAGATAAGATTCCTCAAAGTGATTAATTCGTCGTAGATTACATTTATTAACAGAATACAATACATATCTAAATTCAGACGTCAGTGTCTCAAGAGCTCTTCTCAATCTAGAAGTTTCTTTCCTTTTTGAATCTGTCTAATCTCTTCTGGTGATCCTGAACAAACTTTATCACCTTCTTTCTGTTTTCCCTTAAGATATCGTTACCACTGACATCCACTTCGTCCAACTTCATCAACTCCTTCAACAACATTTCTTCAAAGTAGTTGTACTTGTACTCGAGATCTTCTTGCTTCAAACTCTTGTACTCTACAATGTATGTGTCGATTTGAGGCACATACTCGGACTCGACAAAGTCTAAAATGGCTTGGATATCTTTGTTGGCCTTCTGCGCCTTGGAGAGCTTCTTCTTAGGCTTCTTGCTCTTCTTCTTGGTCTTGGTTTCAGACGAAGTACAGCTACAAAATAACTTCGAAACAAGGAAAATCGTCGTCAAAGTAGTGATGGTGATGGAAATTGTGATGGGAGTTACCTTGTAGTTGGTGAAGTCGTTTATTATATCATCCTGTGTAATGGACTTGATGTAGTCGATGTGGGGCTGGAGCTCCTCGATGTTCGTTGGAATAGATTGCTTGAACTGGTTGAAGCAGATCTGGGCCTGCTCCAACTTGGCAGGAAATTCAGCCTTCCATGCTTCCAACTTCTCGGTAAATTTATCCATTTCAGGGTAGCTTAGTTATAGTGTTGTTTGCAACGAGGTAAATGGTGCCAACAATTACTTACCGTTGGCTCGTATATGATGTTTAATAAAGTGTTCTGAAAAGTTGTCCATTTGTTCTGGAAGAAAAAACATCCGCGAGCCGCACGCTTTACTGTCTTCTGAAATCACTCTACAATATTGGGGAAGTACGATAACGCAATGTTCCAGTGGTATTCTAAAATGAAATATGAGTATACTTCCAATGATACGTACATTTTCATCTCTATGTACCAGATATAGCTTTTCATTAGTATCACACAACATTGTAATCATTTCTCGCCTACCTTTCGCCATTTCTATGCTAATGGAATAGCCTAATTGGGAATGTTGCACAACGCGCAATTTGCTAAATGGCTGCGATTTCACATTTTTACAACGAACATTTGTTATATTTCCTAATTGAAGAAAAATGTCCAATCTGAATGTTTGTAAATATCTATATGAAAATCTCGCCGCTGAAGTTACGGCTGGGTTTCAATCCTTCGACAGACTTTGGTTTAGTGAGCTTATTCACAGTCGGAGCAGTTTTCTTGTTAGGTACCACAAGTGTTATCAGTTCTTGTGGATCAGAAGATTCGATTTGATCATTTTCCTTTCCACTCACGAAGTTCTTTGGACTATTACTACTTTGAGCTTGAGATTTCTGCATTGATTTAGGAAGTTTTCTCTTTGGACCCTTTGCTCTTGCCCTACCTGGGTGAACTAACTTACCATTACCCACCGTATCTTTTCTCTTCTCCCTCATTGGATCCGTGTTTGAGCGATTAATTAGTGTAGGTTTTGGAATTCCTTTACTGGATGAAGAACTTGCAAGTTGAGGAACTGTATTGGCTCTCAAAATGTTAGCGAGTTGATCTTGGAATGATGCAGGTTGTGGTTCCTCAACCGCAGCTACCAACTTGAGAGGCTCTTCAACAGCTGGCTTTGCCTTGGGTTTGATGGGTGGAACTATTGGTTTGAGCTTAGTACGAGCCAACAAGCCCTCTGCTATAGTTTCATCCAGAGACTTTGAAATTGTGCTGCTCTTGTTGGAAAGTTGACTCATCTGTGCTCTTAATATCTGAGTATCGTTTTCTTCGTACTTGTTAAATGTTGGTTTTGTCGGTTTAGGAGGTTTCTTGTTCGGCGATAAGTTTGATATTGTTGATTTGAGAAGGTCGCTTTCGTCTTTTGTATATTTCTCTACTGATGGCTTTGAGACCCTAGGAACTGGCGATTTGCTTGTAGACAATCCTGCCATTGTAGTTTTAAGTAATTCAGTGTCTTCCTGTGTATATTTCGAGGCTGAAGGCTTTGGAGGAGGATTTTTTGAAGAAGAAAGACTAGCAATTGTGCTCTTAAGAGTTACTTCTTCTTTAGAATACTTGGATAATGGAGCTTTTGGAGCTGGTTTATTCAATTCACTTTTCTGTTCTCGTCCAAGAATGTCAATGTGCTCACGATTCTTCTCTTTTACAGACTCTATTGCAGAAGGACTCTTCTTCTTTGGAATTATGTAAGATGGTTTTGTAGCCACTTCTGGATGTTTATGAATGTCTTTCTTACTAACAGCACTGTTGAGCCAGCTGGCTGCAGCTCCTTTGGAAGGGGAATTTAAGGCTATTTTGGGAGGAAGAGGAGGTTTATTAACTGGCTTACCAGAACCATGTTCACCTGATGCTTCGATGTCTACCTTTACGGGCAAAGTATGTACAGTTGTTTTGGGATTATGCAAAGTAGAAGACAACCAATCTGCCTTGGGTTTGGTTGTGGGTTTAAGGTGCTCTACACGGCCAGCAGTAAAATGAGTTCTATGGGCAGTTGCCTTGTTTCCAATTGTTGACAGAAGCCAATCTTTTTTAATCAGATGTTCGGCAACTACAGAAGCGTCACTGTCGAGGTTAGGTTTCGACTTTGGCTTTGGGGGCGCCTGCTTCATTTTGGAATCTTCTAATTGATTTACGTTCTTATTCTTGATTTCTGTTTCCATCTGGGAAAACGACTTAATAGTGCCGGTTCCAGTCGAAACAGGCTTAGTTTTGAACTGTGGAAATGAGTAATTCTGTGTTTGTTTTGGTTTTACGACAGGAATTGGATCCTTGCGACCTGTCGGCTGAAGTAAGTTAATGTTCACTTCTGATGTTAAATAGGCTGGTTTTCTCGCAGGAAGTGGAGGTTGGTATTCGTCCATTGGTTCGGCAGATATTGGTCTCTTAGGCAACCTTGGAACATTTTCATCATCGTTATCTTCAATATCTCTTCTTTTTGGTAGCTTTGGTGGATTCTCTTCTTCATAGATATCAAGTCTAGATTTATATTCAGATGGCTCTGCACTTCTGTTGAATTTCAACAGTGGAACCGAGTTTGACAACTGCATCAGACTCACCGGAGAAGACTCACGGTGATCGGGTTTTACTGGAGAAGAGGAATTCAGTCTCTTCAACGCTTCGATGCTTCTTTGAAGCTCTCTCTGTCGCTGTTGATCCTCTCGAATTTTATTCTGAGACAATTCAGATAACCCCGATAAGAAATCGTTAACTTTTTTGCTCGAGGGTGACACTTGAGTCATAGTGAACGACCAATAGGAAAAAAACAGGATGTGTTGGAATAATAGTATAGCTGAATTCAGGTTAATTGAAGTTCTTCGCTAGTCTACTTTATCGATGATTTTAAGTGACTCTGTGCAGTCAGGTACACAATTCGATTGCGAAATATTGACTAAATAGATCAAAAGAGTAGTAGCAAGAAAACGAATGAAAATAGAACCTTTCTGAAGAAAGGCTGCTACAGGATTGAACATACGTAAATATAACCTTTCTTGATCCACTAGAATCTACTGCCCCTAAGTTGCCATATGTTTACACGGTTTTAATTAATTCTTGTTTTTGGTAAACTTTTTCAATAATAAACTTCTGGAGAACAATTTGACTTCAGAATTCAACAAATTGATCTCCAATCAACAAATGAAAAAAGGAAGATTGAATAATTTTTTATTGGTCGAAGAACTGTATGTCAATTATTCCGCTTGTATTTTCTAGAGGTCAGGGGAGTTGCGAATTATTTAGTAAACAAGAAACTGCTATTCAACGAGCTACACTTAGTAAGCAAACAAAATATTTAACAGTTGAAAGCATCTTGAGGAGAAGTAGCAGCAATAATATTTCAGGCATAGAAGGAGTCGTAAATCGTAGATAGATTGGGATATACCTATCAATCTTTGAGGTAAATTCCATCCTCCTGTTAGGCACCTCTGTAGAGATCTAAAAACATGGAATATCTGTGTACAATTACTTTGCAACAAAGCAAATAAGCAATCCGAGTGCCGTGTTTTTATTAACGGTTTGTTTGCGTGAGACTCAAGGAGCCCAATGAATTACGAAGTTTTAGAGGATACTTAATTTTGATTTTCAATTCGATTGTAATTGAGATGTCACTTTGTAATCAAGATGGACGATGCAAAATTTGTCAATGCCTATTTTTCTTATTATTCAATTCAGTCATTCAGCCCCTATTCAAAATTTGCATTTATAATAATATTGAATCGTCCAACGATCTACTTTCATGTGGCATGAGTTTATCCAATGGGAGGTCCACTCTGTTGATACTTCTATCATCAAAGTAGAATATTTATCCGCGTAGCGCACTAATTATGCGAATTCAACAATAGGTCATACTCCACAATATGCATATTCATCTTGGGAAATACCACCTGTTAGTGCTTACCCCATGTTAGAAAATCTCGGAATTTCATATTCAGTTACGGCATTTTTGACACTTTCAGTTGCATAATTCTTGTCTCCAACATTCACTTAGTAATCCAAAATTGATCAGTAAATCTCTCCTTCCTCCCAGTGTGCTGCTTCACTACCTCGATAGAAGATACCCAAGAATTGTAGGATCAAAGCTGTACCTGACCATGGAGTGAATCGGATTAAAATTGCGTGGGGGCTTGCATTGGCTTGTGTGGGCTTTGTGGCTAACCCCACTAAATTGGTAGACACATTTTATGCATAATATTATTATATTGGTGAATTGTTCCGAAATTTCATGTATATACAGAGTTGTTCCACTTATTCAGAAGACAACTTTCAACTCTTTGTGGCTACAAGTCGTTTAAGTGACAAAGGGATATGATGATAATTTCCGTGATACCCGTACTATGATGGGGGCACCTGTAGAAATATAAATAGGCCATGAATTCCGTAGTGATTTACTTATTTTAGATTAATATATCATCGGCTGGCTCAAGATGATATTCAGAAATTTAATAAGATCTTCGGTTTTCGCTCTTGGAGTTTCAAATTCTGTCCTTGGTGCAGCTATTTCTTCCTCCGAGTCGGATGTTGAGTCGAGCACTTCTTCAAGTGGAGATTCGCGAGCTACAGTTCCCAATGAATTGACATTAGGTGTTAAGCAGGTTCCTAACATCCTCAATGATACCGCTGTTGATGCTAACCAGGAAGCAAAGGGTTACTCTTTGGTCAATGTTACCTCCACACCAAGAGGATTGACTGGTATTCTTGAGTTAAAGAAAGCAACTAATATCTATGGTTACGACTTCGAACATTTGAACTTGACTGTGACCTACCAATCAGATAAACGTTTGAATGTTCATATTGAACCAACAAACTTGACTGACGTCTACATTTTGCCTGAAGACTTAGTTGTGAAGCCAACTGTCGAGGGAGATGTCAATTCATTTAATTTCGAAGATTCTGATTTAGTTTTCAATTATCACTCGGAGGACTTCTCTTTTGAAATAGTGAGAGCATCATCTGGCGAGGTCTTATTTTCCACAGATGGCAACCCATTGGTGTTTTCTAACCAATTTATACAATTCAACACTACTTTGCCAAAAGGGTATTCAATTTCTGGATTAGGTGAATCTATCCATGGCTCATTGAGTTTGCCGGGAACAGTCAAGACTTTGTTCGCAAACGATGTAGGTGACCCAATTGACGGTAACATCTATGGTGTCCACCCAGTCTACTATGATCAAAGATACAATTCCAATACCACCCATGGTGTGTTTTGGAGAACTTCTGCTATTCAGGAAATTATTTTTGAAGAAAAATCTTTGACCTGGAGAGCACTCTCTGGAGTTATTGACTTGTACTTCTTCAGCGGTCCTGATCCCAAAGATGTTATTCAACAATATGTTTCGGAAATCGGATTGCCTGCTTTCCAACCATACTGGGCTCTTGGATACCATCAGTGTAGGTGGGGCTATCGTGAAATACAGGACTTAGAAGATGTAGTAACTAACTTCAAGAACTTCAATATTCCGTTGGAAACTATTTGGTCTGACATTGATTACATGGATTCTTACAAAGATTTTACAAATGACCCACACAGATACCCAACCGACAAGTATCAAGAATTCTTGGACAAGTTACACAACAACAGTCAACACTATGTTCCAATCTTTGATGCAGCTATCTATGTTCCAAATCCAAATAACGAAACCGACAACGACTATACTCCTTTCCATGCCGGTAATGAATCAGACATCTTCCTCAAGAATCCAGATGGCTCTTTGTATATTGGTGCTGTTTGGCCAGGTTACACTGCATTCCCAGACTTTCTTGCAAACAATACTCAAGACTGGTGGAACGAGATGTTCAAGGAGTGGCACGACAGAATCCCATTCGATGGTATTTGGTCTGACATGAACGAAGTAAGCTCATTCTGTGTTGGTTCATGTGGTACTGGTAAATATTTTGATAATCCAGCCGACCCTCCATTCTTGGTTGGAGGCGAAGTTACTCAATATCCATTGGGTTTCAATGTTTCCAACTCAACTGAATGGAAATCAATTTCAAGCTCAATAGCCGCTACGGCTACTACTTCCAAGTCCAGCCCAACAAGTTCTTCATCGTCAATCGACTCCATGAACACATTGCTACCAGGAAAGGGAAATATCAATTACCCACCTTATGCCATCAACCATGCTCAAGGTGACCACGATCTCGCAACTCATGCAGTTTCTCCAAACGCTACTCACGCCGATGGAACAGTTGAATACGACATTCATAATCTCTACGGTTTCTTGCAAGAAAAGGCAATACATTCGGCTTTGTTAGAGATTTTCCCAAACAAGAGACCATTCATTATTGCCCGTTCTACATTCTCTGGCGCTGGCCATTACATGGGTCACTGGGGTGGTGACAACAATGCTGACTATGACATGATGTACTTCTCTATTCCTCAGGCATTTAGCATGGGTCTTTCTGGTATTCCATTCTTTGGTGTTGATGTTTGTGGTTTCAATGGTAATTCTGATGCTGAATTGTGCTCCAGATGGATGCAATTGGGTTCTTTCTTCCCATTCTACAGAAACCACAATGTCTTGGGAGCCATTTCTCAAGAACCATACGTTTGGTCTTCTGTTGCTGATGCTACGAGAACTTCCATGGCTGTGAGATACTTGTTATTGCCATACTACTATACTTTGTTGCACGAATCGCACCTCACTGGTTTGCCAATTTTGAGATCATTCTCGTGGCAATTCCCTTACGACAAGAAGTTCAATGGTATCGACAACCAATTCTTTGTTGGTGATGCTTTGCTCGTCACTCCAGTGTTAGAACCAGGTGTCAACCATACCAAAGGTGTTTTCCCAGGTGCTGGAGTCACCGAAGTCTACTATGATTGGTACACTCACGAAAAGCAGGACTTCAAAAATGGCAAGAACGAGACCTTGGCTGCACCATTGGGCCACATTCCATTGCATGTCAGAGGTGGTCACATCTTGCCCCTTCAAGAACCAGGCTATACTATTACCGATTCCAGAGAGAATCCATTTGCGTTGCTTGTAGCCTTGGACAAGGACGGCAATGCTTCAGGCAAGCTCTACCTTGACGATGGTGAATCATTGGAAATTGAAGAATCGTTGTACGTTGACTTTGTTGCTCACAGCAAGATGTTGACAGCCTCGAGTTTTGGTGAATACAATGCTTCGCAGCCATTGGCCAACATTACCATTTTGGGTGTGGAAAAGAAACCTGCCCACGTACAATTTGAGGATTCCAAGGTCAAGTTCAGTTATGAAAATTCTACTATTTTTGTCACTGGCTTGGAAAAGTATACCGAAGATGGTGCTTTTGCAAAGCAATTCACTCTTACTTGGTAAAAAGTTGTAAAATTGAATTTATTCTTCCGTTAAAGTAGATGCATATATTTTCGAAGTAGTTTGCAATCAAATTTTTGTCATAAAGTATTGTCGCAAATAATGCGCGACAAAAAGTAGAACCCCCATCTCTAAAAGATGTCATCTCTAAAAGTTCGGTAAGAAACAAAACCCATGTGCCTATCCTTTACGAAAATGTCATTTTCATTCGGATTTACTAAAGAGGACTTCAGTGACGACGACTTTGAAGAGTCTTCTCATACTCATTTGAGCGATTACCAAAAAATTAGTGGCCAAGAAAAGTTACCGAGCTCATTGAGTAGCTTTTCATCTACAATTGAGCGTCAGCATCTACCAGCAATTCACTCAATTGAGACGTTATTGCTCACTTTGAGAAATGTGAGATTGACTTTTGACAACTATACCACTCCTATTGGCCAAAACATTGTATACAGACGTGAGCTTTTTGATGTAAAACACCAGGTAATGACGGAAGATCACCAAGAGAATAGTAAGATTAATGAAATCTTGATTGATCTCAACGATAAGGATTTGGAAAATAGAGTGTACGAAGGAGGATTCAAGAGTTGGGAATGTTCGTATGATACTGTAGACTTATTGGCTAAGTTCATCCAGTCAGATTCGCTTTTGTCAACGTACTCGTCATTTTTGGACTTTGGCTGTGGCACTTCGTTACCTTCAAGCTTTCTTTTGTTACAGAAATTTCAGACGAAGAATAAAGACCCTACCAAAATCATCTTGTCTGATTTCAACTATGAAGTATTGAGATTGGTCACTTTGCCAAATCTCCTCATTCATTGGGCATCAACTTTGGAGCCCCAGCTTTTGCATAGCTTGACTACAAGCGAAGACATACCATACTTGAAAAACGACGAGTTGTTGGTTACTGATGCGTTGATAGACAAATTCCTTAGTGATTTGCAAGAGTACAAGATCGAGTTAGTGTTTATTTCTGGCTCGTGGGGACTCCAATTCAACCAGTTGATTGAAAAATACGCAATCGATTTCATTATAAGTTCAGAGACCATCTACTCGTTAGAGACGTTGCCTTTGGTAGCGGAGTCAATTGTAGACATCCTAGAGAAGTCTGGTACTAAAGAAGGACGTGCCATAATAGCAGCGAAAAACATCTACTTTGGTGTGGGAGGCTCTGTGATCGAATTCTTGCACTACTTGAACAGGGTAAAGAGCAACAAGTTTACGATACAAGCCGAAGAGATCGACGATGCCCAGCTAAAACGGTCGTTGGTTGATATTGTGTACAAGACGTAAGAGAATCTGACTGAATTGTACACACTAATAGTCAAACGAACCTCATTTTCTAACAAATATTTAATAGTAAAAGTATAATAACAAACAATAGCACTTCCCAATAGTAGCGTAATAAATGCTGTTTAATAGCACTGAGTAAGCACCAAGAAAAACGCAGAGAAAGTACTATAAATCTCAACTAAAGTACAATACATCTCTGTGTATAATCAACACATAAAAAATGCGTGAACTAACTGCTATTAACAGATCAAAATTAGTCTAACAATTTAAGTAATAAATGTTCTTGTATGTATCAATAACAGATTTAATTATGAACATTCAATTTTGTACTATAGTGCTGCACTACAGAATACGAAACTAAACGTCAAACTTCAAACACCGTCTGATACTGGGCAATTCCGCTTAGGCTGGCCAACGCGTTTTCCGCTAGTGAATCGAATCATCTGACAAACAAATCAGATAGTTTGCAATTCAGCCCGAACCCTTAAAATGGCCTGACATTCTCAGATAGTTCTACATAGGAAACTCTTCGCTAACTATGGGGTTCATTATATAGAGCCAGTGGGTGATTGACCACATGCACGACCCGCGTTTCCGGCTGGTAATCCAATTACCACCCAGACGATTCCAATAGAAAAAAGTCCCAATTCATTTTACATCATTAGTTCTACTAGACTTTCTTTGCAAAACTCACTGAGTTATCTGTTTTCCAGTTTGCTTCAAGAATCGGTATGTATAATCGAGGTGTACCTTATGGAATAGAGTTCCTGGTCGTTTTGGGCAACCCGTATTTGCTCATTCCTCCCTGGATCCAACGATGAGCAAGTTTATCTACTAGTTTCTGTCTTAGTCTAGCCACAATTGGGATAGAACTCCTCAGTAACTATCTACTATAAGAAACTCAACTACGCCGATCCATTAGAGTTGCCAATCTCCACATGTCGTTCTGTTACTCGAGCTACATTTACATCCTTCAATTGTTCATCACCGAACAAGATTGACATATATATTACAGTTTTCACTTATTTCAAAACAAGCAATTCCAATTTCTAAGGTAGACAGCCGCAATTCTGCACTAATAGCACGCACTGGCCATTGGCACAATCATTTCATATCTACCAATCCACTAGTTACTTGATGTTGTGCAATATTATTGTTCCTACTGCGGTCGTCCCGCTACCGAGATTCTCCGTCCAATCAAATTGTAACTAAGAGTGAGACCACCCATATTATAGTGGGACACCATCTGCAGGAGTTGTAATTTTCAAAATTTTCAGTTTTATAAAATCGTATCATCAGCTCTAATCTTCCATTTTACCATTACTGTTCTCTACTAACTGTCGTTCTAGAAATGTTTCGTCCAGCCATCGCCAGATTAGCCATTCGTCACCAATCTACTGTTAGCAAGGCTGCTCCAAGAGCCTTGTCTAATGCCTATGTCGGCAAGTTGGAAACCAGATGGGCCAACTTACCAAAGCAAGACCAGACTGCTTTGATAGATGAATTGAAGACCAGAATGGAATTGCCATGGCAAGATTTGTCTCCAGCCGAGAAGAAGGCTGCCTACTACATCTCGTTCGGCGAATGGGGTCCAAGAAAGCCATTGTACGGTCCAGGTGACAAGGCCAAGGTTGTCTATGGAGTTGTTGGTGGTGTTTTTCTTTCTATTGTTTTGTTCGTCGGTATTAGATCGTTGGGTGCCCCAGCTCCACACACCTTGGACAGAAAGTGGCAAGAGGCTTCCGACGAATACTTGAAGTCCAAGAACGCCAATCCATTCACTGGTTACTCTCAAATCCAATAAGCGCTTCGCATGTTTGTCTGCGATATTTGATCAATCTCACATTTTCATCTCCAATCCATTCCTCATTATAATTTTATTTATAACGAATAGTCATTTAAAACTTATTCATAAATCCCAATTTACAGAATAATTGATATTCAATTTTTATCAGCTAGAAGATGCATATATGAAACAAGACAATCGTCGTCATCAATATTTTATGTCAAGTTCTCATTGAATGGTTGGACTTCTTTTCAAACTATTGTTTGCCAATATATAGAAAGATGTTTACTATTCGTTAATTTCACCTTTCGACATATATATGATAGTCCCGAAACCATGATTTGAACTAACGAGACAATTTATTCCAACTTTTGCATTTAATGAAATAAATTTTGTTTGTCCACGGCTTTTGTTAGGGATAGTTAATTCTTCTCACTAGTTTTCTGTATGCGTTAATATGAAGATCTTATGAAACCAATAAAAAGATATAAAAAATGTGATGTAGTAAGCTAAATGATGATGTTGTCATTAACAATTGCACAAGCCGATGTAAATGTAGTTCGACGTAGTACATGCATAGTCTTTGTTTATATAAAGCTATGTCATGTTTTACAATAATCTTTGATATAACGTAGCTACGTTATAGTATTGTTTCAACTTACAGTAGTGCTATTCTAAATTTATTGAATAAAATGCACTATAAAAAGAATACATAAACGATACTGTGTGTCTATCGACTAACTAGACGATATATGAATTTTGTAGTTAAGGAACTAAATGCTATGTTAATGTGAATGATGAAAGTCAGTACTTTAGTCTTAACGGTAAGGAGCATCAGCATCAATACAGTATTGCAATTCCTGTTCCCACTTGTCCCCGTTTTCCAACAACTTTTCCTTGTTGTACAATAACTCTTCTCTGGTAGCTGTAGAATATTCAACGTTAGGACTTTCGACAATTGCATCGACAGGACATGATTCTTGACAGTAGCCACAGTAAATACACTTGGTCATGTCGATATCGTACTTATAGGTTCTTCTGGAGCCATCAATTCTCTCTTCTGCTTCGATGGTGATGGCTTGTGCTGGGCAGATTGCTTCACACAACTTACAGGCAATACATCTTTCTTCACCACTGGGGTATCTTCTTAATGCATGTTCCCCTCTGAATCTTGGTGAGATAGGACCCTTTTCAAAAGGATAGTAGATGGTGTAAGGTGATCTGAAGTACATTTCCATACAGATGTACATTCCTCTGGCAATTTCCGACAAGAAAAAGAACTTAGTTGCCTTGCTCAAGGCACTTTCACTGCTTTCTTCCCAAGTCTTGGGTTTGGGGAGCCTGAATCCCTTGGGCCAGACTGACTGGGTAGAACCACCAGTAGTCAAGTATTCGGCCGAAGTAGCAGCTGCAGGCTTGCAGAGTCTAGAAGCGTTGGAAATGAAACGTTGACCAACAATTGGCTGCCTAGGCACTGCTGTTATCAAATGCTTGAACATGGTATATGAAATATGTGATGGAAATAGTTTACAATATCAAATAATCACGAAAATCTTGATGTAGACTTCAAGATTGGCTTCGCTTAGGTCTTGTGTGTATTACGTCGGTTCTATAGTTAGACTCCGGGACCTCAGTGGGCTGCAAACGACTAACAGTAGTAGAACTAGTTCTATTTTTTTGAAAGCTTTAACTTATATTGTTTTGTATGGTTGAGATTTTTTCTAGCGTAAGTTGAAAATCCTCAAGTCTTATTGGCTCGACCTGTTGGTCAGCGATTATGTCAGCAGTTCAAATTATTGGTTAGAGTGTATGTAATAATATGCGGATTGTACAAGATATCTACAAAGCACCAATTAGTTATATACTGTGGGCTGTCGGTGATTAGTTGTTTTTGCCATGCTTGATATATCCTCTATGGCTTAGTAGAAAATTGTCACTGCTATTACAAAGTTCCCCTCTACTTCTCAATCCATTTCATATAGTTCATATATGTATATGAACATTGCTTTTCGCTCATAGTCTACATATTTCATGGAGAATATAATGATATTCATTAAAACCTTCCAATGTTCACTAACCCATCAATCGCAACGCAAGCTCCACACTGGCAAATGTGCCCGCACTACAAGGAACGGCTCTCAATAAACAGGGCACTATACCTCTCCAGAATCCACGGAGCCCATGAGTTTGGTAGATGTGTCTAGTAGCGGTACTTATTCTTCCATTGAATTTACTGGCACTGCCGAACTTGTCAGACTGTATGTTTGACTTGATTACATCTATAGGATACGACGACAACCACAAGGCATTACCAGCCAAAGCACCACTGGCCAACAACTCTGGTGTGCTAATATCGTTTCTCGATTTATAATGTTGCAAGTCTATAATCTGCTGGATCAACGTCTCGTAGGTGAGAAACCAGACACCGTAGGCCTGGATTTCACGCAATAAAGTAATACCAAACCCTCTATATATACCATTCACTATACCCTCAGTCTGGTATATCTTCTTCACAGTGTCGCGAAGACTGTTCTTAGTGGTGGAGGTATTAGACTGACTCAAAATACGCAACTGTTCTATAGGGCCAGCAACGGGAGTATTAACTATACCAGCTACGGCACCAGCTATATATGTTTGGGGCCAGAGATTTAGACTGCTCTGGTCGTAATATTTGAGAATTTGTCGCTTAGCTTCGTGGAACCCATAGAATTGTAGAGATACACAGACTCCAACACCAAATAGCGGAGGTAACGTTCCCTTATAGAATGCAAAAATACCTTCATTCTTAAGAACTTGCTTGATAATTGACAACGAAGAAGTTTCGTGCGATGTTTGAAGACGAATTTTTACTAGATCAGCAGGTTGTCCAATTAAAACTTGAGTAGCACCTCCAATGAATCCGGCTGCGATATCCTTTGCTTTTCTTGTTAGCGAATTGTCAATATTTGCAGCCGATGCTGGGCTCAAATCGACAATTTCCACTGTGTCCGACATTTTCGTATATGAAACAACTTGGAATATATAATGCTATCGAAATGTCTATTTCTTCTTCAGATGGCGGTTTGAAGTTATTTTACACAATTTTTCAAACTTTTCTGATAGGCGTTCTTTTACAAGTACGTTATCACCAGAATATTGGCTGAAAATTGCACCAAATCACGTGATCGATTTCTTATATCTGGGATAAATAGTATAGATAGAGAAGCAAGTCACCCTTGATAACGATAGTGAATTGCAATTGCCATTGTAGTGTAGTATATATCCTGTTCATTTCTTTACTAGTGTCTAATTCTATGCTTAAATAATGCCTGCGAAACCTACAATATGTAGTCTATTGATAATTGTATATGTTGTACAAATAGTGGAGATGCTATGTTCTATCCATTCAACAAACCACCAATCGACAATGCATGCGTGCGGTGATCCTTCTTGCCTCCTTCACTGTCATTATTGTTAGTATCTGATATAGTTGACTTATTACTGTTAGTAGCAGATGGAGACATGAAAGTAGATGTGAAATCGATGGCTACTGGAGTTGAAGATGTTGATCTCTTTTTAATAGCATCGGCTATTCCTGGTGTAGACTGTCGTGAGCCTACGAATTCTGACACTGGTGGAATGATTGATGCAGATTTGGATACAGCGACAGGAGGTATGGCTTCCTTCTTGATGATAGGAGCTAAGACGTGCCGACTGTGTTGGCCAGCTTCGTGGAGCTGGATCAGAGGAAGTTTTATGTCTGAGTTTTGGTTGTAAATTCCATAATGCAAATTTGGTTGGTGGGTTTGGGGGATGGAGAAGCCGTACTGTGGAGGAGGAGGACCTGGTAGAGGCCCTGGACCGTTGGGGATACGTCCTCCAGGGGTGTATGGAGGATAGTACGAAGTAGGGATGTTAGAAACAGGTGGAGCCAGTCTCAGAAGAGGATGGTTATAAGAGATAGGAGGTAGAGTCGAGCCGTTAGAATTGGCCGAAGCAGTCGGAGGAGAATGAAGAGCATTGAATTGAGGACTATGGGTGTTTCTGGCTTCATCCGGACTACGAGGCTCTCTGTCTTCTGTATTAGAGTCAGAAGCTGAAGCGTCTCTCTTGCCTGAAGCCAAGTTTCTCTTTCTTCTCTTGATAGTCGTTCTCTTCATTCTGATTGGACGATGCGATCCATGCAACCTGTAGTACAACCCACAGGCGTTGCAGATGGTGTTACCCACATCGTCTCTTCTCCAGAGTGGTGTAATAGTCGTACCACAGTTGTAGCAGGCTATGGCAAGCGAATCTTCGTCTATATCGGTGCTTACTCTCTTAACTGGCTGAGGAGATGTGGCCGGTGAAGACTCCTTGGGAGGCGTGGACGCAGATTTCTCGCGTTTGCTAACTACAACCCGGTTGTTGTAAGCCGGACAGCCTTTGCAAGCAGCCGAGCCTCCGGTTCCGTTGCACCTGCCATCACCTTTACATGATCCTTCTTCGGTTTTGGCTATGGGTATCGTGTTGGGTGGGCGCTTGAGGTTTACGGGCCTGTGGGTGTTGTTTGAACGAAGATACAACCCACAGGCATTACAGATGAGGGTTCCATCAGGAGCCCTTCTCCAGAGTGGAGTTTTGGTGGTACCACAGTTTGAGCACTGCTGGCCATCTTGCGGAGATGTTACAGTTGCAAGAGAGGTTGTCAGACACGAAGTCGGCGTTGCTGGCGTAGCTGGGACAGGGCCGGTTGTAGACGGTACCTGTGTTGGTTCCAATGTGGCGTCTTCCTGTTTGACTGGTGTCGCAATCTCGGAAGACCCAGGTGCTGTTAGGGACGACATGACTAGCTATTATATGAGGTGGTGCTATATGGACGAATACATGTAGGAGGATACGTCTGGAGGAGGAACTTTTGAATCTGTGCTTTTCTGGAGATATCGGTGAGCGTAGCCGATTTTGGACGATAATAGCTAACGAGTAGTGCAGCAAATAGCTAGATAGGAATGACTAGTGGTTGTACGTGTGTGTCTTAAATGTAATGGACAAGGTATGGCAGGAGCATATGATTGTAACTAATATATGTTGTGCAATATATTAGTAATCGGCAATGATTTTTCAGACCAATGAAAAATTTCAGTTTGGCTTAGAGTCGCAGCAGGAGAAGGTGAGCCAATTCTAGAGAATGCACTAGTGATAGTGGAGTAAATTGAATACGAGGATATGGCCAATATGCTGCTACGACCAATGATCAATAGCTCAGAAACGGGAAACTGTGTTGAAGACGTTTATGCCAGAAAAATGACGAAAGTATGTCTGACGAGCTTGCTCAACTTGCGGTTCGGAACGGTTTCTATGGAACAAGCCGGATTATGAGGAAGCAGGTGTTTGACCGAATAGAATATGCAGCAGCAGTCTATACAAGCGTTTCAGTATCGTAGTGTGACACGAGAAGGACGAAATTATGACTATTCGAACTTTTCGCAGAGACCTTCAACAGCAAGGTCTGTGATATATAAATATTCACTGAGAATTATTCCCAGTTGCCGTATGTGGGCACGAATTCGCAACAGCAGATCCAGACGAAAAAATCCTGTGCTAACTATTGGTGTATGGGTGCGAACAGGCCCAAAGAAGTAGGACTTACGAGTACCGTCACGGCTTGGTGCAGTGGCGGCTCTCCCAACACCAGGCTCCCCTTTAGTGTCGTCCTTGGGTGACCACAAAACACCTGGCACAGCCACATCTAAAACGGATCTGACCAATAGGAGCTCGAGAATTAATAATCGCACGTCCATACCTTCTCACATTTGGTGGGGCAACTAACTCATCGCGGGCTCTGTGCAGGCGCTATCTAATCCAATCTCATCATATTACTGAAATCGATTCCATTAGGGTCTTTACGTATACAGGCAGACGCCTGAGAAAGACAAGGTTATCAGACGAACGGGAATGCCAGATTCCTGCTGTTCCAAAAGCCGCCCAAGCACAGCCGAGCGCACGATCTCCACATTCACCTTGGTGCTTCGCTGCCTGTTTCTCTCCGCAGCAGTTGGGCCCGAACCAAACTGACGAAGAAAAGCTTCAGAGCTTCTGCCGACCGCCAAGAAATCTCCACTAATCAAGGCTGATAGTGGGATCGTTGGAGCATACATAACCCGTCAGAGTGAATGGAGGAGCCACCCTGGATGGTGCTGCCCCGCCAGCGCTACCACCAGTCAGCGAAGGAAAGTGAAAAATCGCAGCGCTACCACCTCGGCGAAGACGCGTTGGTTTTGGCTGGAGACATGTAAGTGCATAATGGAACATATGAGAAATGTGATAAGGATGCGCCAGACAGACGTTCGTTGGGTCTATCTGTTCGCATCATCGCAGCAGCGAATAGCCTCGCAGCCTCGCAGCCTCGTAAGCTGATTGGTCCGGTCACATACCTCGTTGTTTTCGTTCAAGGGAGCAGCAAATTGTTCGTAGCAATAGAACTCGTTCATTCAGCCATACCTGGCAATCCAGGCAAGGGTTCAGACGCCAGTCTAATCTCTCTAAAGTGAAATAGCCAGTTTCAACATAGGCCGTCTCTGGTAGACAGGCGAGGCTATTGTTTCCACACGCAACTAACATCCACCGGCCATTGGCTGGGAGCTGGCCACAGCCAGAAACCGCGTTTTGCACCCACCGTGTTTCGCACCACATAAATGTATCTAATTAAGCGTAGAGGTCACATGACGTCCCCCTTTTTATTTAGTTTTTCCATGAGAAACACGCATCAGTTTATTTATGTTTGATTGTTTATGTTTACGAGTCGGGGCCCTGTGCACTCCGCCAACACCCACCATAATCTGGTAGCCATAATGGATACAAGTGAAAGACATTTGGAAAATAGTAAATAAAAAAGACCATCATATTTTCCAGTCTCCAGAGGCACCGCCATTGAAGCTGTAGTGGTTCCCTCGTTCATAGCCACTGTCGTGCACCCGTCTCGTGCCGTTGCAATACCCACACATCACAACAACGAAACATACACAACCATACACAACCAGCTGTCGTACAAAACATACCATCAAAACCAGCACAGTCAAATTGTTTGAATTCATTTACTACTCAACAAACTAGCAACATAACTGGCCAAAACTCAAGCCACTAATCTCAATACAAGTCATACACTAGCCTATACTGGATAAATCACCACATCTCATCCATAACCACCTTGCATGTACAGCCACTGATTCATAACGTCACCAAAATGAACCACCAACGCCCGTCGGTCTCTGGCGGAACGTCTTCCACGGCTGGAACCAATGGCAACTCGGTGACCACGCCGTCCTCTAGACGAACCAATTCCTCTTCTTCGTCTCTATCGTCTTCTAATAAACATACACCGTATGACGATCCCAGTATCAGTCTTATGACTCCCAAACACAAAACAACCACCACTACAACAGCAGGACTCACCAATAACAGACCTACTAGTCATACACGTAAAACGTCACGTGAGTCGTTGTTGGCCCAGACCCCATCGATCTACATCAACAACAATCTGTTAGAGTACTTCACCAACAACCACTTTTCGCGGTCGTTCAACAGCTTGATCTTGGAGGATATCAAAGACGAGCTCAATGCACATCCCAGCGGCGGCACTTCTCGTAAAAAGATCAACAAATCTCCTCCATTCAACGTGAAACAAGATTTTTATGGAGACAAGATTGACACCTACTTCTACGAAGATGCGACAGAAATTGATGGAATGAATGATGTCAACAACAACGTCAATGACATCGCTATAGAACAGGACGATCTCGACGAAGAGGATGAGTACGACGATGATGACGACGATGGCAATGATGAATATAAGGAAAAAGAGAGCGATTACGAAGGACCTTTCTCTTCCACTTTAAGCATAATCAAACCAAAACGAGAAAAAGAGTCCAGGAAACTGATTCCTCCAAACATGATACCTAAATCCAAACCCTTAGATGATATCTTATTGCATTCCGATGAAGAGTCAGAAAAGTGCAAATCGTCTCAGCAGTCTTCTATAAAGAGATCTTCCAAATTCCTCAACTTATCTATTGATTCCAATTTCAAAGCATTGAGCAGTAGAGTCATGGAAGACATAGACTCCATAAGCGACTTGAACGAAATAGCCTCCTCCATTATCGGCACCGTAGCCCAGCTGCTGAAACTACCCACTAGAGAACATACGCCAACCAACTTGAGTCCTGTGGCCACAAGAACACCTTTGCATCTCAACAACACCAACAAATTCAAACGACCCCACAAGTTGGTCAGTCAGTCTCCATCGCCATCTTCCAATAAAGGCTCATCTACCAAACTTTACCAGCTTAATCGCTCGTCCCCTGAAAGAGTACTTCGTCATAAGAGCAGTGCACTCGACCAAGCCAGTCTCTACTCACCTTCAAAGTTGGGAATGAAGGGATTCAAGATGTTCAAAAACGCCAATAGAGATGCCATAATATCACCTAATAGGTCTACCCCTGAGAAAAAAGTATCAACCATTTTCGATACCAAGAATGATCACTCGTCTTCAAAGTTGAGAAAGACTTCGTTAAACTACAACAAATCTCCTTTCAATAAGCCAAATTCGTCACCTCCAATACCGTCTCTCGAATACTACAATCTAGACGACTTGGATGCAGACAGTCCTTCCAGAATTAGGAAGTTCTCTAATTCTTCCAACAACTCAATAATAATATACCAAGATGCCAATGACTTACAGAAGAAGAAGACCCTTCCAACTTTTCATTCCACATTGCCTCCAACCGCACCATTGCATCCGGACTTCGACGATAAAGAGAATAGAAACTCATATCGTTTTGTCAAGCCTCTTCAAACAGCTTTCAAATCAACTGGATTGGTGAAGAAAAACTGTGCAAAAAGTACAGAATCACGAAAATTGCCTCCTGAAACTCCGATTAAGAGGAATCCCCTTATGTTGATTAACACTAACAAGCCATTAAGCTCTCATAGTCTAACGAACAATGCTCTGGGATTGGAAGGACTTCATGAGGAGAACCTGGAAGGGTCAATTGAAATCGGTAGAAATAACTTGTCGTACAATTCTGGACTCAATGAATCTCAAACGAGCTTTTTCCGGATCCCTTCAAGTTCTGCCCCAAACAGAGGAAATATATTACCTAAGGGAGAATATGATATGGATTTGGGTTCAGATGCCGAGCTTGGCATACCCGAGACTCCAACCAAGTCCGTCAAAAAGTCACATTCCACACCTGCCAATTTCAGTCCATTACATATACTTCATCCTCTAAAGCCACCTACCCTTAAGTTGTCAAATGAAGAACCTTCTACACCTACTAATTTGGTATTCCTTGGTAAGAGTGGAAAAGTAGACAACAAGGTCGAGGACCGAACAATAATGCAGATAATAAACCCCGATGCCGGCACGTTGACGGGCTTCAATCAACTGCAAGAAGTCATAAAGCCGTCTAGAATAGATGATCATTTGGTGAATAAATTCGGAATGAAGAACATCAAGTATGTGGGCAGTGGAGAATTTTCAATTGCGTACGAGTGTCTTTTCCAGGACCAGAAGTTTGCAATCAAGAGATCTAAGAAACCCGTTGTCGGGAAGTTGGAACGTAAGACAATTATGAGGGAAATTGAGGCTTTGAGAGTTTTGACATCTGTCAAAGATAATGAGACATTGAACTTACAGGAAC
Organism: Scheffersomyces titani; assembly: GCA_030565185.1. Lineage (NCBI taxonomy): Eukaryota > Fungi > Ascomycota > Pichiomycetes > Serinales > Debaryomycetaceae > Scheffersomyces > Scheffersomyces titani. Next base: position 79,879 of record JAJMBD010000004.1, on the reverse strand, counting down.
AAGAAGAAGGAAAAGAGTACCTTGTGTACTTCATTGAAGCGTGGGAATTCAACAATTATTACTACATCATGACTGAATTCTGTGACAACGGCACCCTTTTTGATTTCTTGGAAGAGAACAAGAATTACAAGATAGACGAGTTTAGAATCTGGAAAATATTAGTTGAAATTCTCAATGGGTTAAAGTTTATCCACCTGAGAAACTACCTTCATCTAGACTTGAAGCCGGCCAACATTTTTGTCACGTTTGAAGGATCATTAAAGATTGGAGACTTTGGATTGGCCACCAAATTGCCGATTTTAGAAAAAGACTTTGACTTGGAGGGAGACAGGAACTACATTGCACCCGAATTGATCAACGATAAGATATATACGCCGTTTGCCGATATCTTCAGCGTTGGGTTGATGATATTGGAAATAGCTGCCAACATCATTTTACCCGACAACGGTACGCCATGGCGGAAGCTACGTAGTGGAGATTTAAGCGATGCCGGGAAATTGTCCAGCGATAACATCAGCATTTTTTTGCAACATCAAAACTTTTCATCTACCACGTCGTACAACACGAACGTCAATTTCTCGTCCAATCAGTCGCTTGATTTCGAAGGACCGAGCAAGCTTCCGCTGTCCGGAGGCTCAGCGAACAGCAAGGACAAGAATTTGCTCACTCCAAACGTACCTACAGTAGCAGCCAGTGGTTGCAGCACTAATTCGACCATACGCAACATACGCGACTTGATACCCGCGTGGGCTCCAGAGTTCCTAGTCAGTGGGGATCTGATGATCTTGGACAAGTTGGTTAACAAGATGTTGCGGCCCAACCCGTTTGACCGTCCCAACGCTACGATGATTCTAGAAATGGACGAGTGTGTTACGATAGAGAATCTCCGCAAGGCTGGAGCCACCATCTTTGAAGGAGAGTTTGGGCCCAACCCCGTCGACGACGAGGAGTAGAGGAGACGGGAGAATAGAGCAGGCAGGAAGGATAGAGAACGGAGGGAGAAAGGAGAACCTTCGCTCTGCGACGAAGAGAATGACATGATAGAGAATGTAGTTTAGTAACGAATACAATGCAACGGGCCATTTATCTTGTCAAAGAGAACAGCGGCGACGGCAGGGCAAGCGGGCCATTGTGCGCTATTGTAGAGAAGTAGAGCGAAGAAGACACAAGGCTATGGGAACAAGGAAAATAGACAGTAACATAATTCCAACAATTACTGGCCTGCGGTGATTTTGTGCCTGTATTATTTTTAGCCAGTCGTGAAAAAAATTTGTACCATCGAGCGGGAATGGGATATTTTTCACCCACAGATGCCAGAACGGAGCACAGGGCACAAGAGAATATGGGATCTGCCATTCCTGCCTCCGTTCCTGGTGGTGGCATTAGTCTAGAAGTGGACAAATGGAAGGCAGCCGTTGTCTAGCGGGAACTAGCTTAGGCTAGCATGTGTCGCGGCCGAAATTAGAGTCGGCTAGTGATCCAGATTCATGTTCCCGTCAGGTACCACCGGCAGCTCGTAAAGAGCAAGATCCAGAGCCAGAAAGTGGCCCGAGGTCTACCGCTGGCTCACCCGCCCTGAATTCTGGTTCAAAACGGCTTCGGGCCCGTATACAGTCAAGGGGTGACTTTCGAACACCATTGTTAGGAGCCAGTAGTCGATTCGCGTACCTGAATCCACATACTACACGGTTGTGGAAAGGGGCACAAAGTTGCGATAAATGCCGATACAATCGATTCTGTCCACTAGCCTTGGGCTAAGAGCGCTAGTCCTGATTGTGGTGGAACAGCCTACATAGACAATTGGTACGGTGCCATTCTTCGCTGTGTAATTCTCGGTCAGCCTGTGGTCGCCCGCTCCATTGTGTTTACCGGGAAGGAGCATTTCCCAGCGCCATCTGGGTCGGTTCGTGAACTAGCGCTGTCTGGCAAAGAATCTGTTGTCCACTAGTGTGTTCACCACAAAAGCGAATTTTTTTTTTGCCAGGTCGGTTTCCAATTGGGACACCTGAAACAATTCATAATAATTAGAAACAGAAATCTGAAGCTGACTAGCGCTAGTCGAATTTTTTTTCACCACCTACTTATTGTCACAGATTTCCTAGCCATACGAGACGGGTCATCTCGTCATCTCCAGCACCCTCTGCATTTTCTGTCGTTGTAGACGGCTCGCGCTCCACCGTTTCCTCACCTGTACCCTTTGCTCCTTCCTTTTCTTACAGTTCTTCTTTCTGTTTCAAGTCTCGGTGCTCATACTTAGTCCAGTACATGTCCAGAGGCCCATTTCCATATAAAACGTTTTCCTTCTGCCACTCCTCCGTTCGGCTATAGTTGAGTCCTCGTCACGAGCCAGATCTAGTCGTCATTCCCATCCACCACTTATTGGCTGCTGCCGCCTATGAATCCCTTTATTGTTGAATCCTCTGCCAACACCGCCGAAGACCGTCCCCAAATAAGGTCAGCCACCCTCACCGTAGAACCTCCGCCTGCTCGCTTCCACCACCAGCCGTACACCCGGAGCTCCTCCTTTACAGCCGCTGTCGCAGCAGCAGCGGTCATAGCATCGACGCCGTCGCTATCCAACAAGATCCAGAAGCCTCCAGCCATGAGCTTCTCGCAGAGACGATCGTCGTTCGACGGCATACCTGCAAACGCAAATAATTCCAAGTCCAGCACCAATACGACTGCCACTAATTCCAATATTAATTCCAACACTATTGCCAGCATGCCAGACCCGGCTAACGCTCTCACCAACCCTGATTCGCTAGTGGGAATGGTCAACTACTCACCCAAGCATTCGCGCAAACGCAGCTCGCTCACCATGAACAGAAACATGAAGAACTTGTCGTTGAATCTCGGCGTCAACCACTCCAACAGCAGCTCTGTAGACTCCAACTCATCCTCGTACACGTATAACGCCTCGCCCCAAAAACTGTTGCCGTTCAACCCTCCATCTTCGTTTGGCAGCTCGTCGCAAAGATCGCTACCTTTGTCGAAACTGTCCTCCAACGACTCCACCTCAAATCAAACTAGCAGCGTCAACAGTAGTACCAGTAACATCATCAACAGCTATCTCACTAATACCAACAGTAACAATACTACTACATACAATGCTACTAACAATAGTATCTACAATTCTAATAGTCATCCTACGAATTTTACTACAGATTCGCCTTCTACAACCACCACTACCATTCTTCATGTCCGTCAAGGCAGTAGCAACAGTGGTGGTCACCACCAAAACGACTCACCATTGGTCACACCGGCAGTGACCAGAACTCCCAACTTGCCTCCCATGATTCCGAGACGACCTAATAGCAGTTCAGCACCGCATTCGAGCGACATAGACGTATCACGCGAAATGGGTTTCAAATTCCCTGCTCCGTCCAAAATTGTAGACTATGCTGACTTCAAACCCCCCTCACACCAGTTAGAGGAACAGCCCCCAAAGTTGCGCAGCCCCTTAATACTTAACGGAGGAAATACACCTCCTTTGGCAGCGGCCACGAGAAACATAGCTTCGGAGCTTGCTACTGTATCCATCAAGGACTTAGTCTATGAGGACTTGGACGAGTTCTTTCCTCAGCCTCCGCATGCAGGGGTACAAGCCACGAAAGGGGCCATACAGCCCACCGGACAGCCTCGAAGCTGGTCGAACTCATCGAGGAATATCCATAACAGTAATAGTAGTAGTAACAGCTTGGATAGCAGTGATATTCGTAAAATTATCATTCCTGAAGAGTTACAGGAGTCGAATCTACTCAATGCCTACAAGTATGGCCCGCGTAATGTGCTCAACGACCAAATCTTCTTGTACTCTGACCCAGTCAATTCTGATTTGAAAGTAGACATCAACTCGTTCGATCTTATTGTCAATGTCGCCAAGGAGTGCCAGAACATGTCTTCGAACTTCCGTAACCAAGTGCCGGGCCAAAAGGAGTATATACACGTGCCGTGGTCTCACACCTCTGCCATCTCCAAAGACTTGCTAGTCATCATCACCAAGATGGAACATTTCTATTCCTTGGGCAAACGTATTCTTGTCCATTGTCAATGTGGAGTGTCGCGTTCAGCTTGTGTCGTAGTTGCATTCTTCATGCTGAAATTCGGCTTGAACGTCAATGAGGCATACGAGCTCTTGAAGACGGGAACAGAGAACATAAACGAGACTGTTAACAGAGTTATTGGCGAAAAGGGAAATCGCATCGACGCATGCGACCGCATCTGTCCCAACATGAGCTTGATCTTTGAACTCATGGAGTTTGGCGAAATATTGGGCCAGAACTAACTACTAACGAATGATGATCATATCTATCGGTTATAGGGAATATACATATAGACGTAATTCACGATTTGCAATTTATGTGATGTAGAGAAAAGTAATTTAAAAATATAGAAATTACTTTATAGAAAGTAGAGAGTAATAGAGCAATAGAATATTCGATGCAATTCTACAGTAGAGAAACATATTTATATTGCAATAGCAGTAATCCTTCAAAGTATATATGGCAGCTTAGAATTTAATAACTGAGTATTTAATAATGTTAGTAATCTAGCATTGGCATCTTGTAAAGTGCAATAAAATTAATTAGCTATAATTTTTCACTGTGCCTAATTAATGCATCACGAAGTCAGCGAATAACTGCGAAAATTCAGCTTATTTTACACATCCACTTTTCTCCCAGTCCTTCTTTCTTCTGTCATTCTACTTGCTGGAGAATATCATATTGTGTCAAAACATTCTTTTTGGAAGTTAATGAAGAGAATTAAGACAGATGATTCTTCTAGAGTTACCAAATTGTTGCGAATAATTCAAATATGACGAAATGTGAAATGATTGAATGTATTAGTTTTGATAGATTAATCAAAAGCTACAGAACATTACAAGCTCCTGTTTCATGCTTTAACCATTCAAACTTTCTTAGTCGTCGCTGGTTCTTGTATTCTCCTTGGCCAATTGCTACAAATCCTAGTAGCGTATTAACTATTGCACGTTATTGAAATCACATGATCCAGTGGCCTGTACGACATCTTTTTTTCGTTCTACAATTAAGAAAGAAAATTTATATATTATCAAGCCAGTACTATTCTTTAGATACCCACTGATCAGCTGTCTGGTACTTACATATCGATTACAATAAATAGATCACATCATCCATTACAACAGATTTTTCAACAAGATTCTATTGGGACTATTCCACTATTCTTACTTCAATACCATACTATAGATAATCGAGTTAGAGAATCTCGAAAGACATCCTGTTTATCATGTCATACAACCGAAGTAGCAACTACTACAATCCGAGGTACGGAGGTGGACCTCCGAAGAAATACCAGGGACATGGCTCTGGAAGTAACGAAAGTGGTGACTCCAACATACCTCCAGCTAATAGCTCCTCACAGAGTGCGAATGATAAGGGATATAATGCTTATGGTAGACGAGGTAGCTCAGGAAATGAAAGAACTGACAGAGACCGTGACTATTATGGCGGATACCGTTCAAACCACAATGAAAGACAAGAAGGAGGTAGACGATACGACAACAAGTACAACAAATACATGAATTCATCCGCTCCTAATTCTGGAAGTCAATCTAATAACAGAAACCAATATTCGACGACCACGAAAAATGGAGGCAGTATTTACTACGGAACAGCATCATCGTCTTCTTCTGCCAATTCACTGTCGCAAACCTCAGCCCCATACAAGAAACGGCCCGGTGTAGATAGGTATGAATCGTATCCAAAGTATCGGGGCCCTAACAATCCGTCAATTGACGACAGATCCCTACACAAATCCCTTTCCAGTAGCAATATAGGCAGAGATTCTCTGTCTGACAGACGAAGCTACGACCACTCCATAGAGAAACGACCTTCTGGCCACCCCAACTCTGTGAGTCAAGGAGGCTTCAGGGACGATAGAAGGCACAGAAGTTCATACGGAGACTCAAGAGATAAAACTGATAGATACTTCGGTGGAAACCAGGATGACAGATATTCCCCTTTAAATGGAAGTGCTTCAGGTAGAAATGAGATACCGAAGAAGGATTCTCATTTTAATGAAGATCCTGCGAAAAGGGCTTCCACTGTAGATTACTATGCCAATAGTAAAGATTCTTCCCCGAATTCAGACAACAAATCATCAAACCTGTTCGATTACGATTTTCGAACCGAGCCTAAAGAGAGCGATGTCTCTTTTAAGAAGGAGATAGAAAAGGAGGAAAATTTTGATGATGAAATACAAGATAAACAAACAAGAGAGAAGGATATTGTTGAACCAAAGAAGGAAATACAAAACAAACTTGTCAAAGATGAATCATTTCTTGACATTACGCATGCGGACCAAGAGAAAACTGAAGAATCCGAAGTTGCTACTTCTGAAAATATTCCAAAGAAGACTTCATCTCTTGAGCCCAGTTACAAGAGACTTGAAGAAGTAGAGAAAGAAATCATAGGAACTGAAACTAAAGAGAATGATGCAGCAGAAGTGGAAACAAAGTTTGAAGACTCTTTAGATACAATTCCCCAAGAATCAATTGCTCCTAAAGATGACGAGAATAAAGAGAATGAGAAGGGTGCGATTGACGAAGAATCAGTTGTTACCGATTCCGTTTATTCGCTTGTAACGATTTCTAAAGATACTAAAGATACTAAAGATAGTAAGGATATCCAAAGTGCTAATGAAGGGACGGTTGAAACTGGAGATACATCGACTTTGTCTCCAATAAAAGAGTCAGCTTCTGAAGTTGATTTCAATTTCAATACATTGGCCAGCATTCCTGAGGTTAGGGAGAGTCTATTATCTAACATTTCCGAGAATGGAAAAGAAGGAGATGATTTACGGTTTGACGAAGAGGAAGAGTCGAGCTCAGAAACAGAGACTGTTATTGCCGATTCTCCTCCTAGAATCAATAGAGGAAGAAAGCTAATTCGTAAGAAAGAATATGATGAAGTGCGCCACAATTTGAAGAGAAAGGTGATTTACAGTTCAGATGATGACGACGAAGAAGATTTTCTTCTGAAGCGCGGATACCAAGATGATAACTATGGTCACAAAAAACGGGATCTAAAGCCATATAAAATCAAAAGAGATTCTGGAGGACGTACATTGCTTCAGCGATCTTGTAAGAAGGGGAATATTGAGGAAGTCAAAAATTATATTCAACGAGGTGGGAATGCCAACGAGAAGGATTTCTGTGGCTTTACGTGTTTGCATGAAGCTGCCTTAGAAGGTCATATTGACGTTGCTCGATACTTGATAGAGAATGGAGCCAATGTCAATGCCAAAGCTGATGCCGCTGGAGATATGGAGACTCCTTTAATTGATGCTGCTGAGAATAAGCATTTTGAAGTAGTAAAGCTTTTGCTTGATAGTGGTGCTGATCCCAGTATCTACAACATCGATGGATTCAGTGCTTTGACGAAGATCCAAAATGAACATTCTGGAGAAGGTGCTTACAGTGAAATCATCAAGCTTTTGGAAGAAGCCAGTGCCAAGTTCAAGTTGGCCACAAAAGTTGAAATTATTAAGGCAACTTCTCCTACGCCTGATCCTATTGTAGACGATCCGAACGACAATTATTTTGGCGAGCTTATCAAGAAGAAAGGTATCTATAAGTATGCTGCTGAAGGATCCAAGGAAGTTACAGCTAACTACTTTGTTTCAGGCAATAGTCTCAGCGCTAAACCTGATATTTTGATATTAGCTGCAAGAAACGGTCACGCTGAATTAGTAGACATCATACTTGGATTGAATCCTACACCTTATAACATTGATACTGAAGGTGGATGTGGTATTACGGCGTTGTTAGCATCTGTTGGAAGAGGTCATTATGACGTGGTTGAGAATTTACTTTCAAAAGATGCTGATCCTTTCAAGAGACGTAAGCAAGACAAATTGAATGTATTGGAAATTGCACAAAGATCGACTCATTTCGATCCAAAAGAAATCAAACTCATTGAAGAGTACATGAATAAATCCAATAGAGGGGAAATTAATTCTACAGTTACTTCGATGTCAGTTTCAAGAGCGACATCTCCTACACATTCTTTGGTGTATTCTGCTGCCGCGTCTACCGTGGCTTCTCCCAATTTCTCTGAAAACGAAGAAGATGATTCATTTGAACAAGACTCCAAGGTTACACGTGTCAAATCTTTGGACGAAAGAAAGAGAAAGCTTCCTTCAGACAGAGAACAGCAATCCAAGAAATTGAAGAAATCGAAACTGGAATCAAAGATAAAGTTTCAGGCAAGCAGCGTCTTCAAGGATAGTTCACCAGAACCTATTGAACGAACAACTACAAGAGAACAATCATCAACTCCTCCCCCAGAAAAGCATAAAGTTAGAACTATGCATCTTACAGCTTCTCCTTCTCCAACCCCATTAACTAAAGCACAGGAAGAATTGAAAGCAAAGAAGGAATTAGAAACGAAAATCTGGCAAGAAAAGGTCGAGGCCAAGAAGAGAGCCAGAAGAGACATGTTCTTGAAACAAGAGAAAGAAAAAGAACGCCAGAGAAGGGAAGAAGAGGAAAAGAGAGTTGAGGAGGAAAAGAAGTTAGCAGAATTGCAAGAGAAGGAACGAGTAAAATTGGCCAAAGAAGCGGAAGAGAAGTCCAAGATTTTGCAAGTTCAACGAGTTGAATTGATGAAACAATTCACTTTTGAGAACTATCCAATTGGTTTAAGAAGGGCCAAATTCAATGTTGATTTATCCACTGAAGACATTAAGAAATATTTGCCATTGTACATTTTCGACATCAATTCCGATCAATACGTGACAGATCTCCAGATTGCTTTACTTACTGGTGCACCAATTGCCAAGTGGAGTGCAAAAATCAAGAATAATTCAAAAGTTGAAGCTTCCGCAGCTGATAAATCTAAATTGTGGAGATTATTCTATGAGATCATTGGAATAGATCCCAAACACAATGCTACCTGTGCAAAGTCGAGAACTGAAGGACATGAGCAATTCCAAAACTTGCTAGTTCACTTTGTAAAATTTCAAGATATTGTAAATTTGATCGAAGCAGAATTCCCTATAACTTATAAGCACGTTTGGGAAAACTTTAAGCAATGTTCTACTGAGGTTGTCTTAGAATCGTTACGCCCATTTGATGACGTTAGTAAGAAGAAGCACTGTGTTGTCATGGAGGACGAAATGGAGGTAGTAGTCGATACAAAGAACATCGCCAAGTTTATTCCACCTCACCTTGGATTTAGGAAGGATACGATAAGAACCATTGGCTCACATTCAAGACCTTTGTGGTGATCAAGTTACCACTGTGGATATTCTAGCATTATATATCATCCTTGTACTATTTAATCTGTAATGAAATAATGATCATGTAATAATTATATAACAAAAGAATATAGACTGTGTAGAAATTTTTAGATAGCGCTCATTTCGAAAAAGAGAAAACTTCAGATTAGAAAAGAGCTCTAGTATTTGAAAGTTTTAGTAGTCAAATTCGAATACCTGCAATGTCGACTCAGAAGTATGTAACGATAGTCTATCTTCTTCTTTTTCTTTTATTCCGTACTAACAATTTTCGATTAGGGTAACGAGAAAATCATTGTATGACGATGAGGCCATCTCCAGTTTAGATAATTCAGATTCGAACCCTTTAAGCTATATGCCCAACATCGAGTTCGAGTTTGTTCAAGTGGATGACAATGAAGACAATATTGAAATAGATAAGTGCAAAGAAAGGTTAGAAGATCCTGAGAATAATGCTTCTGAAGACGAAGAATTTGACTTTCCGTTATTTGCTAGTGTAGCTTCCGATGAGAAGAAGGCTAAATATGAAGGGGTCCAGGAAGTGAAAGATAATGTGGCGAAGTCACAGGTGATGAAGGTTTCCTTGAAGGAAGACTACACAGATGTAGTAATAAACGAAAGACCGCCATCATACTACTTTGCCCAATTTTCAGATAAACAAAAAGCACAATTCATTGCAGCTGCATTAACCGCAGAAGACTTATACGACGACATCAACGTTGTGATAGATTCTCAACCTTGGAAATGTATTGACGTGAGTAAGCATAATCTGAGTATAGAGAAAGAACTAACAAGGAAGAAGTTGACTAGACGTCCTGGCAAGATGAAGAGAGAAAGCATAATAAAATGTAGAGAACGAAAGCTGGAAAGGGTAAAACTTTACAAAAAGATGGAAAATGATAAGATGGCCAAGTTGAAGAAGAAGATGTTCCACAAGAGAGGAGGCAAGAAGCACAAGAAGAAGGAGGCTGCACCAGTTAATCTAGCTTAACTGTAGAACAAGCTTCTATGACGATTAATGAACTCCAATTGTTGTTAATATTAAAGCATCATGCATGGACGTATACTGCTATGGCATCCCATCTGGTTTCTTGCTTGTATTTTGAGTTTTGGAATCACATTAATGATAAATCATCGAGAATAGTACATTCCAAGTGCACTTTGAAGAGTTTAAGAAGATGTGCAACTACAGAAAGTCTTTGAATAATCATTTCGAAATTGTGACTTGGTGAAAAATACTGTATTTATTCATATTGGGATTTTCTAAAAGTGAACTGTAATATTATGTTAATTGGTTGTAGTATGTGTGTGCTATTGTTATCTACGTAGAACATTGTATATTAAAATATTCACAGTGCGCATACACAACGAAACTGAAAAATCAAGCAAGCAAATCCAAGAACACGAATCTCAAATCAGGAATCATTTCTGAAAATACAATAAAATCCACTAGTTCAATAATACCGTGCACACTTAACCATAATCGGTTAAAATGACAGCAGTAGAAATAAAGAACGAGTTGGAAGATTTTGAAGCGTTCCTAGAACCTGATTTCCAACACACTCAGTTTGCCAATGATTTGCTTCTAGCCACCAATGGCAGCGATGGACCGGAATTGGATCTCTTAACTCCTATCAAAAAGCTTAAGTTTGACATTAGCGAGTGCAATAAACGAATGACCTCCATCTCTGCCAACAATTATGAGACACTTGTAGCCAACTTCACTAAGATTGAAAACTCGGAAGATATACTCCACCAAAGAATCAACCCAGCAGTAGAGAGAGTCAACCATTCGTTTGATAGAATAAAATCAGAAATAGTTAAGCCATACGAAGATGCATTAAGATTGAATAATGCACTCAGGAAAATCCACTTGACGTTGGATTTGCTAAGAGGAGCTTCCTTCTTTATCTTCTTGATTCAGCAGATAGAAGAATTGGAAAAGGAGGTAGCCAGTTCTACTTCCAACGATTACAAGGATCTTATTAAATTGAGCAAATTGCATGTCCAGATTTTTGAACAGTACGAACAGAATTCTACCAACGTGAAGGATGCCTCAGTGCTCTCAATCAAGTTCATCAGAGATTATCGCCCACTTGAAATCACAAAGAAGACAAATCTACAATCCCAGTGTGTCCTGGTAATAACCAACGAGTTCAACCATCATGCAGCCTTCACAACTAAAAATAATACGTTAAAAAACAACTTGATTGCCTTGAATATACTCAACGAAAAGGAGTTCTTCCTGGTGATAGACAAGTCTGCTATCAATAAACAGGTGCAACAGTCCCTTGCTCAGTTATCACGTTCATTGCAATCACCAAGAAACTTCACAGCAATTGTCACTGAAATTAAGGAAGAAGCGGCTGAGTATTTCGAGAAATTGACATACATATTGTCTGAATGGGAAGTGTCCAAGAATATCGGACTTCATAGCAGCCTCTCACCTAATGAGAGCCTCTTAAACATAATCCTTCAAAGCTATGAAGTAGAGAAGTTGTCTGAACTCTATTGGTCAAGATTATCATTCAAGTTCAAGAAGAACATCGCCGCTACAATGGCGAGAGGGGGTCCTATAGCCAAGAACCTCAAGATATACTACGAGGGGATTAGAAAGTCAATTGAAGAAACTTTCAAAAACGATACCGAGAGAACTTATCTTGTTGATGCTATTGATCTTATCAAGGGTGGTAGATAGAAGTGTCTAATTAAATCGGAGGTTGCAATAAACATTACATTGATGAAGTGATATATATAATGTAGAAATAAATTTACGTGATGGACATGGCAGACAACAAGATCAATGTCCTTTTATCATCTACTGGGAAACCTTGGTCTTTAAGTTCGTCAAGAAGTCTCTGTAGGATGGTTCGCTACCGGTCTTATCTTCAACCAAGCAGCTATAGGCCCACATTCTCAATGCCATCAAGTCACGTTGCTGGGAGATCTCAATTGGTTCGTTGGAGGATCCACCAACAACAACATACAAATTCTTCCAGACAATTGAGTCGTTGTTTTCTCTAATTTTGCCGATGATTTGACGGACTCTGAAGTTAAATTCTGACTCTTCATCACTGAATTCAGGTAATTCAGTCTTACCAGTTGGAATGGCATACAAGTTGTCGGTTCCAAACAAGTCTTGGACTAAACCAGGTACAACGTTACCAGAAATCCATAAGAACAATTCACTAGAATTGTCAATCAAGTACAATCCGTAGTTTTCCCACGAGGACTTGGAATCGTTTATAGGTTCTGGCAACAAGATGTTGGTAGAGATGACTTCTTCTTCTTCACCAGTTTCTTCATTGATCTGAATTAACTTTTCCGGTAAACCGCATTCATCAGGCATATTATGTAAGGCATATACTGTTGGGTAGATGTACTTGACCAAGTATGGGATTGGTAAGGAGCCCAAGTTGTTCAATGCAGCAGCTCTGTGATCAGAAGGAACTCTGTCAGCTCTGAAGCCCAAGTGCTTGGTCAAAGAGAAGAGCAAGATGGGCAACATTCTTAAGTTGGTCGACAACTGTAAAGGAGAAGCACCAGAAACGTTACCAGCAACCAATTCCTTCTTGTAAACGTTCAAGATATCTACAACCTTGTTGACCAAGAAGTCTCTGGCGTCTGGCAAAGATGAGGACAATGCAGTTTCAATTGCTTTGTGTGTAAAAATATTTGTAATGGCCAACTGGTCAGCAGAAGCATAAATGTCGTTCAATTTGGACGAAGTGGGAATAGCCAAATTCATGACTCTGATTCTTCTCTCACCGAAAGAAGTCGAGTGCAACACTGCGGCTTGGAAGTACACAACAGGCTTATTAATGTTTTCTTCAATGGACATCTCAATGACATAAGACTGATCTCTTGGGAACGTTGGGAACGAACACAAGTCCGAGGACCTGTTGAAAAAATTACCGTAAAACGACGACATTCTGATACCAGTAGAGCCTCTGACCCTCAAAACGGCTTCCAATGCAATGTCTTGGGATAAATGGTCGCTGACTTCTTTTGAGAGTTTCGTGACATCTTCGTTCTTAGCACTGGTCCAGGCTGGATAGAAATGCGATTGACCGGCAGTGAAACGAGGCAAATTCGACAAGGTAGCCACATCCTGGTAGGAGGAAGAAGTTAAGAACAAATCTACAGAGATCTGCGACGAGTTACAGTTAACAGCAAACGACTTGTAGAAACTGTCGGCCGAAGATAACAAAGTCTTGGCTTCTTTGGGCTTGCCTGAAACACTAGCTTCATCTCTAACACTTAATTTACCTTCACCAATATTAGGTAAAGTGGCCGAGAAACAGACCAACTTACCTCCAATGTGGCTGATCATCTTGTGACCCGACTTCAAAGCTGAGCCCAAAGCAAAGCCTTGGTTGGCGGTGTCTTCAAAGTAGCTTGGGAAGTCAATCAATAACTTTTCAATTGCCTGTCTGTTTTCGTCCAAGTTGACCAACAATCCGTCTGGAGAAGGCAAGAAGGGCTCGTCAATGTCGGAGACAATTAATACTTCAGTACCATCCAAGCCTTCGTTAAATCTGAAGTAGTGCAAGTTGGAATCGACTCCGATGAAAGCCACTCTGGCCGTTTTGGTCTTGTTGGGGATTCTGTCCAATGACTCTAAGATAGTTCTGGTGATGGTTCCAGTTAAGCCAGATTGGACAGCGTTGATGGAGACATCGATAATGAAGGTGTACACGATTGGCTGGGGAGCTCTTGCCATGTACTCCTTGGGAGCGACAAACTCAACGACGGCATTGTTCAATTCCACTCTGTCAAACTTGTTCTTCACAGTGCCGCTGATCTCGTCATATTCAAACAGCGAAGGGATATCGTTTAACAAGTTACAGAAATTACATCTCCATCTTCTACCATTTTCAGCCAACGACACAAACGGATTGATATACCCACGACAACGGCGACATCTGGAGATTGTGGTGTCGGACGTCACAGGGACATCTTCCTGCTCGACCTTCAAAGAATTGTAGGGCTTCACTACGAGTGCTAATGGCAATTTGGACTTCTTTAAGAGCGACGAATTCGTGGGAATGACATTCAACGTCGACCGGAAGTATTCCGGTTGGGCATTAGCCGTTTCCGAGTTTGGAATCAAAGTCGTTCCAGATGGCAATACGATTGGCGGAGGTGGCAACGACAAGTCAGAAATGGGAGGAGGTAACTCACGAGACAAATCAGTCGTATAGAGTTGGTTCAATGGTAGCGCTGCGTTGACATTACCCTGTTGAAGGTAGTACGACGAAGCGCCAGCTGCTGCATTGGGGCCAGGACGAGACTGGTACTGTTGTGTTTGCGAGTAAGCATCATATGGAGAAGTGGCACTAGGATTGATATTATTATTGTTATTGATGTTGCTATTATTGTTAATAATGGCATTTGCTCCACTACCTCCTACAGCATTGGCATTTGCATTGGCACCAGGCTGCTGGTACTGGTTATAGCCATAGGGACTCGCAGCAGCAGCTCCAGCCTGTGGAGTGCCGCCTACGGCTCCTTGACTGGGGTCTACGTGCAAGCCCTGGAACTGTTGGTTCAACTGGTCCGCTCCATATTGGGGCTGTTGGAATCCACCAGCTACAGGAGGAGCACCAAGCTGAGAGCTGGGACCGGAGGTGTACAGCGGCTGTGGGTATGCTCTTCTTTTGCTGGACATGTCAGAGTATTTTCACGGAATTGAGAAGTGAAACGAGACAATTAAAGAAAGAACAGTTGTGTTAGAATGGCACTGTTTGGAATTGTTGAAATTTTATGGCTCGAAATCAACTCGATTCGGTGCGAATTCGAAATAGTACGTGGTCAGAAATTGGGATGGGATATACTGAGAAAGAGAAGTATGCGTATATTGAGGAACATCTCTAGCCTAGTACAAGTGAGATAGTCGTTAATGATTCAAGTCGC
The DNA here is from genome assembly GCA_030565185.1 of Scheffersomyces titani. Taxonomy (NCBI): domain Eukaryota; kingdom Fungi; phylum Ascomycota; class Pichiomycetes; order Serinales; family Debaryomycetaceae; genus Scheffersomyces; species Scheffersomyces titani. The sequence continues at coordinate 64,687 of JAJMBD010000004.1, read as the reverse complement.
AAATATATTTGCAATTGTGACGTAAATGTATTGAAAATGTTTCTTGTAAACGTGTTTGTAGACGTTGAGGTGTTGTTTTGTTGGTTGTTTATGTGTTTTTTGTTTGGATTAGATTCTCTTCTCTATAATACTTTCATATTTCGCATCCAGATTTCCGCCGCGATGTGGGTGCATGAATATAGTTTATATATGGCTCAGTAAGTTTTATTGAGCAATATCCGCCATTCTGTATAACTGTAGTAGCATGCTATTAGTATCTTTGATAATACTATTCGACTTATTGGCATTGATATAGTATTTTATTACTCTATTCTGCATGGACTCGCTACAATATTTAAAGAACCTTTTTCGCACCTTGCAGCTCATTGTGCGGCTCACCCAATATAAATAAAATATTGTGAAAAATTCAGACTTCCATACTCCAACTATTGCAATCATAACCAAAATGGGAAAGGAACATAAGGACAAAAAGAGAAAGCAGGAAGATGACGCTGCAGACGTACCTGAAAAGAAGGTCAAGGTAACCAAGTCTGAAAAGAAGGAGAAGAAGGACAAGTCTGAAAAGAAAGACAAGAAGGAGAAGAAGGACAAGAAAGAAAAGAAGAAAGAAAAGAAGGAAGAAAAGAAGGAAGAAAAGAAGGAAAAGAAGGAAGAAAAGAAGGAAAAGAAAGAGAAAAGAGGCGACAAGGAAAAGAAAAAGAAGTACGAACACACCGCTACCATCTCTGGATCTGCCCAGTCTTCCCAAGGCTATAGCCAGTCTGAATCGCTCACCAAATTACCACAATCTGAAATCGATAACTTCTTAGCTACCAATGAAGTCACTATTGAAGATGCACACAACTTGAACTTGAGACCTTTGTTGTCTTTTGACCAAATCCAATTGAACTCCAAGATAAGCGCTGTAGTTAGCAAGTTTCCCAAGCCAACCCCAATCCAGTCTGTTGCCTGGCCATATTTGTTGAGTGGAAAGGACGTCATTGGTGTTGCAGAAACCGGGTCAGGTAAGACCTTTGCCTTTGGTGTCCCAGCCATCAACAACATCTTGACTTTAGGCAAGTCTGGCTTGAGTGTATTGGCTATTTCCCCAACCAGAGAATTGGCTTCGCAAATCTACGACAACTTAGTCGAATTGACCAGCAATACAGATGTTAAGTGTGTTTGTGTCTACGGTGGAGTTCCCAAGCATGATCAGATCAAGAACTTGAAAAATGCAAACGTTGTTGTTGCTACTCCAGGTAGATTATTGGATTTGATCGAAGATGGTGCCGTCAACTTGGGTACTGTTGATTACTTGGTTTTGGATGAAGCTGATAGAATGTTGGAAACCGGTTTCGAAGAAGCCATTAAGGCTATCATTGGTGGTACCAAGAAGGAAAACAGACAGACGTTAATGTTCACCGCTACTTGGCCCCAAGAAGTCAGAAAGTTGGCTGCAACATTCATGAACGAACCTGTCAAGGTCAGTATTGGTGACAGAGATGAGTTGGCTGCGAACAAGAGTATCACGCAGATCGTTGAAGTCATCGAGCCTTTCGATAAAGAGAAGAAGTTGTTGGGCTTATTGAAACAATACCAGTCTGGATCCAAGAAGAACGACAAGGTATTGATTTTTGCATTATACAAGAAGGAAGCTACGAGAATCGAGGGCTTGTTGAGAAGAAACTCGTACAACGTTGCTGCCATTCATGGAGACTTGTCGCAACAGCAGAGAACTACTGCATTGAACTCGTTCAAGAAGGGTGAGTCCAGTTTGTTGTTGGCCACTGACGTTGCAGCCAGAGGTTTGGATATTCCTAATGTTAGAGTGGTCATCAACTTGACCTTCCCTTTGACTGTAGAAGACTATGTTCACAGAATTGGTAGAACCGGTAGGGCTGGTCAAACTGGAACTGCGCACACCCTTTTCACCGAACATGAAAAGCATTTGAGTGGTGCCTTGATGAACATTTTGAGAGGTGCCAACCAGCCAGTTCCAGACGAATTGTTAAAGTTCGGTGGCCACACCAAGAAGAAGGCTCATTCTGCCTACGGGGCCTTCTACAAGGATGTGGACATGACCAAGACTGCCAAAAAGATCAAGTTTGATTAGTGTACATAATAGACAATTGTATAGTAGCATAGAATAGACAAAAAGTACTTCAACCAAGTTTACCTAGAGCGGACAAGAGACCCCCACTAAAGTATTGGTGCCTCGTTTACGGGGATTAACTATTTCGATCTAGGGATCAAATGTACGCAAGGGATGATTAGTTATTGAGGACCATGAAACTGTAGGAAAGCGATTCCATATTTGACGGAGTTAGTGAAATGGGTGCAAATACAATAAAAAGTAGCGCGATAGCCATTTTCAGACATTTGTCTGACGTGGTTGAAAGCCTGCACATTCGTATAAGATAGACAGGCAATGATTCGATAAAGTTCTACAATGTTCCAGAGGAGGAGCCACCAATAGCAACCCAACAATGGAATTACGTGTCAAAAACTCTAGGAACTGTCATCTGATGATTTACAATGGTCTTGCACGCTTTTCAGAATGCGCTGTTTTCCCATGATCATTTTGATTGAATGATTCAGCATAACATAGTCTGAAAATTTAAGTTTGTCCCAAACTTGCAAAATAATTTGCGAGAGAGTACTCAGACACTTTTCACTAAACTAAATTACCAGTACACTTAATAGACATAATAGAAACGAAGCAATTAGGAAAGTAGCAATCTTGGACTATATGAGGACTATAAACTTGCTGTTTGGCATCCTCCATTGATCGTCTATATACTCTTTCTATTTGAAAGACTTGAGATTGCATACTCTGTTATCTAAAAACTGTTGTAGCCAGGAGGCGCAGAGCCAACTAACTGGCGGGCATCTATTTTTCTTTTGTGGATATAAACTAAATCCATTTTTCATTAGTCAGTAACTCCGGTTTCAGTTGGTTTGCCCTCTGGTGTTGTGTTGTCATAAATAGTTGTTAATTTCATTTCTTTATAGATCTGTCAACTCTGTTCATATCTTCTCGTTTCCCATATTTCCTAGTAGCACGTTGTACTATTGACTGAAATTTCATTCGCCGATCTGGAATTATATCTCAACAAGAACTTCCATAATCAACATCATCCTTAATTACCATACCAACATCAACATCTCCACACTGATACAATCAACGAAAAAGGAATCATGAACTTTTCCTACTTCGTCCTTCTAGTGCAGATGCTTGTGCTGTCTGTGCTAGCTCTGTCCTCACAATCATTGCCCCAGTTCAAATTCAGTCCGTTTGACTCTCCTGACTTCTGTTCCCAGATCATCACTCCAACATGTAACACTACCTTTTCGTACATAGACGATGTCAACAGGGTGATTAGACCTTCCATGAAAGACCTCATCAAGACGTCCTACTTCCGCTACTTCAAAGTCAACTTGGATAAACAGTGTAAGTTCTGGAACGCACAACACTTCTGTGCCACGGAAAATTGCGCCGTGGAGATCTTGTCCCCAGAGCAATACAACTGGACCAAGATCAAGAACGAAAACCTTAAACCCTCCAAGTTGGGTAAGATTAAACGCGCTGATTCTACTGCTAGAGATGGAGCTCTCGAAACCGAAGAACCGGATACCTGTGAAGATTTGGACTATTCTCATATAGACGATGACCACCAATGCGTATACGTCAATCTCTTGGAAAACCCAGAAAGATTCACCGGCTATGGTGGGAACCAATCGTTTGATGTATGGAAAGCAATCTACTCAGAAAACTGCTTTCCCAACACCAACCCCATGTCCATGATTGGTGGTGAGGAAAAGGAGCAGTGTGTAGAAAAGAACTTGTTCTATAGACTTGTAAGTGGATTGCATGCTTCTATTGCTGTCCATTTGTCCAACGAATACTTGGATCCAGAGACCGGTGAATTCTATCCAAACTTGCTGGTATTCATGAACAGAGTTGGTTCCTTCAATGATAGATTGGCCAACATCTACTTCAACTACGCCTTGGTAGCCCAGTCCTTAGTAAAATTGTCAGAAGTATTACCCTTAAAAGAGTTTATCCATTCTGGATATGATGATATCTCTCCTACACAACAGAAGCACTTGTTGGAAAACAATGTCCTTGACCCCGAGGAAAAGTATGAAGACTTATTGTTGAAGGATATCATTCCCTCTTTGGCTTCCAACTCGTTGTTCAACACCTCTACTTTGTTTGATCCTTCATCTGTAGACCCCAAGTTAAAGGACGAGTTCAGAGCCAGATTCAAGAACATTTCGGCTATCATGGATTGCGTGGGTTGTGACAGATGTAGAATGTGGGGTAAGATACAGACCATTGGTTACGGAACTGCTCTCAAGATCTTGTTTGAAAGTGAAGACCCTAAGAACCGTGAGATCTTGAAGTTCAGAAGAATCGAGATTGTCGCATTATTGAATACTTTCGACAGGTTGTCCAAGTCCATCGAAGCCATCAATAATTTCAAGGACATGTACTTAGAACATCTTGAAGACGTCAAAAAGGGTTTGGCCAAACCAGGTGACTACGAAACTAAGCATAACAATAAAGGTGGGTTTGATTTCCCGTTTTTCTCTACACCAGATCCTTCTTCTGCTTCGTCAAAAGGCTCCGAATCTAGTACTGGTAAGAGAAAGTTGCCACCTCAACCCAAGAAGACTAGTGAAAATAGCAACAAATTGTACTATGTTGAACTTGAAAAGTTGTACGATCCCAGCAAAAGAACTTTCAGCGACGAGCTCAAGATTGCTCTCAACGAAGTGTGGGAAGCTTTGAAATTCGTATTGTTCAGCTACAGGCAATTGCCTACCAATTTGGCTACGATGGCTCTTTCAAAGTTGATTACCTACTGGAATCTACTTATTGGAAAACCGGTTGTGTTTGAATACAAGAACGAAGTGCCATTGGCTAACGAGCAGCAACAATACGAACAATTATTCAATGAGTGAATTTTAGCATAATAATTTTGTATAAACGGTTTATAGATCAAGGTTTTAAAAAAGTTATATAATTTATAAGAATAGCGTTGTATAATTCTCCTACTAGTATTTTAGTGTTATTTTATTCTGTTCATATTATATGTTACAAAATCTGCTTTAGTTAGCTATATTCTGCTCATTCGAAGTTTCAAAAAATTTCGCAGCCATGCAAAGTACCATATAAGCGTAAAAAATTAGAAACTAGAATCTACTTAAAAGCACCCTTTCCCTGTCTTTAAGAATAAATCGTCTATACTCTTTGTTTTTGTCTACCCATTAGCCAATCATGAAGTTGTTCCTTTGCGCCGCATTCTTTTTATTTGTCTCTCATTGCCGAGCTGACCTTCCAGTCGAATTAAAGGATTTCAAGATGGTCCCTAGAAAAACCTTGGACTCAAACAATATTATCAGGATTCCTACACTTGACGAAAATACAGAATTGTCGTATTTTGATAACATTGACAACGTTATAGTGGTCGAAGACACTGGAACAGTAGCTGTCAATAAGCACAAGCTCAACACAGCAGAAAGAACGGGAGGTAATATGTTTGCCTTCTTTCCTGACTTCAAACCCGACAAGACTACTTGGTACGAGTTTAAGACTGGAAATTCAGACACAGTATTGGGTCCCAGACTTCCCTTGAGTGGCTGTCTTAATAACAACTTTGGCGACGGCGGTTCTCTTGGGGGGTCCATTTCGACGACCTTCGGAAAGACTGCTACTTTGGATTTTCCCTGGGTTTGGGACTTGGCTGGAATGGTTCTGGTTACTCTTGACTGGAGTCCTGAGGTTGCTTCTTCTGTATCCTATCTGGGCTCCTATTCTTGCACCATCGGGAAGGGTGAGACCGGACAGGTGTTTATTCAGCCTTTCTTTATTGAAGTCGGCAACCCGCAGTCAAGAACTATCAAGATCATTAGAGGCAAAACATTCACCAGTCCTTTCACCAAGAAACCTACACATCTTGAGATAGGTGAGTGGAATCACTTGGGAAAGAGAATCCGTCTCAATAGCCCTTTTGCCATGCCTATTTTCACATGTACTACTGACCCCAGATATCTTGCTTGCGGCGCCAACATTCTTGGAGATTCCTACACATTTTAATGCAAGTATAAGAGAAATCTATTCCATGTTTGAGATGTTATTCGTGTTTTATTAATTGTTTTCTACTTGTGCTACCCAAGATCTGTCGCAACTAAACAAAGTGTTCAGTTCCTATTGTTGCTTTCGCTGTTCGCTTAATCCTGTAGCTCGGCTGAAATGAAATCCTTATCTATTAAATTAGCAGAAAGTAAACAGATATGCACTCCACAATTTCCTGCTAATAAGGAATATCAACATAAACACCAAGATAAACGTTGCACCGTGCCGACGTACAATTGGCCCCAAACACAACAATAATAGTGATGTAATAGAAAGCTGGTATTATACATTAAAAGAAGTAAAAACATAAATAGGAAGGACTAGAAGACAATCAAGTGTATATATCATTGTATCGGCATTAGGAATAGATTTTTTTGCATATGTCAGTGACAGCGGAACAGTATGGAAAAGTGTACGTGTGGTACACTCTCAAGTAAGAGCACCTACTAGTATTGTAGCAGGGTACGGGCAGCATAGCAAAGTGATTCGTTGAAGTTGTTGTGGACGTTATTTTTAGTATTTTGCATAGAGTAGATGTTTACGTGTAGTTTTGAGATACACAATTAAGTAATCCCAACACAGCCAACCATGATGAACCAGCAAATACAAACAGTACCATTACAACAATAACACGCTGCTCATTTTAAGGAAATGAAGAAAAGTTTACAGATAGTAGCAATAGTATGAGCCAGCTTTCAGAACAAGTAGACAAACAATATCAAAGCGCGCTAAGTCAATAGGGCTGGAGGCTTCAGTTCAAGTCAGCAAGCTTCTTGTTCTTGAGAGCCTTTCTTTTTTTCTTGAGTTCAAAGTCTCTGTTCTTGAGGTTCTGTCTGGTCTTTCTCTTGGTGTCTTCCTTGAAGGGTTCGTAGGCGTCGTGGGCATCCAAGTCTTCCTCGGTCAACACGTTGTACTGGTTGATGGGCAATCTCAGCTTGCGAGGTGGGTTGGACTTCAACGCCGTTTGTTGCTTATCCTTGGCCAATAGGGCAGCTTCGGCGTACGTCAAGTGTCTGTATTCAATGTCGACAAAGGAGTCGGCGTCGCCGGATTCGGCCGTATCTTTCATGGAAATGTTGACTAGTTGGTTGCTGTTGCTGGGAGAGGGAATAGTGAAACTCTTGGGGCCAGTGGTGGCTCTGACAGTGTCTTTGGAGGAGGCGGCCGGCTTCTTGAACCAGGAAGGTACGAAGTAGGACGAAATAGAGGATTTGAACATGTTCGGCTGCGGAAGTGTGGTGGTGGAGTAGCGGGAAAAGAAGATAGTTCGATCTGGGTGCAACAAATTAATGGCGTACCGAAAAGAGTGCGATAACAAAAACTGTGAGAGTAGAAGAGTGGTGGCTTGTGGAGTAAACCAAAACCAGGTGAGTCTGGAGAGAAACAGAAGAAGAAGAAGGAAACAAATAATCCACGCCAGCCAGCTCAATGGGGGACACACGCTTATATATGGTGTGAAACTGTGTGTCATAGGCGTTGTGACATGAGTAACCAAACACAAAACATTCTTTTCCTTATCGAGTTTCCGAGCCCATACAGGATGGAACACACGGTCCGCGTCATCCAGATAATCCAGATACAGATTTTGAATATGAGATTGTAAATTGGTGATGTATATAGCAGCAGGTATAGCATATAATAGAGATCCGTGTCAGCTGTAAACAAGCATAGCCATTACCAGACCATAACCACAACAAACAGAGCAATGCAGGCCATAACCACCAGTGGATTCTCCTATTCCTATTCTCTACTCTACTTCTAGAAATGTAGGATTGTACGTTGCACTACCTGATCATCAATTCGTTCCTCGGCTTTCTTTTCTTCTTGACTGATGACTATGTTAACAATAGACCAGCACAGATTCCTTAGCCTCCACTATTACCGCTTCAGGCTAGCCCACGGTGATCAGGCTCCGGTTCATTAATGTAACCATCGAAATGGAGGATTGCACTTGGGTCACGTGAAAATCACGAATTAGAACTGTCTATACTGAACGTACGACGCCGTCGAAAGCCAACATGGCACGTTTCGAGGACGGTCTAAGCTTTCGATCAATTGAGTTCCGATCTGTCCGGTCCAGACTGACTTGTCCTTTCCCTGATCTTTCTCTTATCCAACAGTTGCAGGAACTAAGGCACACTATCTAGAACATTCTCACTTCGATATTACTCAACTTAGCAGTTACTCAACTTAGAAAATGCTACTTAGTAATTAAGTCATACACAAGTAGCTACAGCAACGAACAGTATCAGCCCATGTATCGCTCCTCTATGACATTGCAACCATCCATCTACCAAACTACCATCTCGTCCACCTCTTTTGCACCTACACGACTATGAAGTGCTCTCCTGCACGTTGAAGACAACAATATCAACCTCCAACATTTCGGTAGTGAAGATTTCAGTACCCACCAACACCCATTATCCCTAGCAGCCCTCCACTTTTGAGGTCTCCATTGAACGGAACCAACACAAGTTTCACGAAATGGACGGCTGGTCCGAAGTCTCCCGAATAGCGGCCACCACCCAGACTCCCAAGGGTCCCTCTCACAATATCCATGAACCAGCATCCATCACGTCGCTCAAGTTTGACTCCCTACAGAATCTAATATGGTGCGGTGATAGTTTTGGCTATACGAGATCATTTACGCCTGCTCCAAGTGCAAGCGGAGTCAATCCTTACCAGCAGAGTTTCCAATTTCTTCCCTATACCAAGTTCAAGTCGTCTTTGAACAGCAATCCCATACTTCAGCATCTAGACCACAAGGATGGGATCTTGCTGCTTCTGACCAATTGCATAAACTTCAACAACCGTAGAGGTTTGGCAAAGTTGTCTTTGCTGTCAGAGTCGTTTGTTGATGCAAGTTCGGTTCTTTTCAAAAACTTGACTAGTTTCACCACCAACTGCAATACTTTGAACGATATAGTTGTAGGCAGTAACTTGTCGCTTCTCAAGTTTGATCTCAACAAACCGTCGCATCTCACATCGTTCAACCACGACGGTAATATTTCGATAGTTAATCAAACATCAAAGTTCTTGACGTTGGGAAAAGCAAATGGAGCTCTAGAACTATTTGATCCCATAGGTAACACCTCTATCAAATCGTTCCAGGGCCATACCGGTTTGCTTTCAGACTTGGACGTTCAAGGCTCTTACATCGCTACATGTGGCTATTCAATTCGTCCTAGACGCTATAACCATAACTCCCAAAACTCCAATAATGACTATATTGTTGACCCCCTTGTCAACATCTACGATGTTAGAATGATGCGTGCTGTAGCACCAATACCGTTTCCAGCCGGTGCCTCGTGTATCCGTTTCCACCCGAAGTTACCTAATATAGTGCTTATATCGTCCAATAGTGGTCAGCTTCAATTTGTAGACATCTATGACCAAACCAATGTGTTCTTATACCAGGCAGACTTGATGCCAACATCGCAACCACGTCAGCCTCAGCAATTGTCTAAGACTCCGTTCATGACTAATCTTGAAATTAGCGAAAACGGTGATTTCTTCACCTTTAGCGATAGCTATGCAACAATGCACTTGTGGTCCTTAAACAACTCTGGTTCCTCTATGAGTAAAGACTTTGTCAACTTCCCAGCTAGCATTGAACAGCCGGATGTAATCATACCTGCTGCTACTGAACACATTGGTGTAGATGAATTGGTACCCTTATCCACAATTGGTATGCCTTACTACAAGGACTTGTTACTTTCTAACTATGCATCGGACTTGAAGTTTACCAAAGAGTTCGCTAAATTACCCGACCCAATCGACCACGATCTACTTGTAGAAAGTGAATCTCATGTCGGATTTTTCCCATACGACAAGTCCAAGTACGGTCCAGCGAATACTGCAAAAAAGTACCAGTCTCTTAAGGAAAGAAGCAACATCCGCTCAACAGTCAGCGTCCCCAAGTTTATCAGTGAAAGAAATAATACCTTAACCAAAACCATGTCGAACAGTTCAGACATACATTTGGATGTGAATAATGACTCCTCTGAAAATGTGGCCAGCCTTGCCCTCCAGAATTTGAATAAGGAACATCACAATGAAATCTTTCAGTACAAGGCGCCATCATCGTCTTTTCCAGTTGGTTCAGCAAATTTAGCAAATAATAGAAAAAAGATCCCCAATTGCTATTCGAGATTGCAGATTCAGTACTCTAAGTTTGGTGTTAAGGACTTTGATTTCAGCTACTACAATAAGTCCGATGGATTGTACTGCGGGCTTGAGAATGATGCTGACAATTCATATGTGAATCCCTTGCTTCAATTATACAAATTTCAACCTGCTTTCCACAACTTGATGCTACGAAACTTGATCAATGAATGGTTGCCCAGCGATTTCGAAACAATAATTACGCAGAAGAATCCACAAGGATCTTCGATTCTAAATGAACTAGGCTATTTGTTCGATATGATGAATACGGCAAAGGACAAAAATGTGAACATATCCAACTTTTCACAGGTGCTTAAGGAGAACTTGCTTGCTCAGAAAGAGAACTTGATTAATATTGATGAATGTGCGAAGTTGAATTCGCAGACATTGCGGAATTTGATAATTGGCTTCAACAAATTCTTGATTGCTGAAGTTTACAAAGATTTAATGAACCAAGTTGGAGATTCTCCTATTTCGAACCTCATGACAGTTCTGTATGTCATGGAAGTAAGAGGAAGTGGCCCATCTTGTCCTATTTATGATAAACAGTTTGGATCTCAGTTAAGTTTGGATTTACTCACACCTCCTAGTAACGTCTTGAACAAGTTGAGTATTTTACTTAATCCACAGATGAACGCGCAACAGCAAGTGGTGACACCTACTACCACCAGAAGAAATCATAATTTGATAACTTACTTGGAGTACACTATTAACCAGTTCGAGACAATCCCATGCCAGCAACACCAGCATCAATATCCACATACTTTGGAAGTACGTTCTTCTATCACAAAGTTGCCTCCTTTGTTGTCATTGAATGTGAACTTGTCGAACGAGGAATTCAAGTTGATCAATGGTTTCAAGAAGTGGCTCGTCCCCGAATTCTATGCATTGAACAACAATAATGACACACCTATTGCTTTTAAACCGGTTCTCACACAATTTGATCAGGACTCGACTAAATATGATTTATTGGGTTATGTTTGTGAAATCAGTCAACAATCAGATTTCTCATTGGGAACACATAACTTGGTTTCGTATGTCAAGATAGAAGGAAAGTGGTTCTTGTTCAACGATTTCTTGGTAATGCAGATTCCAGAAGAGGAAGTATTTAACCTCTCGTATCCATGGAAGAAACCAGTCATTTTGGTATACCACGATAGTTCGATTTCTGGTATTCCTTTTGATTTGTTCCAAACAGAGACATTTGCTAACTTGCCTGGATTGAACGATTCTATCATTTATCGTGATCACTTTGCTGGATCGATCAGAGAATCATATAAGAAGGATTATGAGTTGTTAACTAGACAGGAAGCGCCAGGCTTGGGCACTTTAATTGCCATTGATGCCGAATTTGTGAATTTGAGACCAGAGGAACTTGAAGTTAGATATGACGGGTATAAAAAGTTGATCAAGCCCAAGTTCCTTTCTTTGGCAAGATTGTCAGCTCTTCGTGGCGATAATGGCGAGAAACAAGGAGTGGCATTTATTGATGACTACGTTGTACACACGGGTGAAATCTACGACTACCTCACAAGCTTCTCCGGTATCGAGCCAGGAGACTTGGATCCTATCAACTCCGAGAAGAACTTGGTCACTTTGCAGACAGTCTACAGAAAATTGTGGCTACTTTTGAACTTGGGAGTAGTGTTTGTAGGACATGGATTGTACAATGATTTCAGGGGAATTAACTTACAAGTACCACAAAACCAAATTCGGGACACTGCTGATTTCTACTACAAAAGTGATTTCAAGCGGCAGTTGAGTTTGAAATTCCTTGCCTATGTTCTATTGAAAGAGAAGGTTCAAACCGGTAATCACGATTCAATTGAAGATGCCTACACTGCGTTGTTGTTGTACAAGAAGTATATTGAGATCACAGCTACTGGTGAGTATGAAAGCACTTTGAATTACATCTACTCCGAAGGACAACAGTTGAGATTCAAAGTACCTGAATAAAAATATTAAGTAATGCCTAATAGATTAATGACATTAAAAATATGAAAGTAGTATGACAAAAGCGAATTTGCATATAAGCACTAGGCACTTAAACATATGGTGGACACATCTAACCATTTCATAAAGTCGGATATGTATATATCGAAGAGACCATTTTCTATTCTACATCAGCTTTTAGTATTTAAATGTATTACCGAAAACCCAATTATATAAAGTACAGAATTTTGCTTTTGAAAATGCAGAGGTCACTGGCCTCTGACTTGCATGGCTGCGAAAAAATCTATCGTCCGCAGTTCAGCACACTAAGCACTTACACTCAGCTATATCAAAACATTTTGAAGAAATGCAAATGTTGCTTACAACAACAAAGCGGCGATACCAGCGATACCAGCGGCACCAGCAGCCAACTTGTTAGCGTTACCTTCGAAAGTTGGAATAGCAGAAGAAGAGTTAGCAGCTTGGAAATAGGAAGTCAAGGTGTATTGTTCGGTGAGGGTTTGGTCCACGCCGGTCGAGGCAGTCACGACTGGGGTGGTGGTGAGGTCAACGTAAGTGACTTCTTCAGAAGAAGCGGCAACAGCAGCTGGTGTCGTTTCAACTGGAGCGACGGTGGCTGGTGTGGTTTCAACTGGTGCAGCGGCTGGAGTAGTTTCAACTGCTTCAAGAGAGGTAGAAGCTTCTTCGGTCACTGGACAAGTAGTGGTGTAGATAGTTTCAACACCGCTGACGGTTTCAGTGACGACTTTGGTGGTGAGTTCTGGGGTAGAAGCTTCAGGGACGACAGTAGCTGGTGTGGTTTCAGTCAAAGGACAGATAGTGGTGTAGATAGTTTCAACCCCGTTGACAGTGGTGGTGACAACAGTGTTAGAGACTGGAGAAGATTCAGCTTCAAGGGAAGCAGAGGACTCAGTCAAAGGACAAACGGTGGTGTAGATGGTTTCGACACCGTTAACAGTCTCAGTGAGAACAGTCAAAGAAGAGGTAGCCACGGTGGTGACACACTTTTCTTCTTCACAAGAAGTGATGGTGACTTCAGTGGTGTGGTGCTCAGTGACGGTTTCAACCTGGGTAATGGTGGAAGCAGCGGAAGCAGAAGCAGCTAAAGCGGCGGAGAGAGCTAAGACCTTGTATTGCATTGTGAGGTGTGAATTAAAGAGTGTAAGTAGTTGGAAGTAACTTTTAGCTAGTTGTGTTAAGGAAAAGGGAATCCAATATTTGGACAATGAGTGTACTTCTGCCCATATTTATACTGTGGTTTCTTGCCTCTTCGAAAGCAGATAATTAGGCATTTGCGTTGTGCAACGCCAAAACTCGATATTGGAGCCATTCTGGTTTATAACGCGAATGACGTGCCTTGCTACCGATGACAATAAGCGAGACCCCCTTCCATAAACCAAAATAATAACAGACCATTGATTGATAGAGGGGATCACCATAATAGAGGTCACGAGCCTGGAAGGAGTCACTATGTTCTCGGCCATCTCTTCCTATATTTGAAAAATTAAGGTACGCAATGTTTGGTAAACAAACCGAAATGAAAACAAACGCGTAAAAATATGCGGACCAAATCTTTGAGGCATACGCGCATCAAACAGATTAATAGCCTTGGAAATCTCGAGAGGCGTGTAATAATCTTACAGTGCCAATTTCACGCTGAACGCGGTAATACTCACAGGCACACAATCCTAGACTCTAGACGCAATTGTGGCCGATAATACTTATTGGTCAATAATGGACTGAAAATACTAGTTGACACAGAAAATTCGTGTATGCTTCATTCGTTTCGTTCGGGCCCTGCCAAACGGAACTAGCATCTGACTTCAAAGTAAAACGCCTCATCATATCACAAGCTCTGATGTCACATTCCGATGAACATTGCGACTCGCGCGTTTTCAGCCTTGGTGTTCCATTCAGTGCCTTGTTGTAGCAGTACGTTGTCATATTCTATTGTCTACTACTATATTTAATACACAAATACCTAAAATGAACAAATATGGATTTGAAACCATTAGCCATGTGGCGTGGCTATTGCATTTTAAGAATGCTGAGTTTGTTGTACTTTGTGTCAGTTCAACATGAGATTCATCTCCCAGTCTTGGATTACGCTGACCCAATCATCGCGGGCTTCGAACATTTTCTTCCGACGCCAGACCTCTAACATGATCTGACGTGCTCCCCAGTAGGACCCTAAGTACTGGGCGATATCTGCACCCCACTTCTTGAATCCCATCTGTAGATGCATAGATACAGCTTCACACCCTGCCATGAACCCTTGCCAGAAGAGTGGAATGATCGCTGCTTCGCCTTTGGAAATCAATTTCTGGATGGCATTGAGATGGCTAAGTGTTTTCGCAACTTTCGTCTGTAGTTTAGTAGGTGGCAACTCCATGATTAGCCGGTTAAAGTAGATCATGAGGGCGTGGTAGAACGAGAGAATATGGTGGTAGGTTGCTTCGTGCATAGGCGAGAAGAACTTCTTTTTGGCATCATCTTGCGACTGAGCATCCACCACACTAATTTCGTCTTCATCTATTTCTACTTCCGTCTGAGGCTGTGTCTCGTCGTTCTGATTTTCGTACAATTGCCAATCTAATTTCCAGTGTATCAACTGCTGATTTAGATTCTCTGCCCTCTCCTTGAAATCTTTTGGTAAAGAATTGTAGACTTCGCTATGGTAAATTTTACTGCGTAACAATTGCACGGTCTCACTGAAAAGTAAGATAAGCGAGTTGGGAAGTCCGTAGAGAGCATCAGTAGCAAAATGCTCATCGGTTTTCTTCGTATTGATCAATTTCTTGTTTACAAAAGATGGTGAAGTGTTTTTGGTAGGATTCTTCGGTGAGCTTATTGTACTGTTCACAATGTAGTCAATTCTTCCCTTTCTCGTACTAGTTGCTGATGGAGAGGAGTCCTGATTTCCGAACTTATCACCATTGACATCATATCCCATCTCATTGAATGCCACAAAGTCTTCCTTGATACTTTCTAGATTTAAGCAAGTAGAATCTTGAATCAATTTCAACGACAGAAAGATTCTGTGCAAGATTCTAGCCTTGGAAGACAACTTCTTCTTGTTGGCCATCTTGGCTGCTATGACTTTCCCACACCAATTGATGTAGAAACTAGTATCTTGCATTGTTCCCCAAACTAAGTCAACACTAATCATCGTCATAACAGCACATAGTACATCCTTGTATTTCTCGTTGGAGAATGACTTGGAGCTAAGCAATTGCTTAATGAACAAACTAGCCTGGTTTCTCAATCTAATACCAAGATTCAAGTAGTAGATCATGGGATCTGAATGTTTCTTAAACTTGGATTGTAAGTTGAAGGCAGATACCGCAAGTAAGGCGTTCAACAATGCATTTTTGGCTGTTGAAGTTTGTCCAAGAGCCAGAAGCTCACCAATAGCCATTAGTGCCCTGGGAAAATAGATCGTTTTCCAGGGATTTTCCGTTAATGGTATAACGGTCATTAAGTCAGCCACCTGCGTAATGTAGTAGTTTAGCAAGTATCGTGTCAATGGCTGTACTTGCAATGAAGTTGTAGGCATTCCTACTCGCGGAATAGAAGCAGGAAGGTTTGGAATGGAGAGTTCGAATCCAAGTTTAGGTTCCAACGGACTTTGGACTATAGACATTATAGAAGTTGGCATCTGAACGCCATTAGAGTGATCTCCGTCTACAATATCTGTGGATTCCTCTTCGTTACTTGAGGCCTTTGAAGCATGCAAATGGATTTCCAAGTTCTCATTTAACAGATACGGATTGTTATTGTAGTCGTTATTATAGTTGGAATAGTACAATTGTTGATTAGTTGGATTTATCATTAGTGAAGCATCACTAAGTATGTTTTGCGTGGGTAAACCTGCAGTTTCGTTTGATGTATTATTTGTCTGCTGATTAACCTGGCTAGTGCCTGTTACGTTACTGTGGTTTCTGTGGAACACCAAATTCAAGAGCTCGTTCTGATTGGTATTGAAAGTGTAGTTAGCTGATGAATTGTTGGTGTTATTGTGATTGCTGAAATTCAGACTACTTGAATTTGGTGCAAGAACACTATTATCGTTGATATTCATGAAATCCAAGAACTGCGTGTCCCCATTCAAGGCTGCAGCTGTGATGAACGCATCGTCTCTTAATTCATTGGATAACCATAAATGTTCATTTGGACCGAGGTCTGGATTAGTATCGGATAAATTTGGAGTAGTAACATATGAATTCTGCATACTCTTTTGAGTTGGCTCGATGCTTGTACTAGAATTCGGTTTCTTTCTCTTTGGATTTCGTTCTCCATCGCCAGATTCTGATAGAGTAGAACCTGAGAATACTCCAAATGGTCCAAGAAGTTTTGTTCGCCCTTCTTCATTCACCTGTTTATCGTTGCCTGAGTTATGCAATATACCTAAATCCTTATCCATTTCATCGTATGTCTCGTATAGTCTACAATTTTTCTTCCCATCCCATACTACAAAACCAACTTTTCGTCTCTGGAAGAATTCCGGATTCTCTTCTTTTTCTTCGCTTTCCAGATTTTTGAACAGTACCAGTGTCGAAATGGCATTTCCATTCCTTGAATTAAACCGTAAAGGTAAGGACCACCGTAGCTTGATATCATATCCAGAACAAATGAGACCAGACTTTGAACATTTGTTGCAAAATGGTTTCAGCAAGTCGCATCGTATCTTTCTTGATCTACAGGTAAAACAACCAGTAAAGGTCTTGGACCTCTTGGACTTCTTATTGGGACTATTAGTGGGTGTAGTAGTAGTTGGTTCAGAAGTTGTATTTTTATTCAGACTTGCAACAGAAGAAGGACTACTGGAATCAGATTCCTTAGTAGCTTCAATTGCAGTCATTCTAGGGTCTTTTCGGCAGAAACTATTTTATAATAATTCTTCAGTTTATTAGGGGTGTAAGTTAAATAGTGAAGAAAGGAAATCTGTGACATGAAATGAGTAGAAAATATCGCAAAAATACTGAACAGCTTGATTTCTCTATGAAGTCGACCGTTATAGTCACCAAAACCTAGCCACAATCACTTAATCCTTTCGACTATCGATTCTCTACAAAAAACGATATAGCCTTTCCAAATCCCATGGTCATCGAAAACGGAAGTGGTAACCGAAAAATGAGGGACTGCACCCAATAATTTCCCAAATTGTATAGTTCACGCCGAAGTCTTGCTTCTAGTATGGGTGCAAAATCATCCACTGCTACATATACCTCAATAACTCAGTTTGAATTGTTTCTCATGAATACTAGTATGCTTATATTATGCTAAAATACAATATGCTAATATGCCACGATGTCTAGATTATTATCGCCTTCTTCGCTCTCGTACTCCTTTCCATTATCAAAACGGGCCCAAACCTTCTGAATTCTCTTCAAGGCAATTTCGGCACTGCCCGAGCCTAATTCAGCCGAGAAAGTAAAGAACTTCTCGAGTAGAAACCTCTCTTCATGATCTATGCAATTGATTCCGGCAGCCGTCATGGGCCATTGAATCATCAGAAGAGAGTATTTGATAACTTGCTGCGGCACTCTATTACATCCGTCCAAGAATGAAATACAGGATACTAACCTACTGTTCAAGTTCTGAATAAATGCTGACCGGTAGGGCTGGTTCAAAATCTGCGTGAAAATTGTTATCAAAGCTGCTAGTGAATACGCCTGTTGTGACGTATCCATCCAACTAAGAGCTATGTTTCCTTTGTCTGTACGAACTATGTCTATGAGATCAGCAAAGTTTCCCGAAGCATCTTCCATAACCACCAGTTTTGAATCAATATAAGTAATACTCATTTCGTTGTAGAAACCAGATATTAATCTGACATATTCTGCTGCATCATCTGCTCTGAATGCAGTTCCTTCGTGTCTCTTTTTATTCAAAATCTTGAGTAAGTCTCTGAACAAGTGAACACAAGGAGTGTTATAGCCGAACATGATGTTGAAACCGTTGTCTTGTACGATGCCAAATTCTTTCAACACTGAAATTTCATATGGGTCACTGAAATTAAGTACGGATTCAAGTTCTTCGTCAGTTTTTAGAGTTCCTCCAAGACTAGAACTGGTTCCAGCCAAGATTTCAAAATCAGCAAACCACACTTTACAGAGGATCAACGTTTTCGACAGGCGTATCTTACTATTAGTAGCCTTCAAGACTATATCTTTTGCACCCTTCAAATGGGGCC
Source organism: Scheffersomyces titani (assembly GCA_030565185.1). Taxonomy (NCBI): domain Eukaryota; kingdom Fungi; phylum Ascomycota; class Pichiomycetes; order Serinales; family Debaryomycetaceae; genus Scheffersomyces; species Scheffersomyces titani. The sequence goes on along the minus strand of JAJMBD010000004.1, from coordinate 46,253 downwards.
TCCATCCCTGAGACGTGGTAGTAGCATTCGATGACGTCAATAATAATACAGTGAGGAGAATAGTCTCGATATTGGAAATCAAATCATTTTTCACGTTCTTATCTCTATTTCTACTTAGAGCAGGTCCAAGTAATTGTAAACATGTAGATAAGTAAGACCCGTACGCATCCTGGTCCTTTTGGAGCAAACTCTTCCGGTGGGAAGATTGCGCTCCTTGTGCTAATATAGCAGCTAGTAGAAATGACTCTTTGGCTGCGTACTTGAGTATAACATCTCGCAATGGGTTTGTGTATGTTTTAAGAACATGATCGTAAGCTCCGAATGGGAGGACTTGCATTGAAAACTCCTCATAAAACTCCTTGAGATATACTCTTTCGTCTGTTGTTCTTACTTGTATGTAATCAAGAGGTACATGTTTGGGTATAATGTCGTTATATGGAATGGTCTGGCTATTGGGAGATTCTTTGGAAAACCCTATCAATGGGTTAAGTGGGTCATATTCTGTTACTGTTGCGTCGAATTTTCCATTGAACATGATGTCGTTGACGATATCGTTCAAATCCGAAGCTAACAAGTTCAAATCTTCATGGCTGTACATATCTCCCAATATTAGCGATGATGGTGTTGTTGACATCTGAATTGAACTTTGGTCGAATCCCACAAGAGAAGCATCATCTATAGTACCTGTCTCGCTCTGTGCTATTGCAAAGTTTTGTTCGCCAGAAGAGTTGAGAAGATTGCTAATGGAAGATGAGGTTTTCAAGGCAGATTCATCATCTTTTGCATCCTGAACAGCATCCTTCGATAACAACTCCAGCTTCAGAGAGGATGATGTGGACATTTCAGAACTTGTATGCTTTCCAGGTTTATTGGTCCTGTTTTTCCTTTTGTTGAAATCATTGGGACCTCTATAGAGTTGTATGGTAAGAGGTTTTGATGAATTCTGGCTATTCGGAGATGGGTTCTTCTCGAGAAACTTCTTGGACACTCTGAGAACTTTTTCACCTACACTCGGATATGAGCATGTCTTCTTAAGTCTAGTGCATTGTACGCAATGAGGTTTGGTCTCATCGCATTTGATTTTTCTTCTTTTGCACTCTCTACATCCTCCTCTACTGTAGTCCCTCTTCAGATCAAACTTGCGTGATTCAATTGACTCGGGAGACATTTTAAGCCATTTGCAAGGATGAATATATGGGAAAACTATTGAAATATAAAGTTGTGAAAAGTGTATTGTTTTGTAGCTTAAATTAATGTGTGTTTTGTAAATTTATTGCAATTCTCTTCTCAGTCTTAAACATTTTTTGTGGGTTATATTTTCAAGCACCTTAATCCTGTCAGACTAATTCCCATAGTGTGCATAAAGACGTCAGATAAATGGGGAACCATTGGGGTTTATGGTTTGTAAGAGATGAAGTAGACCTATTAAGATATTTAGCACATTGCATGTCTTGCCGTCGTACTTTTAGAACAGCATCTATCATTCTCTGACACATTTTGAAGTTTATTGATCTGAAAATTTCCCAATCTGGTCTTATCGAGATGAGACGAGCTCGTTTTCTTGTCGTATAAGCTCATAATGTTTCGAACAATCATACGACTCCAGCTAGCGTCTATTGCAACAAACCAATGACTTCCATTCCATATCTACCTCGATTTTCTGATTGTTCGACAAATTCTTGCCAATCCACCTCCGTTTATTAGATCTGCCGTATCTTTTCGGTTGATGCCGAATACGATGAATAGGTGATAAAACCACAGTATAAGTAAATATGTAAAAGCCATGAGCATTTTCCTCTAAACATAAGTCAATCAATTATTCAACACTTTGATTCACTTAGGAAGTATATCTGATTCTGTAATATTAATTCAAATCTCTTTCTGAACATCCTGTCCATACTATACTATACTATACTGTACATTTACCCCAAGTTTTGAAGTTATAAATATTGCACTTCAATTCTAGCAATTCACTTCTTTTTTCCAATTGGAAAGCCAATTGATATCAATTATGACTCTAAGAAAGCATTGGAAGTACTCGGAAGAAGAAGACCTTGTACTCTCTAGTCTTAAGGGACTAGCCCATTCGAATCCCGCAGTTCGCTTGATTCCTTCTGAAAAAGTTATATTCAATCCCAATTCCGACACTTCAAAGAAGATCACTTTGATTAGTGGTGGAGGTGCTGGTCATGAACCTTTACATGGAGGTTTTGTAGGGGATAACCTTTTGGACGCCGCTGTAAGCGGGCATATTTTTGCTTCACCTTCCACCAAGCAGATCATGGCAGCGGTGAGAACTAAATCTGACAAGACAAGGGGCACTATTATAGTAGTGAAAAATTATACTGGGGATATTCTTCATTTTGGTTTGGTTGCAGAACGGGCTAGAAATGAAGGTTACAATGTAGAGCTTGTAGTTGTAGCTGATGATGTGGCTGTAGGTAGAGAACAGAACAAGATGGTAGGCAGAAGAGGGTTGGCTGGAACTGCCATCATTCATAAGATTCTTGGTTCTGCTGTCCACACTGTGAGTGCTGAACTCAAGAATATTAGCCACTTGGGTGCCACCATCAGCGATAATCTTGTGACCATTTCTGCTTCTTTGGATCGAACTTCTGTACCTGGAAGGCAAATGAATACTGATGAATTCACTGGCGAAGATGAAGCTGAATTAGGACTTGGAATTCACAATGAACCAGGTGTGAAAATCAGCCCTATTCCAACTATTGACAATTTGATCGAAGAGCTTTTTCATAAATTGTTATCCCCTGAAGACAAGGACCGTCATTATGTTGATTTTGACTTGCTCAATGATGATTACATCTTGCTTATTAACAATATCGGTGGAACGTCTTCACTCGAATTGTACGCAATTGCTGAACATATTGTCAATCGGCTTCCTTTCAAAAAGAATCCCAAACGTATCTTAATTAGCGACTTTGTAACCTCTCTCAATTCGCCTGGTTTTTCGATTACTTTACTAAATCTTTCGAACATTTCTAAAGCCCAAACAGGATTTTCAACTGTCCAGTTATTGGAATTTTTAGATGCTCCAACTAATGCTCCTGGATGGAAACCAAAGAGTTATACGTCAAAGCAATGGGAAATGGATTCTGGTTATCTAGAATCCCCGATGACTGAAACTTCCCAAATGTCTTCGTCCTTGAGGACTGATGCAGTAGTCTTGGAAAATGGATTAGTCAACGCGATGAACAATTTACTTGAAAAAGAATCTGAAATTACGCTCTATGATACAATTGTTGGTGATGGTGATTGTGGAGAGACGTTGGCTGCCGGAGCAAATGCAATTCTATTTGAGTTGAAAAAGAGAGGTGACTTCCACAAGAACCTCTCTGATCCTGTAGCAACTTTGGCTGTCATAACTGACTTGATCGAAAATAGTATGGGAGGCACTTCTGGAGGTCTCTATTCAATCTATCTTACCAAACTCGTTGGTAAGCTCAGTGAGAAGAAAGAATTAACTACAAAGACATTCGGAGATGCTGCATATTCAGCCTTGTATGACGGATTATTCAAATATACAAACGCAAGAGTAGGAGGCAGAACTCTAGTGGATACTTTGCAACCCTTCGTGGATACCTTAAAGGGAACAGGGGATATCCTGGCTTCCTTGTCTGCAGCTAAGAAAGGTTGCGAACACACCCGAGAATTACAAGCAAAATTCGGAAGGGCAAGTTATGTTGATGAGTCTGAGTTTAAGACCGAAGAGGGTGGGGTTCCTGATCCCGGTGCTGTTGGATTGTATGCAATCATCGAAGGTTATGTTGGAGCACTCTAAGTATTTTTCGTTGGCTTCAAAAGTAGTTGCGGATTATTTTGCTTTTTTCGCAGCCAAAGGACTTTTGAGGCAACCTTTGTGGTTGCAAAGACTGTAGTGGTTATTGAACTCTTGGATGGAATATGTGATATATCCTATAAATTCCACATATTTCACTCTTATGATCATTATTGCTAACTTAATAAACATTTGAAGCTACTTAAAATGAATACGGATACTGTTGACATTCCATCGGAGAATTTCTTCGAAGTAATAGTAATTGGTGGAGGCACCTGTGGTCTCGCGATCGCTGCTAGATTATGCGAGGAATACCCTGCTTCTATCTACACAGAGGATGAACATCAGAGATTTCACTGGCTCCGGCAAAGGGGTAATAAAGTCAATCTCATTAATCGTAATGTTTCCTCTCGAACAAAATTTAAGCCGCTATCGAAAGACAAATGTTATACACCTAGAAAGAAGTTTCAGCCACAAGAAATTTTGGTCCTTGATGAAGCAGGAGATAAATTCATGAGTCAATGGCACAATCAATTTGATTCTTGTCAAATTCCATATCTTCGTTCACCCATGTTTTTCCACCCTGATCCAGTAAATGTTGATGCCTTAGTTAGTTTTGCTCATTTATCAAAACGTGAAACAGCTGCTGACATTATGCAAATCAGGAATGTGGTAGGAAAAGAGTACTCCAAACATCAGGTAAAGAAATTGGCTAAGAAAAATAGCAGGAAGAAAACTTTTCCCGTTCCATCTACTGATCATTTCCATCATGATAAACCTGGAATTATTGACATCAATATGAGAGATTGGAAAGACTATTACCGTCCTTCGACTAGACTTTTTGAAGATTTTTGCAAGGATATTGTAGACAGATATAATTTACATGATAATGTGAAAAAAGATAAAGTTACTAATGTTGAAGAACGGTTCATTAATGTATTGGGAAGAGAAGAATCTGGAAAGGGATTTGTTATCAAGTCTGCAAGTGGTCAAACTTTTGGGTGCAAAATATGCATTGTTGCAAGTGGACATCGTGGAGAAGTGAACTACCCGATAAAACCATTTGAAAATCCACACTTTCCTGAAGGAAGTTGTCATACAACACATTTGTTCAATAAGCAAGTAAACTTCCTTGGCAATGAGCTCATGAACAAGCCAAGAAATTCGAAATCAAGAAGTATTGTCATAGTTGGAGGTGGATTGACTTCGGCTCAATTGGCTCATGTCGCTGCCATTTCTGGGATTGACAAAATATACTTATTGCTTAGAGGACCCATTAAAATTAAGCACTTCGATTTCCACTTGGATTGGGTGACGAAATATAAGAATGTCAAAAAATCTGCTTTCTATATGAAAGATAGCGATGAAGAGAGATGGGAAATGATTCAGGAAGCTAGAGAAGGGGGCTCAATTAATCCCGAATATCATAAGAAAATTCTGGACCATGTGAAGAATGGTAGAATCAATCTCATGAAGTATACTACTATCACCGATTCTGTATGGGATAATGATACCAAGACTTGGAAGTTGGTAATAAAATCAAAATCAGAAACAAGAACAGCAGAAGGTGAAGAATTCTTTGCAATACAGGAACTTGAGGACATCGACTATATCTATTTCGCTACTGGAATTAATGCAAACGTAAAGTCTTTAGATTTCCTTCAACCTGTTATCCAAGACCATGATATTGAATGTGTTCATGGGTTTCCTTGCCTAACAGATAACTTGCAGTGGAACAACGATTTATTGTTGTTTATGGTTGGAAAGAATGCCTCATTGAGAACTGGACCATCGTCAGCAAACCTCGATGGGGCCAGATTGGGTGCTGAAAGAATCGGTTGGTACATTCAGGATTTGCTTTCACTGGGGAAGCTAGAGTGGAAAGCAAGAAATTGTGAGTTTTGTATTAGCGAAACAGTTTCGAATCTCCTGTTAGATTCCAAATTAGATTGGAACTCTGAATCGGAACTGGAACTGGAAACGGACTCTGAAGTTCTTTCTTCGTTTGATACAAGGCTCAAGCTTGCCAGTGGCCAGATGAACTGGTACAGTTTACTTGAAAGTATGTGATAACCATTATATAAAAATAGATAACCTTTACTTAATAATACACTTATAGCTAATATGATACAAGATCCACAGCCTTGTCATCTTCAGACTCTGAATCACTTAATCCCCTGTCGTGTCGACTCCATATGTTACTAATTCTCTTTAAAGCATAGCTTGCACCTCCAGAACCAACTTGACTAGAGTATCTAAAGAATTTCATTAAGATAAATTTACCATCCTCATCCATACAATTCATGCCTGCTACCAACATGGGCCATTGAATCATCATCAACGCACATTTGATAATCAGTCTAGGGGCTTCTGATGTCATTGTCAAAAACGACATAAAAGATATAGTTCTATTTGTAAGAAACTGGACCTGAGGTGAACTGAACGGTTCCTCAAAACATGTGGTAAGGATGGTAATTAATGCAGCCATCATATAACATTGGTGTGTGGTGTCCATCCAACTAATGATCATAGTTGATGAATTCAAGTTTATTACATCGACCAATGGTAAGTTTTTTGCCTCCTTGACATCAAACTCTTCCGGTGTAAGGATGCACTTTTTGTTGATGAACTCTACTTCTGAATACTTGTAAAATTCAGCGAACAACTTAATATACTCAAATGAATTTTTGAACTTGATGTTTTTGCCCTGTTTTCTCTTTCTAGCCAAAACCTTGATCAATTCTCTGAAGAGACCAACACAGTCGTTGTGATATCCGCCCATGATGTTATAGCCATTATCCAACACTATTCCGAGTTCCTTTAATACAGCTGTTTCGTACTCGTTATCCGAGGTTATTAACGAATCTATTTCTTCTTCAGATGTCAAAGTGCCACCTAATTTGGAACTTGTACCTGCTAAAATTTCTAACGTCACAAACCACGACTTACAGAATATTAATACATTGGAATTCTTGAACTTTTTCGCAGATGTTTTCAATAAGATATCCTTGGCGCCTTTAAGGTGAGGTCTCCAATCCTGTTTTGAGTTGGAAGCATTTGCGGCAGTCAATAATAATACAGTCAATAAAACGGATTCGATGTTGGAATTCAAGTTCTCAACTCCTCGCTTAATATCACCGCCATTTTCCAAAGCTGGACCAAGTAATTTTAGACATTTTGCCAAATAACTACAGTAAGCTCCTTCGTCTTCCAGGACATTGTTCTTTTGGAAAGAGAGTTTTGCACCCTGTGCAAGAACAGCTGCCAAGAGAAACGAATCATTGGAAGCACTTCTAAGAATTATATCTCTTGCCGGGTTGAAATATCTCTTGGTAGAGGGATCAAACGAACTGAAAGGAAGAATTATTTGAGAAAAATCGTTGTAGAACTCTTCAAGATACAATTTCTCATGACTCTTTTTCACTTTGATGTAGTCAAAAGGTATATTCCGAGGAATAGCTACATCCTTTTGCTGTGGAGGAGATGTAGGCGTAGATTTGAAAGAGTTGTCAGAGTAATCACCTTCGATTCTGTGGTTGGCGAACTTTTCTTCAAAGTTGAGCTCAAACATGATATTACTGACGATGTTGTTCAAATCTGATGCTAGCAAGTTCAAGTCTTCTTGATCAAAGAACAGAAACATTTCCGGATTTTGGATCGTTTCATCTTGTGCATGGAACTTTTCATGGTGGCTGTTTGTAGGAGTAGTACTAGCAATAGAATTCGGTGACGTGCTAAAGGTATTAGAGAGTGATGAAGAAGACTGATTCTTGATCGAATCCGTTGGGTGAGGTGTTGACATATCATTAAGCAAATTAGCAATCGAAGAAGCGGCATACTTGGGAGTAGTCAAGCTCGTGATTGACTGTGACTGCAGCGACAGCCTACTAGCAAGACGAGACTGTGTTTCATTATGGGTATCTACAGATCGTCGAGTAATCTCTGGAAGAGGATGTGCCTCTTGATGATTATTCTGCAGATCTTTCTCTTTCTCTGACTTAGTCTGACTGGTTGGTGGGTTCTGTTTCTTTTGAGGATTTTCTTTAATTTGTTGATTTTGTTGATTTTGAAGAGTCAAATTTTGTTGGCTTGGATGATGGTAACTTTGATGACCTAATTGTGGAGGTCTTTGTAAATTTGGGCCAGATAGAACGGGTACATTGGATATTTGCTGCGGAGATACCCTGTTGTGAAGATGGAACTGTGGAAGCTGGTGATGCAAAGGAAGCGACTGAAGCATTGGATGGGACAATGGAGGAGGACCTGGATGGTGTATGCTATCGATGGGACGTTGCTGGTTGTTCTGAACTGGTGAGTGTTGGTTCAGTAGAGGAGGAGGCTGGTGTGGCACATGTAAGTTGTGCTGGAGAGTTCTGGGGCTGAGATTTTGGCTGTGAACGGGCACTTGGTGATTCTGTGGGCTATGGTGAATGTTATGTTGATGTATAGAATTCTGACTTATCTGCTGACTGTGCATGGTCTGGCTGAAACTGCGGTTTCGATTCTGTAGACTCTGACTCTGATTTGGGATATGCTTTGGTGAATGTTCTACTTTCGTTTCATTTGGCTGGAGTTGGATATGGCTCTGCGATGGTTTGTTATGCTGAGGAAGCTGCTGCTGCGGTTGGAGATGCTGAGATTGAACAGGTGGATCATAGGCACTTGGTTCACGACTTAACGTCACGGGCAAGCTTGGGGGGCCCGAACCCTGCTTCCTTTTCGATACTCTCAACACTTTTTCACCTACAGCCGGATATGAGCATTCCTTGCGGAGTCGGACGCACTGCCAACAGTACGGTTTCCCTTCATCACACTTGATTTTACGACGTTTACATTCACGACAGCCGCCCTTGGAGTAGACCCGTTTCAGCTTGGGTACGCGGATGCCCAAGTCTAGAATGCCCGACGACATTGGCTGGCTTTACGCTGGGGTTGTAGTTCTAGCAGTGGTGCAAATGGTTGAGAAGCGGAATCAGATTTCGAGAGAAATTGCGTCTACTTAAAAGGCGCCCGTACTGTCGCCTGTTTTGGAGGGTCGGTGTCGAGTTCCGGAAGTGCGTTGTACAAGTTCCGGGGTTTGACAAGGCAAGGGCGCTCAGGAGACGAAAATGCATTCTGTTAATTCGGTTACTGAGGTAGATGTTGTGTGATACAATGGCCCAATCTGTGATTGGGCGAGATACTGCTCTCGCTGATTTTGTATTCCATAATATGCCTATTTACGTAATTAGAAGTCAAGCGTGCATTACTGTCAATGAAGTCTCTCTATTTATCAGGAAACACTTAGCTGTCTGACTTGTGACTTTCGGTCACAGTCTCGGCCGGCCGGATTGGTCTTGGACTTCCGGGTAATTCCGAAATAGCGACCAAGACTCGACCAAACCCGCACCTAGCGTCGGTCGAAAAAAGCCGTCAACCAAATAGGTAAATCCATAAAAAGACAATAGCTGTGAATTTCGGGATTTAATGATTTTCGATTGATTGTCTATCACGATTCACTCCTTTTGCGCCAGACCGTTCTGAGAGCCAGAGACCTTCAGTGTGCTCCAAACTGCAGTAGGGAGTTAGCTTCTGACTGCCAGGTCACGAAGTGACCCTACCATCCCTCGAAATTCACAGATAGTTTACTTTGTTTTCCTATCCCGGCAGTCTGCATTTGAAACGGATTAAACTCGATCAAATTTCATATTCGGGTGCATTGGCGTGTGCGTGCCGAAAACTGATGTGTTCATTTCGTGCGTTTTTCAGCTTGCATATTTATCGTCTGGGACTGTTGCTGATGAGAATATATATCTATATCCTTGCAACACCAACGCCTATCCCATATCAATATTACGAATACCTAGACCAACATTATCTTCACGCCATTTTGTTTTACCGAGTTTTCTTCCAGCGCAGTCAACGAGATGGGTCAGTCGTGTCTTCCTCTATCTTTTTGCCTTAAAAATTTCGCTTTATCAATGCCAAAAAAATATCGATAAATTTTGACATCGTCCTATCAGCCTAACAAATCCGACATGAGACCTCTCCTACTGGGAATTCGCCGCAATTTACAATCGTGGACAATCGACTAATCTGTCTACCGACAACCCCGACCTCCGCGAGCTAAAATCATCCCCCAAACAGCATATGTAATTTTATTTTAGATTGCAGCCGAATTTGAAATTCGTTGAAAAGCTTCGCAGAATCCTCAGTATTTAGAGTTGCTTATCTCGAGACAAGGCTCAGTGCTAACTCCGTTGACTTTGCGTCTCGCAATTCAACTTCATTTTGCAGCCCATAGCCACATCGATTAAATCTAAACATTTTAACCTCTAAGAAATTTGTTGGTATTGTAATTGCTGGGCATTCTCGAATATAACAACAAGAAATATGAAATCATTGTTAAACTTTAGAAATAATAGCATTATAATCTAAACACCTTCCCATATGAATATCCTGTTCAAATCTCTTTCGCATATGCTATTCAATGGAAGCCAGTGATCGACATCAGAAAATAAGCCATATTCGAACCAAAACTGTCCAACGTTTTTCACAGTAACACGGCTCCAAAAATAAGAATTCAACGGGCAACTCTTTTCTTGCTTGACAGTTAGCAAGCATTTGTTAGCTCCTCTTAGGCGCAATTGAAGCTTTTTACTCCTCTTATGGGCAAAGCTTAATTGCAAGTTCCTAGATTACAAATATCCATCTGATCCCAGTAGGAAAGGTTCTCCTGTACCAATGCGCACGAAATTTCACAGGTGTTCTATTTTGTGCATTTGATAATGGATCGGGCGCCTCGCGGTTAACCTTATTTGGATGATCAATAGACCCCGGATTTGTTGCAAGTCGGTCTTGTTTGTCAGGGTTTTATGGATCTCAACAGCTCTATAGCTCTCGACGTTCACAGCCGAACAACGTGGGTGGTTAGATCATTCTAGACACTTGAAGAAATAATTGCGCTCTCAGAGCGAATTATTCCCATCTTCAGGTGTTCTCTTTGGAGTAGCACATGAAATATAACCTCCAGAGATCATCCTAAACTAGCTACGCATTCTTTAGCCTGTAGCTGCGTTGTGCAGGGGGTTGTTAGGTGTAAGTCGATATTCCACAAGAATGCAAAACAAGCAACCCCAATCGACCACAATATGGAGATAAACATTTAAATACTGCTCCGCCAAGTAGCAGTTTCTCTAGCAAGAGGGGTCTAAGTGTGACAGCATACTTTGCCAGTCTACTTTGTATATTCTGTTGCATTCTATTGACTTTTGCTTGTTATATATTGGATGCGCTCTGCGGCGCAAAGTTGTGATTAGGGAAGAAGCGCTTTCCTTCCTGAAGTGGCAAATGCAGACCCAGAAACGCAATTGCATTAACTACCGATGTTGACATTATCATCAGTACAGCATTTCTTTTGAGGCTGGTATGCAACTTAAGGTTATATGAGAATTATAGTTTTTTAAGAAAATTCTGTTAACTCGAAATGGAATTTCCAACGGAAGGAGCTTCCAACCATTTTATTTTATACATTTAACCTACCCGAAACAATGAAGTGCAAAAGACTTCAATATAAAGTAAAAATTATGTAATATATTAATATTCTCAACCACTGACACCCTTATTGGCTCTTCTCTTCTTTTGTTTCGCTTGAATTTCCAGGTCTGCTCCATCAAACACCTCTTCTATAGTTCTCTTCGATGGGGTATCTGCATTCAGGCCCGGAGTAATAACTTCAGGGAGTTCATGTTGATCCTGTTTCTGCGAATGTTGTAAGTCTGTTTGCAGTGGGTCGTTGGTATTATTCAAAAACTCGTTAACATCAAAACTGTCTAAATCGTTCTTGATCTCGTCATTAATTTCGTTAATTGAAGTCTGCTGTTGCTGCTGTTGTGAAGCTAGTTTCTGGATCCAGTCTTGAACTTGCTGAATCAGCTGTCCTTGTTTGTAGATATTTTGCTCTAAACCAGTCATTAAGTCGTTAGCATTATCAGGAGAAGCTGCTCGTAAAAATTGTTGATTCGATGGAGTGCTGGGGCCAACATATGGACTTTGTGGCATTCCATTGTTATTCAACTCAGGGAAGTAATGTCTAGGCGAAGCAACCGCCGGCTCCTGATTAATAATTTGTTGGTATATTCTATTCACATTGTTGGCAGCATCGCCATTTTTCTCGCCATCTCTAGGGGTGTTTCCATAGGATCTGATAATTTCTTCGATCGATCCCGAGTCCGTAGTGGCACTATTTCTATGATCTCTACTGGTAAAACTAGTTGTGGAAGGTTGTCTTGGTGATTTGTAAGTAGAACCAGGAGGAGTACGTCCATGAGCTTGATTTGTGAGCATTAGCATTGGCTTCTGGATCGGAGCATACATTTGTTGAGCGTAGGAATTAGGTGACGGAGGCTGGCCAGGATTGTAGGCAGTCATCTGGCCATCATTGTACTCTGGACCATTGTCCACTTCTAGAATTTTACCAGTATTGTTACCGTAAACAGCAGCTAAGAATTTCAAGATTTTGTCAAGAGTCTGGGCTTGTTGCAGGTGTCTCTCTCTTGTCATGAAATTCTCGTTCCATAATGTCTTGTTATCTTTCCTGACACGGCGTAAATCTTCGCCAATCGCCAATTGGTTCATCTTAATGTTGTCTAACTCATTGAGGATAATCTGGAAATTGACGGCATTGCTGTCGTGTTCACTTTCTTGTGCAACACTTTTATTTCTAATAATGTTATCCAATAAATCCTCTCTATCCCTGATGAAATTTGGATTCTCAAATTGCAACACTTCTTCTGTGCCCTTGTCTCCCTTTGCCAGATTAAATGTTCCACTATTGATATCTTGCACTTTGTGCCATCCATACATGTTCAATTGACGAACAAAGGAAGCAAAATTACTGTGCTTAAAATATTTGGGTAATATGTACTTCATGAATTCTTCTCTATGGAAAACTTGAAAAGTCTTTCCGTCGTCGTTCCAACGGAAATACTCCTGGTTCTCTGGATCGTTAACCATAGACCATATCTTTGTAACAAAGAGTGGTCTAGTTTTGGGACCAGCTGGTTCCTTTTTCTTCTTGGAGTTACTCACAGCATTACTATTATTGATTATAGCTTTTCTCTCATCATTGACAAGTTTACTGGATCCATTCAATGCTAAGGGGTTGATATTAATTCCATTGGGAAGAACTGATTCTGAAAGTGGAGCCATAGGTGGCAAAGGGGCCACAAAGCTCGATTTATTGATGTAGGCAATCTGGTTGTTGGCATGCGGCACAAAGTCTGGTGCTGGTGCAAGCATCGGCGTTAATCCAGTTGGCTCTATAGGGGTGGCTCCAGTATGGAAAGAATGAAAATCGTCATAATTATCGCTATTATTGCTATTATTAAGGTTATTATTGTGGTCGATGTTGCCATTACTATTGATATCGTTTATATTGTGATTATTGTTGTTTATGTTGCTGTTACTGTTGCTATCCTTATTCGAATTGCTTTTTTCTTCGTCTTTTATGTGATAGCTGGCATCCAAGAGTTGTGCTGTGGTAGGAGTTGCTACAAAAGTATCGCTAAACGGATCTCTACTGATCACTTTGATATCTTCATCGTGTTCTCCAGCGCCCGAGTTGAGGAGTTCAACTATAGAATCATGCTTATCCTCGTAGTTAGCCATTGTAGCTTGTTCTTGTACCTAAAATATCAATATCGATATGTGTAGTAGAATTATATGATTTCAGAATTGTATTGCAGAAAAATCTATGAGAGAGTAATGGCTGGGTAGGAATTCGATCAAGGTATAGCGAGTCACGAGGCAATTCTATGTTGACAATAGTTGGTATAGCTGATAGTAAGCTGCGAAATCTTGATATATTTTTTTCACACCTAACAGACTTGATCTTAGCAACTAAATATATGTAAAACGTAGAATCCCGTAGAATTTGCTAGAAGGTTCATCGCTAAAAAGTTGGATAGTGATGTTTGTCACGTGCAGAATCCTTATCCGAAGGAACAGCGATGTCTCACAACCTTTTTCTTTTGGTTGTGAATCACACTACCACGGTATGGCAGTAAGATAAGTCTTTCTATTTCTTCTGAAAAAGAGTTGATCAAGTTGTGCTCCAGGATTTGAGCATTGGTGACATACCGAAAGTGAAAATTCGATTTGCTGTTATGTTTGTTCTCGTAATATTCTTTTTTTAGAGTCACTTTTCTCGTATAATATTGCCCATATAATATTGATCTATTTGACAAAAGGTGGGCTGACTTCCCTGGTTTAGTATTTTCGGCGGAAATTAATATTCCGATGCTGATATGGTGGATCCCCGTAAATCACCTATACAGCTTTGCAAAAAGAAGAGTTGACGGCTATCACTGTCGCCAAACTTAATAACTTCAATTGTGAGTCTCGTTCTTCGTACTTCGCTCTTAGCCGTGGATTCCGATCCCACTACTTCCACTTCCGCTGTCTCCGGATAACCTCGGCAATGGATCTTTTCTCCTTCGTTGATCCGTCTATACCTGATGTAATCATATCGTTATAACTCCACAATTCATTTGCGCGGGATTTGATAATGCTGCAACTCCGAGATTATATGCAGGTGTAGTTTGCAGCTACTTCGACCTAGACATTTCCGAAGCTACTACACAGCAATAAGCTTCATGCTATTCGTGACTTCATTCTTCGTAAAAACTAAACTATAAACAATAATGTAAGAAAGAAATCAGGCGATCTGAATAATTTTAATTACAATTTCAACTCCTCCTTTTCCCAACCTTGGGGTCTTGTAACCTTTAAGCCTCCTTCTGGTTGCGGTTGTTTGAGATCCGGAATTGCCAACCCAAATGGGTTTCTGTCTTTTCTTTGATCTAAGTTAGCCAAGGTGTGGTTGACTTCTCTGTGCTTGGCCTCGTCTGCTCTGATTCTTAAAATCAAGTCCAACATGGATGAGTCCTCGGTCAACTCTGGCCAGTATTGCCATGCAATGGTTGGAATCTTGATGTTTTCAAACTTTGGAAGCTTGCCAGATTGTAATTCATGAACGAAATGTGTGTATGTACTCACGGCCTCTTCTTCAAGGTAACCAACGAATCTGTGACAATATTTGGGGTTGGCCAAGTAGAACAAGAAGAATAAGTTGCAGAACACACCTTGGCCGATGTAGATGATTGTTCTAGTAAACCAACTGGGCTTACCAATTTTGATGAAGGTAAGCAAGTGCATTCTCTCGTTGAATGCTTCATCTAGCAAAGTTTCGATCCAGGCTTTGTCTCTCTTCAACAAACGTAAAGAATGCAAGTGTCTGACGAAGGAAGCGACGGCACCTGGCACGCCAGCAATACTTTCTAAGAATATACATCTGGTTAGCCATTTACCTTCTGTCATCTCGTATCTAGTTCCTTTAAAACCGGATTCCAACTCAGCCTCTGTCTTTGGCTTCTTGTAGCCGGTGACTAAATCAAACGAGCCTCTGACAAGCTCGATGCCTCTGAAGGCCATTCTGTCACCAAAACTGCGAGGAGGACGGTGTTCGTAACCGACCTTCAAACAGTCCTCCTGCGAGAAGGTAGGATGGGGAAATAAGGGATGGGTGATGAACTGTTTGTCGTCATGTTTTCTTATGTCAGTCTCATGGTACACCTTTGTTCTAATGTCAAAAATGCTAGTTGTGTCTGTGGTAGGAGCAGGGCTGGTGGTCCTGTCAGCGAGCGTGCGGTAGAATTGGTGGTGAAGACTTCCACTTCTTGCGGTGTAGGCAATCAGAGGCAATTGAGCTATCTGCAACTTAGCGGCTCTGGTAGTCTGCACAGAAAGCATTGTTGATAGTGTGGATGAGGAAGACGAGGAAGATGAGGAAAGCAATGGAGATGGAAAAGCGTAGGAAATAGTTTATATTTATAGGGAATGCGAGAGTCATAGGAATCGAGGGAAAAAATATTCCGAAGGCCTTATTAATTAAACTATTTTGATTTGAGATTCTGGTTTGCGCAATTATACATTGAGCTCGATTCCGCGGCCATTTTCTTCGAGGCTTGTTCTGATAGCGGGTTGTGGTTGAGGGGCCACAGCAGGCGGATACCCTCCATGGATTGGGAGAGGGAGTTGGCTCGCATCGGTGCCATTCGCATTGGCGAAACCAACGTCGATGCTAGCAGTAGCGTCTGGGTGTCATTGATACATACGGCTGGTAGACGGGTTTAACTATGGACGACGGAGTTTCATCCAAGATGCGCGGGATGCACAGGCCGCATCCGAGTTCGTCCTCTCGACTCGAGAAGTGCACTGGCTTCTGTTCCATCCTGACCAATAGCCGTAGAGCCCAATCCAAACGATGACTTCAGTCCCCAGTTCTCAAAGCCCGTTTGGGAAAGGGTTCCACACTGCGAAGTTTGAGCAGATTGAATTTCCGCGCTGTGCGGAGGTTGTCGGGAGATGCACCGGTTTTGGTTCGTGGATCAAACTGAACAGACAGAAAGCACGTATGCATGACTTCGAAGATTAACCTCCGATTGCAAAAGATTAACGAGGATCAACGGAAGACAGTTCCAGGTTCAAAGCCTCGCATCACTCAGGGAAAAGTGTGGGAGACGGCAGACGTAGAATGGAGGCAGAAATGAGCCAGGATTACGACGACCGCCTGTCAACCAAACTGTTGCTGTTTCCGGAGATGTGATGAATGTCGAAAATGTCCTTATCTGGACAAGAGCTGGCAGGTGAAATTGGAAGATGGGTCAGCCGACCAGAGGCACCTGACCAGAGGCACCTGACGCAAGTGCCGTTTGATAGGAAAGGCTATGGTGGCCCAAGTCTAGACCAGAATGCCGTGGTACACGCGACATACCACAAACACACAACAATCAAGAGTCAACAATAGGCGCAAGAAGCACGACTGGAGGATCAAATATCAAATTCTTCATCCACAAAATCGCCCGACGGCCGCTGGAAAACCGCTCCCTGCGTTTCTGGCCGATGCCAGGGGTGTCTTTAGTCTAGAAGCTAATGCTGCTGTAGATGGTAGAACTGTAGCCTAATCCAGTAGCTGTGTCCAGAAGCCTACGGATCGGTTTCGTTGCCCGAAACGGCACAGTATGGGATCTCGTTCAACCGTCCGTTATGGGACGAGGACTCCTTGACGGACTCGGCTCACTCCCTCACCACCGTCGGTGGAGTTACGGGCAGGTACAGAGTCCGGTAGTACATCCAACATGCTAGTAGTGGTCCATTGTTGAGAGGTTATTGTAGTGCAACCGTAGGTCTGTGTGTAGAATAGTAGTAGAATAGTAGTTTCGGTACTACCGTATTTCTGCAGCCGTCTACCTTCCCATTGTGTGGTTGGCTGGACAAAGATCGAACGTCTCGTCAGGCCAGACCCATCGTTCTTGTCGAAGCTGTAGTGTTTCACCTTGTTCTTGATGCCAGGGAAGAAATTTCCTGTCTGGGCGGGAGGATTTATGCCCTGCAAGCGCACAGAGCCCTACTGGAGATTTGCTTTTTTTCAGTCGTATTGCTGCGTGGTGCCAACGCTGTACATTGTGTTGGCTCCTTCTTATTGCTGAGTCTTTGTCCTTTTTTCACTTCTCAGCTGTTCGTATATATTATTGGTTCAATCGACAATAGTACCACCACTCCGTCCACACATCGTCCTTACGCTTCCTGCCAGGGCTCTCGTACGCATTTCTATCCCCTCTTCTACTTTGCTCTAAACCGCACTGTCATAGCTGTTGTGGTTGCGGATCGCTAAGGGTCCCGCAGAGAATATTTGTATCATTCTCATTTCTGATCAAGTTTTTTTTCTTTGTTGTGTTTACTTCTTCTCCATCTTTCTGCCCTCCCACAACGTTACGCCCACCGCTGTGTACGACAAGCATCGCAGCTGCCACCATATCACCGACACCAACTGCTCCGTCTCCAAAAAATCCCAAACACGTAAAATTTCATATCAATAAACCTCACTGTTCGTCCTCAACCAATTTCATCTCTGACTCCACCAGAAGCCCAACATAACTACGCACAAAATGCCTATGTCCTTGTCCAACTTCACCAGCGACCCGTTCGCCATCACAACCATCTCGTACGGGGTCATATCGTGGATTGTAGCTCTTGCCGGCGCCGCTGCCTCCACCCAGTCCAAGTTCCCCCGTTTCTCATGGTGGGGGATCGTCTACCAGATCCTCATCATCGTCGTGGTGTTCTTCTTGTACTTG
This sequence comes from Scheffersomyces titani, assembly GCA_030565185.1. NCBI lineage: Eukaryota > Fungi > Ascomycota > Pichiomycetes > Serinales > Debaryomycetaceae > Scheffersomyces > Scheffersomyces titani. The sequence goes on along the minus strand of JAJMBD010000004.1, from coordinate 28,280 downwards.
AACAACAACATCGAGCTCTATAAGTTCACCTTGGTCGGCTTGGTCTCGGTGGCCTTTGTTTACACCACCAATACCATCAACCAGGTCATCTACAACTCCGACAGCTCCGGCAATTTGGCCTGCGCTGCTGGTTGTATCTTGTTGTCGATCCTCAACTTGATCTGGATCTTGTACTTTGGCGGCCATCCCGAATCGCCCACTAACCAGTTCATCGACTCGTTTTCCCTCAAATCTCACAACCATAACCACGGCCATATCTCTTCGTCTCGTGGTGCAAACAGATTAGAGGAAACTGAGGAAGAAGATGAAGAATACAGAAAGTACGTCAACCCTGTCATGCCTCGTTCTCAAACCAACGCCCAATTCGAGGGAAACAACGTCAGGCAGTCTCAGTTGACCACTAACAAGTACGTGTCGTCGTCTCAACTCAACGGCTTGGAAAACTTCTCCAGCTCAGACGTCAGACAATCAAGACAATCAAGAGACTTGACCAATAACAATATCACAAGCACTAACCCCGTCAAGAACGGCGTGTTCAGTGATCAGGTTTCAAACCACGTAGGAATAACCTTCAGATACAAAGCGAGAGCACAGTACAGCTACGATGCCAACCCAGACGACATAAACGAGATCTCCTTCGTCAAGGACGAGATATTGGAGGTCGATGACATAGACGGCAAGTGGTGGCAAGCCAGAAGATCCAACGGCCAGGTCGGGATCTGTCCATCCAACTACGTGAAATTGTTGGATCAGTAGAAAGTTCAATCTCTTGTATTTTGTGACAAACTTTTCACCCCCTGTATCTTTAGCTTCAAGCTCCGTGCTTACGTTCATTTTATTTATTTCTATTCAGACTTATAAATGTATATCCGTTTTGTAATCATATAACTTGATATTCTACTAGTTCTATTAATTCGTCGTCTACAATCTGTAGGTCTACAACTTGGAGTCTGTGTCAAATACGACAACAGGATCCCAGTTAGGGTTGATAAATCTCTGGACTCCCTTGACCTTGTGGATACTGTCAATAACCTGGCCGTCTTCATCGCTCAAGTAGATAACCTCAAAGTTACTTTTGATTCTTGATTCAGTTACAGACTTGGGCAAAACTACAGTGCCTCTCCAGAGAGCCCACGAGATCAAAATGGTTGCGGGGGAGACTCCGTTCTTTTCGGCGATCTTGACTAAAGCCTCATCCTTGAAGAGAGGAGAGTCGGTAGATCCCAATGGAGAGTATGCTTCCAAGACAATTCCCTTCTTCTTGGTGTACTCCAACAACTGCTGTTGGGGTAAATATGGGTGCAATTCGACCTGGTTGACTACTGGTATAATCTTGGTGGTTGGAGCATTCAAAAGCTTCTCCAAGTTGGTCACAGAGAAGTTTGAGACTCCAATAGACTTTGTCTTTCCCGAGGCCACCAAAGGCTGAAGTAACTCGTAAGTCTTTACAAAACTCCAGTCAGTGACTATGTCACGTTTTCCGTTGGGCAAGGTAGGGAACTTGGGATTGTTACCATTAGGATTCAAGAACACCGGCCAATGGATCAAGTACAAATCTACATAATCCAATCCCAAGTTGGCCAATGATTGGTCAAGAGCAGCTTCAGGGTCATCATGTTTGGTACACCACAACTTTGTAGTGATGTACAATTCTTCACGAGGAACACCGGAGTCCTTGATAGCTCTACCTATGACATCTTCATTGCCGTAGGCAGCAGCTGTATCGATGTGTCTGTAGCCGTGTTTCAAGGCTGCCAACACTGCGTTGTATACCTCATCATTGGTTGACTGCCATGTTCCAAGACCTACTCCTGGAATGGAAGTTCCGTCGTTAAGTTGAAAAACTTTGGTGGCTCTAAACGAATAATTAGTACAAAAAAGCGAGAAATTTCCGAGCTGTGGTTCACTATGGTACTTACTTCGTAGCTGGCATTATAATAATAGGAGATGTGAGATTTCAGTTTGCACTTAGTGAATGGGCAATAGAGGTCGTGAAAGAAGGTTATTCTCCTTCTTTTATACTGCTTCCATACGCCGCCCACAATGTACGCCGGTAGGATCTCGGAGAAACATCGTTCCGCATTATGCAAGTTATCCACCGCTGACGTCAAACCGTTATGTTAACATTAGTGGGGGAACCACCGCATTGAGCTCCAGCAGAGTAATCACATGGTTATTGGCGTTGTGATAAACCTATTGTGCCTACCTAATACAATTTTCCTAATTGCAATTGCCAGAAGGCAACCATAGTTGTTTGGCCGTAGATTTGCAATCGTATGTACTAGCACAATATTGCAATCAATTCGCACGCCACAATGAAATGGAGGAACAACTCGAACTCTGAACATTAAAGGTGACTGATAAATCTTTTCCAGGTTGAAGTGGAGTAACATCGTTATTTGCTTATTATTCTCTGAAATAGATATGTTTTCTTAAAGGTTTTCTTCAGTATTGCATATTTTTTACCGCTTGTAAATTAATTCAATCTGCCACAAAATTATCTACTAAACTTACTTTATGATCTAACGAAATCTAGAAAATACTGTTTAAGATATATAATTTTATTGCTTCCTTTTAATCACTATTGGTTACAACTCATGATCTTTCTAATAGTGTAGGATTGACGATTGCAAAATCGGAGTTATTTTCTTGGATCCCAAGGTGCATTGAAAAATGCGATTCTTATATCTAAGAACTTCGTTTCTTCGCCTACTGGATTTCACTCCATTTCTCTCCGCTATGGCAACTTGTTTGAATCACTCCTTGATAAGAACAAGTGGGATATTGTCACTGCGAGCCATTCCTCGAATTTCTTTGCATCATGCCTCATTTTCGTCTGCTTCAATTGCATCTAGCAAATCCTACGCCCATATCGACTCTCTGTATCTTGGAGACTCTTTGGCAGTGGACGGTTCTATAGAGACAGTCGATTTGAAATTCGACAAACACTCTCCACGACAAGAACCTGTCATTTTCAAGTCGCCTTTGATATTTTTGCATGGCCTATTCGGTTCTAGATCAAACAATAGAACCGTTGCCAAACAGCTAGCTGAGACTTTAGATAGAGATGTCTATTGTCTTGACTTGCGTAACTTCGGCGAATCTCCTCATATCAACAGATTAGACTATCCTTCATTAGCTGCAGATGTAGAAAAGTTCATTGTAGATCAGAAATTTTCTGCCAAACCGATCTTGGTGGGCCATTCTCTTGGAGCCAAGACTTCCATGGCCGTTGCACTTCGTCGTCAAGATTTGCCCAAGATGATAGTAGCGGTAGATAATTCACCAGTGATGGTTTCTGGTAACGATTCTACTGGTTCGTTTGGTAAATATGTCAACCAACTCAGACTTGGTTTGGAAAAGTACAAGTACACCGATATTAAGGATCTTGACAAGCTTTTGGCCCAAGTCGAATCCAATCAGACCGTACGTCAATTCTTGCTTACGAATGTGAAAAGAGGAAGAAAAGAAGACGTAATCACTTCCAAGGTTCCTCTCGATGTCATTGGCAAAGCAATTACTGCTGGAAACATTGCCAGCTGGCCCTATGATCTGAATATCGTCAGATGGACTAGCGGACCTGCTTTGTTTGTTAGAGGCACCAACTCGCCATACGTTCCGGACGAAGTCATTCCCGATATCGGAAAGTATTTCCCTGACTTCGAGGTTAGAGATGTAGAGGCTGGCCATTGGTTGATCAGCGAGAATCCGAAAGAATTCATGGAAGTGTTGGTTGAATTCATAGAGAGAAAGGAAGACGAAGAAGTATAATATAGATATATAAAACTAGATAGTCATGGTTCTAATAAATCGTATATATTCTATAAGTCGCTTACCTTAGCGTTTCCTTTGCCTACAAAGTCATCGTAGATATCAAATCTTCTCTGATAATGGACAGGGATACCTTCTCTGGCCTTTGGAATAAGGTCTTTGTCTAACTCAGCAAATACAATTTCTTCACCTTCGCCAGCTTCAGCAATGACTTTTCCATAAGGATCTACTACCAAAGAATGTCCGTAGGCTTGATACCCTCCACCTTCTACGTCTCTCGCAGGACTGCATAACACAGTGTACAACTCGTTGTCTACAGCTCTGGATCTAGCAAGCAAATGCCAGTGTAAAGGACCGGTGGTAGTGTTAAAGGCACCTGGGTAAAACATGGCAAACGAATTATGAGGACTACGAGATGCGATTTGAGCCAATTCAGGAAACCGGATATCGTAGCAAATTCCCAAGCCTACGTTACCGAAATCACCTAACTTAAAAACAGTAGCCTTGTCTCCTCCTGTTAAAGTAACGGATTCTTGAAAGGTGATTCCTCCCGGAATATCGATGTCAAACAAATGGGCCTTACGATGTTTGGCAATAATATCTCCACTTGGCGAAAATGTTAAAGAAGTGTTGAAAATCTTGTTGCCAGCTTCGGGGTCTAATTCCGGAATCGATCCTCCAATAATGTACACCTTGTGCTTCTTAGCCAACTCAGACAACACAGAAGTAGTCTCACCAGATGGAATCAATTCAGCGTAGTTTCTGAATTGGTCCACGGCATATGGCGAGTTAAAACACTCTGGTAACATTACCAAGTCTAATGTCCCAATGGTAGACGTAGCAATGGCATCATCTATGAATTTCGTCACTTTAGCCAAGTTAGCACTCTTATCAGCTCCAGCTTTCAATTGGATAAGTGCGACTTTCAAGGACTTGGATAAAGGCGACTTTAATACTGGAGAAACAGTCATGTTGTACTTCGTCTATATGCTAGAATCGAGTCAGAATCAGAATCACTTTCGAATCTTTGAATGAACTAAAACGTTGGTGCTTCTAATAGAAATAGAGTGTTCCTTTTAGTAATAATTCCACTACCGAGAGAGCCACAGTGCGACCTCCAAATTCCTGAGTATTCCTCTACCATTTATTTAGAGTCAATGAATTTTTAACAGTTCCCAATTATCTATTAGTCTATAAAAGTAAAATAATTTGCCATGGATGAATATATAATGTGTAAGCGTGCAAGTACTTTCGGACATTACCTGAGCGGTTTCTCAGAGACAAACTCTTGCTTTGATTCCTTTCTTCTCTGTGCAATTTGAGTGTATACGAAAGAGAAAGCAATCAATACTGCTAATCCAGCCAATCCGTACCCCATTTGGAAGGCCCGTCTCATACCGTAGATAGTAGTTTCTAGTGAAGGTTCCATATTCTTGGTCAGGTAGTATTCGACAGTACCAGCGATACCCAAACCAAGAGAAATGGAGTAGTTAACAAATGTAGAAACCAAAGAACCCGCCATCCCCTGTTGCGCAGCTGGCAAGGCGCCACTGAGAATGATACATGCCGCTGGGAAAGACATGTCCATACCGAATGGCTCTATAATTAGACTGACAAACTTCTGAGACCAGTAAATTTGGCCAACAGGTCTGCTGCCCATCAATAGGATTCCAGTGAAGAAGGCAAGCATGGAAATAAGCAAGATGAAGGACGAAGGAATTCTGTGTATCAAAAATGCTGTAGAAAGAGCTGCAATGAAGCCTGGAAAAACTACGACTACAGTCTTCGTAACGGAAAGAATTGGAGAATCACCATCAACGAGCATTGACCATCTGAAGAAGTAGAACAACCAAATACCGAAAGTAGACCATCCAGCTGCAATACAACATAAAACTGCACCAGTTTCACCCTTCAATACTTCTTGAGGAATTAATGGAACTCTAACTCTCTTCTCTATAAAGAAGAATCCAATAATACAGATGAAACCAACAATTAATAACACATAGACATATGGCTTGTCCCAGCCAACTACAGGGCCCTGGTTCCAGGCAAAATTGATCAACACCATACCACAAACTCCTGCAGCAGTACCGTAGAAATCAAATGTACCGCCTGACTTGGTACCAATGTTGTAAGGAATAATGAAGTAAGCACATATGGCAATAAAGAAACTGAAGATCCCACAGACCCAGAAAGTCCAGGGCCACCATGAGAACTGGGCAAAGATGGCACTGAATATGGCTCCCAAAGTGAAACCACTAGGAGCCACAGCACCGAACAAACACATACAGATTGATTTTCTGAATGTGTTAGGGTAAAAACTACTGATCAAAGCTTGGGAGTTGGGCATCATGATGGCGGGGCCAATTCCTTGCAAGGCTCTCATGATGTTGAACAATATACTAGACGAGGCAAATCCAGCAAACCCAGTAGCCAACGAAAATAGGGCAAACCAAAGGTATCCTATGATGTATAATGTCTTGTAACCATACATGTCACCAAGTCTGCCGGAGACAAGAATAAATGTCCCTACGGTTAACGAAAAGGAAGCAGAAAACCAGGAAATCTCACCAGGGCTGTCACTTACTCCAAAAGTGGATGCAATATGATCAGCAGAAACCATAGTTTGTGACACAGAAGCCTGGGTAAGTAATTGGGACAAACACATAAGAATCATGAACCCGATTTCCCTTAACAATGAGATATTTTGGTAGTTGGGTTCGGCCAGCAAAGTTCTGATATGATCGATTTCAATTTGGTTTTCAGTTTCTGGAACATTGACCGTGTTTCTAAGTGCACTTCCTTCTTCTTCTAAATCCATTTCTACATTTTGCAACACCTCTTTAGACATGCGGCTGTCCACAAGATTTACTGTAACAGCACTCAAGGTGGACAGATTATCTGATAGCATTAGGTGTAGAAAGTACAGATAATTCTTGAAGGAAACAAGGCAAAATGTCTTTGAATGTAGAGCGCGTATAAAGTCTTAAATAAGTTCAACTACATGCTGCAGTAGATGAAAAAAGCTTGGACATCGAATGAATGGATCAAATTCCTGTTAGTAATTATTGAGTAAGTTCCAAGTTGCCCTTTTTGTACTCGAATATGGAAGAATCTGCGATCCGATGGTTCCGGTCCGCATGGGTGCATTTTCCGAAACTGGATTCCTTTCAGTTTGGGAATTTGAATGCGGGCTCTTCAAACTATTTTGGAACGCCTAGAATTAGAACTAATTCATGTTGTTACTATAAGGTTCTATCCCCTACAGGAGAATAATAGCAGAATTCAGTTATATATTGATAGTATATTGTATGGTATTGATAAGGCGATGGAAAATCACTCTGCCGGGTCTCGTACAGGGAAAATTCAACCAGATCAATATCCTATTTAGAACTGCTGTGTAATTTCACTTTCCATAATAAAATGCTGCAAACAAAATGGAAGGGCTTGTAGATTATATTATATTATATATTATTGGACTAGCTTCTTTATTGTAACTATACTATTACCAGTCCTTCCGTGTACTTGGTTGTTTCTTTCAACCACTTCAAGTGAGGAATAAACACATCCTTACATCTGTTGATGTTGTGCTCTTCGTCGTCATCTACATAAGCAAGGTAGTCGCCCATGTATTCTTCGGACAGATCGATATCTTCTCCATCCACAGCCTTCGATGACTGTGAATCGTAGTAGTTTGGACAAATAGCCTGAGTAAAAAATTGCAAAACGCGCAAATCAAAATCGTAGCCAACGTTCTCGTAGATCGACTCGTACATTCTAATATGGTTACCGCTTTCACGATAAACCAAGTCGTGGTTATCAACAAGCCAGTTAGGATAGTATTTTGGATATGACAAATGCATGAAGACGATATCGATCTTGTCGATCGACTTATCCTGCGATTGGATAGGATCGTAGTGTGCCAATGCCTTCGAAGTAAATTTATTGTCAGATTGTGAAACATAACCAGTCCATTGAAATTGTTTCAACGTCTGGAAATATGGCTGCTGCATGGCAGTCGCTGCAGCAATGAACGTCTCTTTATCACCTTCTCCTGCTGAACCTTGTGTCAACAAGGGGTAGTAGTAGTGTGGTCCATAAACATTGTAGTATAAGCACAATAGTAATGTCTTAAGATGAGATGTTCTGTTAATCAAAAGCATACCAGTTTCCGAAGTTGGATCCGGAAGTGCTCCTTCGAAATCGTGGTACCACGAATCTTTGAAAGTATACTCCGACAATGGCTTCAATGGCACCCCTTCTTTTTCGGCCCGTTTCTTGTCGTAATTCGAGTATCTGAGCTTGTTTTCCTTAACCTTGATTCCGGCAATTTCGTAGAATTCAGGATTAGTCGTTCTGGCCCATGCATCAGGCCACAAGATCAATCCTTTCTCTTGGAACAATTCTGAGTCAAAGAGATAATCCATATTTCTAGTAGGGAAGTTATCTGAATCAATATACATTACACTTTCGAACAGGGAGCTCAAAAGAGCCAACATCTTGTACTGGTAGCCTCCAAGATTGAATGATTTCTTGAGATTACCAGCCAATTTCGTATCAAATACGTTACATCTGGCATTGTACTTAGGCAAAATCGTCTCACAGAAAGCCTTTTCGTACTCCAATTTGCTTGGAATGAACAACTCGATCGGTTTTTTAGCTCCGGTGGCTCTGATTTGTCTGATTACAAGATATGACAAGAAACTGTACTTACCACCTCCTACCAACACATAGCCAGAAGTACCGACGTAGTCATCCCATTCGGTATCTGTCTTCAAGACGCTACCAAATGTGTCCAAGCCGTAGACGTCCAATAACTTCTTTATCTGGACGTTGACGTAGTTCTCGTGCGATTTGTGCAACCTATCTTTCATGTTATCTGAGATGTCCAACACGTTTTCCAAGTACTCCTTGGAAAACAAGAACGAGTCGTGATTGGAAAACAACTCCTTCGCTTTGCCACCTTCCTTGTATTTGTCCTTCAACGATTCTCCGCCAATGGCATAACTCTCCATGTTGTAGAAGAAAGCAGTGTAGTCTCTGATGGATCTGATGATCGAGTCAGCAGAGAGCTTCCCACTTGCTACGACTTCGTCTGGATCAAACCCGTGGATCTCGGGTTTCTTTTGGGCCTTTTCAATTGCTGCAGCATCTATAGGATACCCATGAGGTATAGGTTCTATTGGAGCGACTCCCGTGTCGGTTGGTAAGTTTGGGTTGTTCTGCGACTTTCCACCACCGCCCAACTGGAGCAAGAGAAATAGTATCACTATGGCCGCCACAACCTTCACCCGTTGTTTAATGAGAATCCTCAATATTGACATAGCTGCTTATATGTATTGATAAATGCTAAGTGTGGATTGAATGAAAACAATTGTGCAAAATTGAACTAAATAGTCTTGCATGAAACTGTAGACTGAAAATTAAATTCAGACCTACACGTAATCTTTGGCCATCTTTGATTGCAGTGTAGATGTCGCGTGTCTCAGGTACAGAGACGTGAATCTTGGTGTTTGTGTATGGTAAGCGATTCTAACGTGAATGCGAAGGAGAGTAAGGAAGAACTAGATGTTGTGCATGTTTATATGGTCAATAGAAGCGTAGTTAAGGAACGAAGAGTAGATGAACAGATCCATTGGTATATTGCGAAAGAAAGTAATAGTTCCAATTGAAATCAAAATATTAATCACTACATTCTCAAGCATAGATTGACATCCAAAGTTGTTATAAAAGCTATATCCAGATAGAGAGGTACAGATAGTATAGGTATGACGTTTTCCATAGATCAGAAACTGACCAACCCTTTACAGATAAAACTATTCGGAAAATCCATCCAGCACTCCATGGCTCCGTTGCTTCTCAACTTCGTATTCTCCAAGTTAGGATTCAACTGGAAATATGGCTTGTTGGACAGCAGCGATATTCCAGAGTTCCAGCGGTTCTTGTACTCACAAAGCTGTGCTGGTGCAGCTATCACCATGCCTAACAAGGTCAGGATGTTCGACAAGGTTGATACAGTGGACGAATCTGCCAGAATAGTGGGAGCTATCAACACAATTTATTTGCGAAACGACGACGATGGCAACACATTATATATTGGTACTAATACAGATACAATTGGCATCAGAGATTCTTTCCTATTTAATGCCAAAGACATTGTATCCACATCGAAGGAACAATCCAAACCAGGCTTGGTGTATGGTGGCGGAGGGGCATGCCGTTCTGCAGTCTATGTTTTGCACGAATATCTCCATTGCTCCACTATATATATAGTAAACCGGTTTGCACTGGAAGTGGAAGCGGTACGTGCATCAATGCTTCTGGCAGGCTTCCAAGGCAAGATTCGCCATATCGAGAATCCAGAACAGGCACAAACTGTGGAATTTCCATTGCTTGTAGTTAGTACGGTGCCGGATGTTGCACCCACAAGTGAGGAAGAGCTTTTGGCAAGAAAAACATTGCAAGTTTTTCTAGACTCGGAGACAAAGGGAACGGTTCTTGAGATGTGCTACCATCCGAAGCCAGCCACAAGACTCTTCAAGGAGTTTAAAGCTTGTGGCTGGAATGTGATTACAGGTGTTGAAGCCATGATCTACCAGGGTCTTGCCCAGCTGGAGTTGTGGTCAGGGTGTAGTCTTCCGGAAAGTGATCTTAAGGAGACTATAGAGTATATCTACAACATAATAGAAGTAGAATAGTTAGGCTAATTGTATCGTTCTCAAACAATTGTCTCTGTAGTGTATTGTTTTAGACTAACACCTTAACCTTATACTAAATGATACTAAATTTACTCCATACAATATCGTTCTGATTTCTTTATTGGATCAGGTTGTTACCTTAATCTTAAGTCCTTTCGCAGCAATTACCCCGTGTTTCGGAACTGCACTAAACACCTATTTTTTCAGTCCTGGCCAGAAGCCATGTCTATAATCAATACTTGATCTTCTTACAAAAAAAAAGTTTCCATTCAATGCTTAGGAACCTTCTGCATAGTCTTGGAAGTCGGTCAAAATCGTTCAGAGGATTGTACACCATGAGTAAATTGTCGGAATTGCCAAAAACTTCGTCTTTCTCCAACACTATTGAACCTGATGGGAAAGTCTCCTCTCCTGAAGTTGCGGCGAAAAATGAAGATGGCATAATCAATAAACCTAGAATCCTTGCTTCAGGAGGTTTTTCCTACTCGTTGCCTGAGTTGAGAAAAGAGTACCGATTCTTAACTGCCAACGAATTAGCCTTAAACGATCTTGGACTTGATCCACTCCAAGTCAACGATAAAGAGTTCCAGGAATTAGTCAGCGGAGAGTTCTACTTAATGTACAAAGATACATTTCAAGATAAAGGATATCCTTTTCCATATTCACAGGCATATGCTGGCTGGCAGTTTGGCCAATTTGCCGGTCAGTTGGGTGATGGGAGAGTAGTAAACCTCTTCGAGGTGCCCAAAGTGAAAAAAGATTCAAAAAATAGACACAAGTACGAAATGCAATTGAAAGGTTCTGGCAAGACTCCATTCTCAAGATTTGCTGATGGGAAGGCGGTGCTCAGATCCTCTATTCGTGAGTATATAATTTCTGAACACTTGAATGCGATTGGAATCCCTACAACTAGAGCCTTGTCGCTCACATATCTTCCTGCTACTTATGCTCAGAGACATGCTGCGGAGAAATGTGCCATTGTTTCTAGATTTGCCGAGCTGTGGATCAGATTGGGAACATTTGATCTTTATAGATGGAGAGGTGATAGAAATGGTATCAGAAAGTTGAGTAATTATGTCATCGACGAGCTCTTCACTGTAGATGGTGCTAAATTTGCCCATTTTGAAAATCTTCTCAAGAAGAAGTCTAACTTCTTTGATAACACCATTGAATCACTTGGTGAACTAACCGACTACGATAAGATGTATTACGAAACAATCGTGAGAAATGCGAATACTACGGCTCTTACGCAGACCTATGGTTTCTTGAATGGAGTATTGAACACTGATAATACTTCTGTTCTTGGTTTGACTATGGACTTCGGGCCCTTCTCAATTATGGATAAGTACAGTCCAACGTATACTCCCAATTCAGAAGACCACGAACAGAGATATGGATACCGTAATACACCTACGGCGATTTGGTGGAACTTAACTAGATTAGGAGAGGACTTGGCTGAATTGATAGGTGCGGGTTCTAAGTTGTTGTCTAACCCCAAATTTGAAAGCGGAGAAATAGATAAGGATTGGGAAGACGCCATTATCAAGAGAGCAACTAAGATTATAGAAATAGGAGGAGAAATTTACCAATATGCATTTACTAAGAAATATGTGGAAGCTTTCTTCGCCCGTTTAGGATTGTCATCCAAGATTATAGACTATGCTAATATTGATAAGCACAACAATGAGTTAATTGCACCTTTACTTGAAGTGCTTTACAAAGTCAAGTGTGACTACAATAAGTTTTTCTTGATATTGCAGGAACAGAAATATGATGCGGAGATCTATAATCCCGAAGCTATTGCTGAGAATATCTTGGCTCCTTCCTATGACGAGAATGATAACAGATACTCTAAAAAAGAGTTGATTGATGAAATTAGTAGTTGGTTGGGGGTATACCATGCACATCTAGAAGAATCCCTGGCAATAGATCCTACCTTCACCCGTTTGGAAAGTAAGCAGTATAATCCTGTATTTTTGCCCCGTAACTGGATTCTCGATCAGGTTATCGCCCATGTTCAAGACTCGGGAGCATACGACTTGTCTTACTTGAATAAGCTAGAGAAGATGAGTTTTTACCCATTCGATTCTTCGAAATGGGGAGACGATTTGAAAGAATTGGAACAATCGTGGTTGCTACAAGGAGACAAAGGAGAAGATTACTCCATGTTGCAATGCAGTTGTGCCAGTTAGAATACATTCACTATATATTATATATGGATTATATATGATTTTCCATCGTGCATTAGACTCTATATAGGAGTTATCATTACCAGAATGATTCTTGATCTACTTCTGAATCACAATCGGGATCTTTATCCTAACAAGTTCTTTGTTGCTCAACACCAACAATACTTTAATCTGGTACATTCTGGCCATGTAGCAAGATTGAAATGATGGAACCAAACAGTATTTGTCATAAGCTTTGGAATCGACTGGTTCTTTCACACCCTTCAATGAAGCAGATGCCAAATTAATCTCAATCTCAAAACTCTTCTTGAACCCATTCGTCTTGATATCATGTTTCCAAGGAATTTCTGAGAGAGACTTTGGATTGGCTTCCACAGCTTTTCCATCTTGTATCACCTTCAAGTCCGGAATGCTTAAGTTGATAGATTTCTCTCTTAATTGACAAAGCGACTTGATATCGTTCACTAATTGGAGATCTACCTTGAAGTTTTCAGAACCCAAAGTTTTGATTAGGCCGTACAATTCTACAGATTGTTCCTGAATTGGCTGGACAATGTTCTTAGTTAAATTGTCGGTGTCAATTACGGACATCTTCTCCAATGTATTTGGAGTCTGTGGGCTGTTGTAAATTGCGTCATGGTCAAATTCAAATGGAATTGGGTATTTTTCAGTTTGAACTGTAATTGCAGCTAAATCTACTACTATCGCTCTTATTTCAGGCAATTTTTTTGGGTCAATGGCACTAAGACTAGGCAAAATAACCGAAAAATCAAGAGGAATCTTCATGCGCCAGGTGTCTGCGAGCTCTTGACTGACTTCATTGGCACATCTGAACTTTAAGGGCAGGATGTAGTCGATGGAATGAGTCACCTTTGGAGTTGACAAACTCAACGTTCCAATGATTTTGGTACCGCCGGCAAACGATTTCTTTGTCAATGGAGCTAACACTTCGTAATTCTCCTTAACCTGATTCTGTGGGAATTTGACGTCTCTAGGAAGAGCACGATATTGTTGTCTACATTTAGCCAACTCCAATTCACTGTCTGAAATCTTCTTGGAAATATCGACTGATCCATCATAGTCTCCATTTTCGATGGTCTTGAGTAGTTCTCGGCCCAACTCGATTTTCTCTTTGACCCTGTTGTAGAAACTCTCTCTAATGATCTTTATTTCCAACTTCTTCATCTTCATTTCGTTTTCTGTCATTCTAATGGACTTTTTGACAATTCGCATGAGACCAGCTTTTTCTTTTAAGATCATATATTCATCACCGGTGGCGTTAATAATCTTGGTGCTTCGCTGATTTTCAAATGTCTTGTCGACATCGTACTTGGATTTTCTACCAATGAATCTGGCCAAAACTCCATAGGCAACCGAGGTTTCAATCATGGAGAAATCTTTAATCTTTTCAGAAGGAGTATCAGATTGGAAAATTTGGTACCGGGACATTCCCATAGAGGGGGGTAATTCTACATGTGTGCTTAGGTTGTGGTCATTACATTCTGAGTCTAGTAAGTTGTTGGGAATTTTGAAAGTGAAAAATCTCTTGTATTTACGATCTGGTCTGATGAGCTTGTCAGGACCGAACGACAAATGAGTTCCATCGCTGGAATCGTAGAGATCAGGGCAAGTGAATGGGTTATAGAAGTCAGTTATTAATCTGTTAATGTGGCCATCGTTAAACGAGGCACTGAAATCGAACATTTCCAAGAACTTCTTGACTCGGACTGGTTCCTTGTCTTCCCTATTCTGAATATTTGAGATGATAATGTTTCCTTCAAATAGCACATAGAACATTTCGAAAGGAATGGGTTTTTCGGCTTTGGACTTTATAATAACATATCCATTAATAAAGTCACCCTGGGCGTATTCGCATAGCAGAGGATCGATTTCCACGGGTTCCTTGCCAACTTCTACGATATCCTTGGTGAAATGAATACTCATTTCAACGGCCAGAGCTATCTTGTTATCAGATTGGGACAAATTTGGTAAGGTATGAACATTATCTAAAATCGTTTCCTGCCAGGAGTGACCTTCGGCAACGATAAATCCACCATTGAGAGTCGAGTCACTGTTGCTTCTGGTGGAGGCAGTCGAGTTTCCAGGGCGGGACATAATCGAAGTCATAGGGGAGTCACTGGATCTGGTAGAAGCGATGGAGGGTGTAGACGAGTTCTGGTAGGCTGGAGGCTGGATGCTTTCATCTTCGGTCAAGTTCAACTGCTTGGAGACGGTGTTCGTATACATCTGGTACGATGGAAGAATCGACCACAAGGGGTCCATGCCCTCTGTGTTTTGGGTCTCGGTGTTTATGTCTTTATTCTGATCTTTGGACATTTGTAATTAGAATTGTACGACAAAGATAATGATACGTTAGTGTGGCAAAATTGAATAGATGTACAAATATTATGTGCTGTTTGGAGTAATGATTACTTGTGAAATGTACAATTATAAGTATGATTACTTGTATGCTAGTATGGACAGGGAGTCTAGGATTATGAATAAAACAGGTGCCAATGAATATTAATATCTACCGAGAAGTTACAGGATTATCAAATAATAGATCGAAAACATATTGCAGTTCTCCAGATCTCTCACTCTTTATAAAAGAACCTTAAAATAAAGAACGAGTCAACGAGTCACAATTAGAGTTTGTGAGATGTTGTTAATGACTAATTAGGCACAGCGATATGTGGATCCACTACCGGGTGCTTGCTACCGACTGAACCTTACTACAGGCGGGTCAGGTGAATTTGCTAATTAAGGGCAATTAATAATCGAACCAAGTTAAGGAATTTTCTCGTAATTGCTGCGACTGCGAAAAGATGACAAATTATTCGGTGCTACAAGAAGAAGTCGTCAGAACTTCGGGTGCACCAGCCCAAAATGTTGGTTGCGAGCCGCAGTTTGTGATTGGCTGGTCCTGGTGCTACTCCGATAGCAGAGCTGGATACGGAACAGTGTAGCCAAGACTAGGTCATGGAGTTGAAGTGATTTTGTTAGCATTTTCATTTCTGGGTTAACGGGGAAATTGAGAGCAAGAATGTACATAATGCAAGTGACTCTACAGGACTAGCGCCGATGAGTCGAAACCTAAATTAGAAGTACCAAGGTCAAGAAATAAGTCGGACCGGGATCGGACTCCCCGCTATTACCATTTAGGATTGCGTCCTCCAAGTGGAATTCTACACGATCTTCTGTTGAGGTAGAATTGTATATTATAATTAGTTCAATATGACTCAGAGAGCCAAAAAGTTCTGTGCGCTTCCATGGTAGTGCACAGAACCGATGGGAGCGGAACTTGCCTGATTAAATCAAGGAATATGCACAAATCCGTATTCAATTTGCATACAGCCGCATCGGCTACTGGCTGCAACTTCATATTGCGAATCAATGTAATTTCCATCATTCCACAATAATGGCATATGATTCAAACACCGTCAACCGCAGGATAAGCCGCTTATGTCTGGGCAGTGGGTTATCAGCAGTCAATCATAACTGCTTAGTGGGTTTTCACGTGTAGGTGTATTCGTCTAACATATATACGACGGTGATGTCTTGAACCACTGGTTGCATTACACTCACATGCGCCCTATTGCAGCATGCTACAAATGCTAATGATTAACCCGATGTGCCACCCCATTATTTTTGGTGACTACCCATATTTTACCTAATTACTTCTATATACCCAAAAAAACAATTAAAATAACTTTAAAGAAACGAACTTTTTAGCTGTTCTCCACAATCACTGGTACCTTGATGTAAACGTACTGCTCGTGGTGGTAGCTGAATTCCAAGCAGATTCGCACGTAGTATAGCCTGGCGAAGTGGCAAGCCTGGAAAGAAGGAACCAAGCAGTGCTCGTCGTAGCCTCCAGATTTACTTTTTTTGAATTCACTGGTAGACGCAAGATTAACCAACAAGTTGAACTGACGGTTGGGCTGTTCGCCCCTCTTACTCTGCCACGTACTTAATTTGGACCCGTTTGTTGCACTTATCAACTCGCTGCCAGTGTCAACTTTGACATCGTGTACTGCCACAACTGTGCATTTTTCCTTTAATTTACATACACTTTTCAAATCAACGACTGCTTTCTTCTCTACTTGTAAAGTATCTGTACCAATCTCCTTGCTGAGTTTGTACAATTGACTTGCAACATCTTTCATGGGTCTGATGATGTGCTTGTAGGAACGATCTTCGTCACGATCGCGACTGGTGATTCTATTCTTTCCAAGAATCAAATCGTAGTCTATTTCAAATGGAATAGCACATTCGTCTGACCTCAAGGACATCATCACCAACTCGGTGCGAATAGATCTGATCTGCGGTTTGGACCCTCCGCTTTGTTGCATATCGAGTGTGATAGGAATCTTCAAAGTCCAAGTGTCAAGATCTTTTGAGTCGATTGACAGGCTCCTGAATTCTTGAGGTGCGATGTATTTAACAACCATCTCTGTATTGGGAGCATAGACACCTACACTTCCCACGCACCTTTCGCCAGAAAATCCTCTTTTGGTGAGCTTCAAGACGTACTCACTATTGTCAGCGTACACTGAGTAATCTGGAGAAGGGTCGTTGAAGCGGTAAACTGGACTATATGCCATTTTTGTAGTTTTAGGCTCGTCTCTCAAGTAGGGGGGTGGAGCCTTTTCCTTTTTGGCCTGGATTCGCTTCATTTCCTTGCCTTCCTCAATTTTCTGGCGAAGGCTGCTCATCAAGTCGAAATAAGGTTTCACCATCAGCGAATTCTTAACATTGGGCAAAGCGCTGTATTGGCCAACAACTCTGATATAGCCAAGAGCCAGTTTTAAAGTGACCAAATCGTCGATTGATTCTGAAGCACCATAGTCTTCTTTTCTGCCTATAAATCGACCAACTACTCTGTAGCTAATGGAGGTATCCGTATAGGCATGGTCATTCACATCAGTCTTGGATCCTATGGGAATTCCAAAACTAGGAGGCAATTGGCAATGGCTTGTACAAGGGTTGTGCAGACAGGCTGACTCCACAAGCTTATGTGGGATTCTGAACCAAAAAGGAGTGGTATAAACTCTGTTAGGTAACAATACCGAGTCAGAACCAGCAAACACGTCTGAGTCAAAAAGCTTGGGATTGTAGGAACCATTGAAGTCGATCATCTCCAAAAATCTTTGTTCGTGCAAGGGTTGCTTTCTCTTCCTATATTTATTGTATCTTGTTTCGAGTACAGTTGAAGAGCCCTCCAAGGTGACGTAGTACATTTCGAACGGAATAGGCTCGCTGCCTCTATTCTCAATTATCATGTAACCGGTTACTACCAGACCTTGGTGATGTTCTTCGCCATCAGAACTGATATGCACAGACATGGAGATGGCTCCCGAAAATGGATTTATGGTGCTTGTCAAGTCATCCAAATTGTTGATATCGTCAACGATGGATTCGAATGAGGAACGACGATGAGAACTGAAATCAGCGTCAGTGCAATCTGTGCAATCGTGCACATCGAAAGTCCCGTCCCCAACGTTGCAGCCAACTCGGTCGTGGTTCACATCTTGAGTGTGTGGGCCAATTGGTAACGGTGCAGGAATACGAGACAGAGAGTCGATATCCATAACGATATCGTGGACAGGGAGATCAACGTTGACATCGGGGAAGGCGATAGCGTCGGCTTCCGAAAGAATTGAAGATCTGCGAGACGACGGTAACGCCAAATACGTGGCTGGGGCTATAAGACAGTTGTAGGAAGGGATAACAGACTCAGGCTCTGTGGGTAGAGCCAAGTCTGGGACGCTGGAATTGCTGAAGGACGATGTATTAGACGGAACACGCGTCCGTATATGTCTCAGGTGGGCGTGGCTCGAGTGAGCCAGCTGAAGAGGTAGAGTCAGTAGCATTGAGGTTTCAATTGCTAAGGATAGTGAGAATTTGTGTAAATAGAAAAGTGAAAAATTTCTCTAACCACTACGTAAATAGATCAGCTATATATATAACGATAATTAATATTTACGTTCTACGTAACACAGAATGCAAAAGGGGACCCCGATTGTTTTGAGAAAATTTTTCATCTCCAGTTCCAAAATAACTTAGTAGGTGTTCGTAAGGGTGGCCAGCAAGCAGTTGAAGTAATGCACTAATAGATCAAATACGAAAGGAACAGGTCTAGTTTCCAAAGGAGGAATGACATTTAGCACCTAAAATAAATTTACCATACAGGTCCATACTGCTAAGTTTACACAAGATGACAAATGCGGAGGTAGCCCTCACCTAAACTAGCAGTTTTGGTGCTGGTACTGGGGCAACAGCCAATGAACCACGATATCATCTCTCCATATGCAAACGCATCCACCATGTACCGAATATAGAATTTGCAAAATCCGAGCCGAATGACTCATTAAGTTGGAACTGCCCTGCATGAAAACCTATAAGCTCATGGAAATAGATCGTTGCACGTAAATCTGGACCAGGTGGGATAATAGACAAGATTAGAGTAGTGGACACGGGTTGGAAAAATGGTTTAATTGAAGTGGATCACACGGATGAAATAGATGTGATGCAATTGATACTTCCTTTGACTCTTTACCCTCGTGTTAACAAAAGGCTGTGCCTCCCCCACCATCTTATTCTCAAGAGTAAATTTATACCGTGATAATTTCCTATACACAGCATTTCCACGTCAGGATATGAATTCCGCTTTTGTACATCGAAAAAGGAGGAAAAATTCTGTCTGTTTGGGTTCGATATACGAAAGACGAAATACGTCGCAATCAAGTTCCGACTTGCTGATGGAGGTGCTACTAAGGCGATACAGATCGCAAGTAAATATTGCTTGCTTCCATTTCTCTACAGACAAGGAATCGTAATGCGGAAACTCCGGTTCTGGCTGTTGATTTTACGTCTCCCCACATATACAATTTTATGGTTATGCGCTAATAATAAAATCGCAATTCTAATTTAGTCATAATATTGAAATATTCTATATAATAAATGGCCCTGATAATGAATGATGATTGGTATCCGTGATTTATTTACCACTAAGAGATTTTAAAGGAACTTCGCTTCCTGCATGTACAACTATTCTGTTTAGAAATTATCGATCTCATTAATCAAAATGCAGATGCAGGCTGCAAAAAAATATTACCCGCTATCTCAAAAAATAATTTATCATGTCCTAATACAGACTTCGTATTATTCTTCACGTGACACTAGACCAAAACCACACTTTCCTGAAGCCCCCATTCCTAATTCTATTATTGTCCTTTTCGCTTCCGTGTTCAATGACAACCCATCATTGATCGCTTATGAGAAAAACAATTTGGTTTTATATGCTTATCCGAGATTTGTCGAGTTTTCAACTGCAATGTCAGTTTTTCACCCATTGTTCTTACGATAGTTCTTGGTTCTCTACAGATAGGAAAAAAACATCTTGAGTTGTCATTTCGAACATCACAAGTAGTTCAGTTTCACAATGCATGTTCAAGTCGATTGCAATACTCCGTTGTCTGCCTGAAAAGCATGCATTCAATAATTTTATCAACCTAGTAGATATACCCTGAGTTTTTCAAGGATGTGTGCGTATAGTAACCTGTTTGTTTTTACAATAGACAACTCCAAAATGTGGATAAAACAGTAAAATTTCTGGTATCTTTGGAAAACTAACAACAGACCAAATCCATAACGAAGGCAGTGGCGACCAACAGTTTAGAAAGTTGCCCAAACCTCATTACTCAAGAAGAATACCTCTTCAGTCGTAGACCAATCTAAGCTAATAATAAACGCGTGCCACTAAAGCTTTTCTATTAAACATTTTCTATAGACTTTCTATTATCTGTTCAGCGTCTCGTCAGGAAAACACTTTGCAAAGTTCGATCAGTAGCTGCTATTGCACTCCAGCATAAATTCACAATTTGCCAATTGCAGAAGTTGTAAATAACTTAAGTCGTTGTGGAAGAAGTCGAGCTGTC
This sequence comes from Scheffersomyces titani, assembly GCA_030565185.1. Taxonomy (NCBI): domain Eukaryota; kingdom Fungi; phylum Ascomycota; class Pichiomycetes; order Serinales; family Debaryomycetaceae; genus Scheffersomyces; species Scheffersomyces titani. Next base: position 7,682 of record JAJMBD010000004.1, on the reverse strand, counting down.
AATTATCCTTCATTGTGTAGGAATTAGATATATTTTGATCTCGCATATCAAAACGAAATGATTGTGTCCTCATTCTCCACCGTCGAATGCCACTGCAGGTACCAGGAATCACGTTAGCACTATTATCTGAACTTGGATATCGACTTGTCCTATTCATACATACCTACTCATTATGTGAGGTCCAATATTTAATGAATGTGCCGTTGCTATTCTCTCCAACTCTAACAAACAAAATGTGCTTATCATAATGAAATTAATGACAAGTCTATATAAGTCTATATTCTCTATTTCATAAATCTAATTAATGACTCTAACGTCCATACTTCTTCAACTCAAGGTATCTTAATCCTGGGTACACTATACCACTGAAACCCATACACAACCACATAGCTATATCACCTCCGTATGCACCACCCATGGCCATAGCCACGGGTCCAATCCAATAAGTCTGTGACATACCCACAGCAGCTCCAGCAGCTCCAACAATGAACGATGCCGTAGCAGCAAAGCCATGAGTTAATCTGTCGTAGTCGTTCCAGATTTCAAAGTTGTAGTGTTGGTTCTTACGACCATTTTTAGCCATTACTATGGTTCTAGAAGTACCCTCAATTTCTTCAGATTCTGGTGGGAATTCTTTGGTGAACAAGTATTTGAATGTGTCGGTTCTAAAGATAGTATTTTCTTCAAGTAATATAATGAAATACATGGATATCCAGTATCCAACCATAGGCAAGAAGTTACCCAATATCGTCGCAAACTTGTATCTTCCTACAAGAGCGCAGACCAAGTAAACTGCCGTGATTACAAAGGCCCAGAGCCAACGAGGGATACGAGAGAGAACACGTCCAGCCAATTGAATTCCAAAGGCAGCTGAGTATGTGTTCAAGATATTGTTGGAAATCAATGAGAGGAATATAAGAATCAACAAAAATTTACCTCCTCCACCCCATGGCTTGAAGGCTTCGTTTAACAAACCACCCATGCCAAATTCAGCATAGGCATCGCCCCAAGGTTCATAAGTCAAAGCGACGTTACCGATGAGAAGACCAGCCACACCCACAAAAGTTGTGGGGATAAGAATACCAAAGAAAGTGATGCTGAAAACATGCAAATCTGATGTGTCTTCTGGGAACAAGATATAGTAATCAGAAGCAATTGAACCCCAAGTGGAAGTAATGGAGTAACATAACGACAAGAAAGACAACCAGTTTCCCTTAAGAGTAGCATGGTCGTCAATAGGATCGTTCATAGTAAGGTAAGAAAACTTCTTGGAGGCTACAACATACAAGAGCAAAAAGGCAAAGTTGACGGGAAGGGCAAGAAGAGTCTCAACTTTCAACAACTGCTTGATACCACCAATAGCTACAGCAAGAGAGATGACAGCAATGATGACAATGCCAACAACAAGAGGAATCTTTCCGTCACTGATACTGGCCAAAATTTGTCCACCCACAACACAATTGACAACAGACCAACCCATGACACCAATAATACTTACAAGTGAAACAAGTTTGACGAACCACCAGCCGAAAAGAAATCTGGCTCCTACCATTTGTCGGCATCCAGATCTAGGTCCCATTAACGAACAGTAAGCAGCGACAGCACAACCGATTCCTTGACCAACTAATCCAGACACCAAGGTTTTCTTCAATCCCAACTCAAACAAAAGTGGACCCAAATAGAAAGAAGACATCGAACTCAATCCACCACAGGCTGATAACCAGAGTCCAATAACTGAGATAAGCTGTTTGGTCTTATTGGTAGATCTCTCGTATGGTTGTATTCTCTCGATACCTCTAGTTTCTACACCTAGTGAGTCTAGCTTCTTCGAAGCGTTTGCCAAGTGAGCCCATATGCTGTTGGAATCCTTATCTTCCTCTGCTTGCTGCACTTTAACATCGTCCTGCTTGTTCTCATCAGCCAAAGACGATGACGAGAAGTTCTTAGAATGGTCTTCATATTGCACGGAGTCCGCCTTACCAAGGGCGTGATTCTCCTTTATTCCGTGTGCCATTTACAAAGCGAATATTGCAACTTAATACACAATAGACAACAAGTTGGTACAATTCCGACGTTGTTCTTTGCTCTATAAAAATTAGACTTTTTGAAAAATTTAAATTAAGTCATGTGACTTGACTTTTTGCAATCAGTCATAAGTGAGCCATAGTAATGAAAATCTCACAGTATTTGAATTCGGAGCCCCTGGATGGAACGGCTTATAAATTTGGGGTATTATCAATTTGTACTTTAAGAGAGTTAACAAAAAAGTAATTCACTCCGTTTTAAACGAAGCTTCATATCAATAGCCCGATGCGGGGGTCGAACCCGCAACCTTTTGATGTCTAACATAAGAGTCAAACGCTCTACCGATTGAGCTAACCAGGCTGATTTTTGTTTTGCCTTTGTTAGAAGCTTTTTAAATTAAGTAAAAGTCACGTGTATTACATATATTTTGCTGCTTTATTTGTTAGAATTACGACCAATTAATTAGTTCAACGGATATGAAGGAGTTTCTTCTGGTGAAAATGCTTCAATTCAATCCTTAAACTAACCAAAATAGTTGAATATTGATCGAATTGTGCACGACCAAGCCACAAGCCCACAGTTGTCGATGAGAAAGGCGATCGAGAGCTATCCACTAAGAAAAAAGTGTCATCTACTTATCCAGAACCGATACATTACCGGTATGAACTCGCTGACAGCCTGGTTGTTCCGAACCGGAAAGCTCCACTACAGAAATATCGAAACTTCAATTTTGAACGAATTCTTAGGTCACGTGACCGAAACTGGAATGGTTGCAAATGAGGTGAATGAAACATTTTCTTCGAAACTATTTACTACCCAACTACTTTATCGGAAGAAGAATACTATCTCCTTGTTCATAAATTGCAAGAAAATTCAAAAAAAAACAATAAATACAAAAATCTTACAAATCCCAAAAAAAATGTGAAAAACTTCAATTCATTCAAAAAAATACAGAATACTTAGAGAACACTCAAAAAATTAGGATAATTCAAGAATAGACAACCCGGCTATTGATAATCTCAACTATCAGAAAGAATCTCCAAGAGAATTCAAAATAACAAACCACTCAAAAATTCGGAAAACTTACAAACCTCCCAAAAAGATTTAGAAAATGCAAAACTCAGAAAAATATATAATACCTTTCTCGCACGCCGGTAATACTTTCTTCTATCGATACTTCCTTATTGTTTACCTTTTCCAAGTTATTCGAGGGATGTGTGAGGACGGCAATCAATTTCTGTCCATTCTTTCTTCTTGGGTATCGGTTATGCAGTCCGGGCGTCTTCTTTTAACATTCTAGACAAGTCTGGTATTCTTTTTCGTTATGAATTCCTTTGCAGATTTCTACGTGAAGCACCTAAGTTCTTGGTAATACCACCTACCACCCTTCGGTATGGATTAGTTGAAGAATTATATACTTAAAAATAAATTGGTTTGACTTTGTAATACAAGCCATTTCTTTAGAAAAAAATAAGGAAAAAGGAATTCTAACGGCGATCTGAGATCTTTTAGTGTGCTTCAACTTGCCTTCCTAAAAGAAATGTCCAATAAGCTAAAGTAATTGGTTAGAAATGGCTTCCTTAATCTTTTATTTTTCTCACTATCTCATGCTTTGTATAACCTTTATCAATCTGCATAATTAGTACAATTGTGCCCAGGCATTAACAAAGACCAAGTAGGTTCTTCTTGAAATTTTGGGCTAAACCAGCGAAATATCCAAACTCCATCCAGTCCAGCTCACCTTTTTGTGGCAGAATGTGCAGATCTTTCAAGTTGTGTTTCAGATCACAAAAGAATCCATAAGGATCCAGTTGTGCAAAGTTTGTCTTTTAAATATATTTAAATACCATTTGCATCATAGCCTGAGCTTGGTGATGTAGCGACCACAATTAAGATGATCGTCTAACAATTAAATCGTTCCTTCGATGCAGGAGATGCAATATCCTAGGGAGTGTGGAGATCTTCACAATAACAGTTTCGCTTACAGAAGAAAATCGCCGTATTGGGAATGATAATGATAACGGTACAGAAATGCATGGAATGTATTGGATGCGTACTTCCAACGGTAAAAAATAAATAAATTAAGCTGCCACCACGAAATATGGCAAAGAATCGTGATGCAATCACCTCGATTCCACGCAGAATTATTTCTTTGGAATTCATTATTTTATTATCAATTAGCTTAAATATTTTCTGAAAAAGTTATCAACTAAAGCAAATGCCCGTCTCAAAAAGTTCACTGTGGCTGCTGTTGGAATACCTCGACAGTCCCACCATGAGATTGACCCATTTATTTTTCGGCTCTTTTTTTAGGTATCCAATCTAATTTTCTTAATTTGTACATGCATCACTTTTGTTCCAAATCTGGTCAAACCTTGGCCATTTTGGACGGCAACCAGTATTTAGTACAGTAGAGGATTTATACAACAAGAAAGAATCGCGTATCTTCTCTGCCATCAAAGAGCGAATCGCAAGAAAATCAGGGACGCAGAAGATTGCCTAAAAGCTTTTTTTCAAAATGCTTTTGCTATTTTTCAAATGGATATTTTACCAACGAAGGCTTCGAAGCAGGGAAAGAGTAAAAGAAATGTAGCCTTCGAAACGTCTCTTTCAGCTTAGAGCTCATGGAGGTAGAGATTGTTAGCAGAGATAGTGGTAGAAGAGATCGTGATGGTTGAAACACCTCGACAACCGAGAAAGGGTCCTCGCTAACGGCGCAGACGCGCAAAGTTACTTTCGTACTACAATAGCAATTGCAATACTGCTGATGACTGCCCTATAGATATCACCAACTTTCTCGCATTTCCATTGGCATGGCGCATTCTCCAACAGAAGATGGGGCGCATCAAATAATTGCTTGGTTTTTACCAAGGATGCCCCCGCAGTTTAGATGCTAGAACTACCCTCAGATCTTGAAATTTAAGCTTCCAAGCGGGCCCTGTCATAGTCATATCCACGCTAAATGGATTCCGCCACACAAAGGTAACAAGAGACGGTTCTTTAGAAATGTCAGAAGCATCTACAAGTTTCTCGCATTCATGTTTCTTATTTCGATCAGGTACACAGACAGAAGAAATTATTCATATTCTCTTTATCAATTTTGTCATTATTCCAATATCCCATATCTAAAGCTTCGCCATTATTGTAGGGAGACAAAGTAGCCAGTTGTTCGTCGACACAGAAGCAAAGATGTCATACATACGTAAGTACATACCTCGCCTATTCTTTACTTCTGCTAATTTACCATGCGCCAGGCTCGGCCCAATTATCGCCTCACTCTAGCGACTCCAGCTGCGTTCTACATTACCGACGATTCTAACCGAATCTCATAGATTGCCTCGTTTAAGGAAGTATTCACTACCGACTCAGCTTGGCCAAATTAATGTTTCTAACAACTGAGAAGGGTGTCTCCAGTATTAGCGGGTAGCCTGCTTAGAGAATGAATCCAGAAATGCTACCTAAAGTTCACATCTGGTTAACTGCGACAATTAACTAAATACTCCAGGCCACACTTAAGTCATGCGAATAATAGGTTTCCGTTACAGTTCGTCAAAACAAGATTGAACGAGGCAGCTTTAGATCGCGTATATTATGTTAGAATTAAAAGGGTTCAGTAGTGCACACAGTGTACATGTCAAAATATCACATAACATCGGGAATGCAGCTCTGCATCTCTTCTTTGAATGGGGAAGCATGGGAATAGCCTGTTCCACTAAGTATGGTAGGATCCACTACGTGGGAGAAATCAGCTGAAGTGTTACTATCTTCCTTTTGATCAATAGCACGAATATATAATTGTGCAAATTCTTGTCTCTACTCACAGTCACTGATCGAGATTAGACATCAGAAAGAAACGTATTCTAATGTCACTACCAGATTCGGAATTGAAATAAGCAACCACTAAATCCTTTTGCCAATGCCTCCTTTCGTCCATACTATCGCTATATTAGCTCGTCTGGGCTGATGACTGCTTAACCAATCTATATCCTTCGGACGCAGGCAGGGCAGCCAATGGTACGACATAATCGACTTACACCTGTGTGCATGTGCATTCACATTTGATAGACTTTGTGCCAGTTGTTAAAATTAAATCAGAGAATTTCTTCAAGAACAATCGCCGAAACGGGTGCTCTCGTGCATGTCGCTGATGCTTCCACATTATTTTGTAATTATTTTTTCGGTTGGGTAAAGAATCTTTTGCAACTATTCTCTATCGGCAATATTTAAACAGATATACAGTGGGTAAACTAAAATGCACTTTCAAAAGTAGTCCTCTTCAAGTTTGACACATATATATATATATATGTGAAATTGACTTCCTTCGAACATAAATTTTTTAAAATGCCATATCTCAATTACACTTTGCAGCAAGGAAAAAATGCTATTTCAATTCACCGCTGCATTCTGCTTGATCTCAGGAGTGGTGGCTACAACCATCACTCGAGATACTGTCTCACGTGGTTCCATTTCTCTTGGATTCGGTGATACAATAATTAATGATGGTGTTTATTGGTCGATGATTGATAACGTTGTGACCGGTTTTACAGGTAATGTATACGTGGGTGAAGGCTCCGGATTGTACATTACTGGTGTCAATCCTTTACTTTCCTTACAAGTAACTCTTTTGCTGGGATATCTTACAAATGAAGGTGTTATTGCCTTCAATTCTGTCAAATCCTTACTTGCTCCAACATACAATTTGAACGGCTTTGAGTTCAACAATAATGGTGAAATGTACTTAGGCTCCAATGGTGCTGTTGGTATTCCGAGTACACTGATTATCACTCCAAACTGGAACAATAATGGTTTATTGGTATTCTACCAAAATACCAGAACGACGGGAGCCGTTAACTTGGGTGCCTTGTTTGACATTAATAACAATGGTCAAATTTGTTTTTACAATCAATTCTATGTCCAGACGACAGGAATTGCTGGTACAGGTTGTATAACTTTAGCTCAGGACTCCAGTGTTTTTTTGTCTAATACTCTACTCAATATAGATTCGAATCAAGTCATTTATATGGAAGACAGCGCATCCTCTATCAGAGCCACTGCCATTAGTGTGCCTAAGACTTTCACTGTGGCAGGATTCGGTAACGGGAACATGATTGGTTTAGATGTTCCTCTTTTTTACGTTCCTCCTTTGCTCTATGGCTACACATACAACACTGGCACTGGTATCTTGACCCTTAGGGGTGCAGGTGTGTTGGCTATGAATTTCGACATCGGTCTAGGCTACAATCCAAATCTTTTCACCATTGTCACTGACAACGGTATTGGATTGGTTGGGGTTCCATTTGCTGCAGTTTCCTATCCTAATCCTCCTCCAAATCCAGTTCCTTCGATTTGTAAGCCATGTAAAAAACTCCCCCCTGCACCAGGTACTAAACCAACAGTATCTACAACCACAGTCGCAACTACGAACACAGCTGGATTCACTTGTTCAGAAATCGATCAAATCCTTGTTTCCACAGATACCAATTACTCATGGTTCACTTCAACTTCAACTATTGCTGTACTGTGTGCTTCAAACCCAACAACTACAGTAACATCTACTTGGACTGGTTCTGAAATCACTACAATTGGTATTACTGACACAGTTGGAGGAACTGATACTGTTATCGTCGCAGTTCCGTCAAACGAACAGACTACTGTCA